>OZ038508.1:64738186-64780686 GCA_964036315.1 Acanthosepion esculentum | reverse complement strand
AGTATTGCTGGTATTAAAACCTATTTTTACACTTTCATAGTGTTTGGACTCATGTTTGGCGGTGTCAATGATTTACGCAAAGCTGGAACCCAAACAGGTGCTACCACCCCGGGTCAGAGTGGGCCTGGGAACACCAGCAATTATGAGGTGGTTCCACGCTCCACAAAACCTCCTGATCAGAGGTCATATCCAGGACGACAGGAACGCAGGACTCGAAGGGTTAAAGCGTAGAACGTTGCACATCAGGTTATAGCAGCAAATTAACCGATATGGCCTGTTATTTTGGGCAGGGCAAATCAACACATTTACAAATTATTTAGTCTAATAAAGGGGCCCTTAATACAAATAATAAATATAATAATGATAACAATATCAAACATAAATAAAAGGATTTTAAATAAAGGTAAACAATAAAAATAAAAATAAAACTGAGTAAGATGATGTATGGATAATAATACAAAAGATGTTAATTTAGAATTATACATGTTGTATATAAAGGGTGTTCCAATAACTTCGACCGATTTTTATGTGAATTAAATTTAAGTGTCTAATGATTTTTTTTCTTTTACTTTCAGATTTAACACCTTAAGTCTTTGGCAGTTACAACCATCGAAAGATTAACAATCAAACAACGTGTTAAAATTATCGAAGCCTATTACACAGCTAATGCAACAATGTCCCGTGAGTATCAAATTTTCCAATCCCTTCTTCCTCATGATATGCCCTGAACTCTTATTCCTGATGTTGAGTATTAGTTTCCTTTTTGTTTCAAAGTTCATCGTTATTCACATGTTTGGTCCATGATATGATCACTATGTTACAATTTTTGTGTACTAGTGAGCCAACCAAAATGACTTGACTCACTTTCTAGTTCCCCAATAGAAGGTTAACCAATCAGGAGACGTAAAATATTCAATCCGTCGTGTATAAAGGCAGCCATTTTGTTTACTCTCTCCGAATATCCAGTGCCAACCCGTCAGGCGAAAGAACAGAAGGAAGAACTACTGAACTACGCTCTGCTACTTTATCGGGATATCCACTGCTAACCTGAGCTACGCTTCTCTACTCTCTTCGAATATTCACTGCCAACCTCTGGATTCTATACTCAAAGACTACCGTCATTATGAACAACACACTAAACACAAGTTTTAGTGAGATCTATTTGTGGCAGTCTGCTGGAGGTACAGTAAGTGGTTTACAGTAATTGTCAGGAGTTCTAGCCAACTTGTTTTCAACTTGGTGGTAAAGGTTTGCATTTTATACCTGGCATATAAGTCGACCCCTAGTTCTAGAAAGAGCGCATGATCATTAGTCAGATAAATGACCACGACATTCAAACACTCCGTCATTGTGACTTGTGACTTCGCGCTAACACAATCATCAACGACTCCCAAGAGTTCCGTCTACCCAATTTCAGTCACGAGCCTTGAGCCAACCGTGGTATGACTTTCAGGCAGTTTCCAAAGGTGACGCACGCCGGGATCGCCTCCACAAGCCGATGACATTAATAAGTCACTTTTCTGACAATTGGACCATGGTAATTTTCGAACCCGGATTGCATGGTTGTAAAGGAAACGTTCTGTCAACTTCACCATGTTATAAACCTCTTTGGAGATAAGATTAGCCTTATATATGGATAATAACAATCTTTGTGTCCTGACTTCAACTTTGCTGGTGTTGTCAAAATAAGGCGATTTAGGGAGCCTGTGGTATTTGGTCCTGGTCATTGTCATGTTTATTTAAAGTTACCTTGGCTTGGTAGGAAATCTCAGCTATTGTCGGACAAAATTTCGCCGTCCATTTCATCTACCTACAATGCTGTTAAGTTGCGCACTGTTTTTCATACTAGACCCCTGCTTCCTTCCTTTTCTAAGAATAGGCTGTCCTATTTCCATAAAAATTCGGTTGTGTATAAATTGAAATGCCGTTGTGACGCGGTATCTATAGGACGTACCAATCTTAGGTTGGAGACGCGGGTGGCGCAGCATGTTCCTGCTTCTGTGCGTTCAGGCAGTCCCAGTCAGCCTATAAGAAGAACAACTCAGTCAGTCCATGAGTCTGCAATTGGGCAACACTTGCTGGACAATCATGCTTGTGCCTCTGAATACGAAGACATGTGGTTTTCGGTTTTACAGAGTGCTAGATCAACACATTATCTTCGAGTTTCTGAAGTCATCTATATTAATTGTCAGCAACCCAGTCTGTGCAGACAGGAGGAACACTTTTTGCGTTCCTTACGTCTCTTGGAGGGTCTGTGAGTTCCCCTTTTTCTATTTTAAACTCATGTGGAACTATTGATTTACATAACCATTGTTCAATTTGAATTTATATAATTAAAATTTGTCTTTTAGTCGAGTTCCACTTTTCCCTCCTCATTTACTTTATCTGGGTGTCCTTGTATTCATTTATATTTAATAGTACCAACGAATATCTTTGAAAAAGTGTTCGCCGAAAGGTTACCTTAGGTATGACGTCTGTTTTGTTCATGGATATATATCAGTTCTTTGGGTACAAAATCTCTGTTTATATATATATATATATATATATATATATATATATATATATACTAGGTTTCGTCCGCTCGATATCGCTTCACAAATTAAGTTATATTCACTACTTTAAATCTTTGAAAGAAAACTTTTAATTGAACATTTCATTCATAGCTTGGCTTGTTATAGTTAAGGAAAGTTTTACAAATAGATGCCGACTTGTTGAACGCCAAGTAAAATGCAAATATCAATCACTTTTCTGCACTATAAAGGACAATATTCCTAAACAGAACTATTTTTGATATGAAAATCAAAACAATCCTTGAATAAAATAATGAAAAATGTTTAATTAATGAAATATACTTTTTTTAAAATCAATATTCAAATTAGCTAAACCTGAAGAATGAAATTACCTAAAAACATAATATATAATACAGACATTGAGCGCTTAGCGCATAAATTACTATAAGTATTATTTATCATCTCTCAGTTCCGTCTCTGTCCTTGGAGAGAGTGCGCTCAGGGGCTTCTCTGTCAAAGGGCAGAGGGGCAACTGAGAAAATAATCCCGAGAGGTGCCCAGACCTGGGAAACAGCTGCTCGAGACCGCGCCCTCCCATTGCACAAGAAGGAGGGATCGGTGCCAGCGCCGGTTGCGGGGGCTGTGGGCAATTTTTGTCCCCGCCCGGGTGCTCGCGCTCGGGTCGCCACTTTAAAAAGACCTTGTGTCACATCTCATTCTCGTGGGTGAATGAGTAAACACCGCATTTAACTTACTATAAAGTAAAGTTAGGGTTTTTTAACCCTAGCAATTTGTGGGAGAATTGTGTTCTTCTGTAGTTTATTGATGCCTATCGCATCAACTCCTCCCTAGCTATTCTAATAGAAGAGGCCTCCACAGATGGGTAAACGAGATCTACATTTTTTATATCAAGAACGCAAACATGGTCCGATAATGTCCTAAAGTATGAAACGCGTCACACAATTTTTTTCCCACTTTGTTATGTATTTTCCTAAAATATACAAATAAAGAGGAACCGGGGGAATAAGGATGAGAAAAAAAGTTGGGAATAAAAAATGATAACAAAAATATTTTGAAGTAACGTCATGCAGAAATGCAGAAAAAAGTTTTTTGTTTGATCAATTTATATTAAACAGTGAGGGATTTAGTATTAAGTACTTAAATCGGTAACACTTTAGGAATATTGGCTATTGCGAACAGTTTGTGGTTATGCACCAGACTAAACGAATCTTTGTCAATAAAGGCTGTTTTTGTTGTTCATGATGACGGTAGTCTTTGAGTATAGAATCCAGAGGTTGGCAGTGAATATTTCGAAGACAGTAGGGAAGCGTAGTTCAGGTTAGCAGTGGATATCCCGATAAAGTAGCAGAGCGTAGTTCTTCCTTCTGTTCTTTCGCTTCTGACAGGTTGGCACTGGATATTCGGAGAGAGTAATCAAAATAGCCGCTTTTATACACGACGGATTGAATATTTTACGTCTCCTGATTGGTTAACCATATTTGGGGGAACTATAAAGTGAGTCCAGTCATTTGGGTTTGCTCACTAGTACACAAAAATTGTAACATAGTGATCATATCATGGACCAAACATGTGAATAACGATGAACTTTGAAACAAAAAGGAAACTAATACTCAACATCAGGAATAAGAGTTCAGGGCATATCATGAGGAAGAAGGGATCGGAAAATTTGATACTCACGGGACAGATAGCGGGCAAGAACGACAGAGGAAAACAACGCTTAAAACACTTAATTAGCTTGAGTAAATTGATGGCGGAACAAGACTTTGGAGAAATAACAGAAAAACAGAGTTTGTTAATAGCTACAAGGTGCAGGAAGTTGTGGAGAGCCATCATTGCCTACGTCCTGGAAGAACACGGCACATAAAGAAGATTTGGCATATATTTGGCATGAATTTCTGGGTTTTATAAACCTAACGTCTTCAGCAATCATTTTTTTACCAGTGCTCATATTTCAATTTTTTTGCTGTTATCATTTATGTTTTTACCAGAGCTCATACTGCAACTTTGTTGTTGTTATCGCTTTTCTCTGGCACTCCTTATTACTGGTTCCCATATTGTAATCATTTCTATGCTTCGACTAGGTATGGTATGGCTGTCAATTGTGTAACGGTTTTGTGACGTCACTGGCTGATACTACAGAGATTAATATAAAATACTAAAATCATAACACAAATTTTAGTACTCTATTAACGCTGCAGCACAATTCGCGTCCAACTGTTGATGCACTAAATGTAAACCCTGACCGAAAGACCGTTTAACTCTTGCGACCATTCAGACTACTAGGTACGGTACATTATTCGGACTATTGACCTCATCTTTGTCGCCATGTTTATTACAATGGAATGTCGAACTGCACCCCTTATTTCGCTCACTGGGGTAGAATGTTCTAGTTTCACGTGCCATGTTTAATGGGTGTCAGTTATCAGTTATCTCCTGTTAATTTTCCCCTGAAAGTTCTCCACTGCCTTAACCGGGTATTGAACTCACACTCTTTGGGTCCTGTCACTGGATCTAACCAACTGGTTCCCATATTGTATTAATTTCTATGCTTGGACTAGGTATGGTATTGGTGTCAATTGTGGAACGGTTGGTGACGTCACTGGTTGCTTCTTTACATCACTAATACAAATGGCGGATGTGTGATACCGAGTTTTACAATAACATATGATACGTAGCAATACTATCAAAAAACTACCTGGTGTGATGTGTAATCTAGGGTATTAATACTTTATAGGAATTAATGTTGACTTTAATGCATATATCAGTAAACCTGACAAATTTTAAATGTTTGCTAAGATATACCGATACAATATAAGGTATCTACCAGCGTGTTTTGTAGGTTGTTTACTATACAACGCATATCGAAAGATATTACTGTTAGTGTCTTAGTTTCCAGGTAAGTGATGTGACCCTATGTAGTTTTGGCACAGGTTATCATATACTGTAGCCTAACTTAATTTATTGGAGTGGAATAGAAAGTGAAGACATTAGTGAGAGGAAAATAAAATAAAAGAGGAGGATTCAGAAAGACAGCAGTTGGCGATTGATGTTGCATCAACGTTTTTGAAGATTGCAGGTGACAGAGAAGCAAAAATACCGGAAGAGAGTTTCACCAGTAAGAAGTGCAAGTAAAGAAATTATGAAAATTGAACTTACGGTTGATTCTAGCTAGTTCAACAGTAAAACGATGAGACCTAATTGCCAATCTAGTAGTAGGCTTAAAATGATGCGGTCGAGGTAGCAAGCAGGAGAGCTCATGAGAACAACTGCTATGAAAATATTTAAAGGGCAGAGGGAAGTCTCGTCGCGGTGGTGAGAAAGTGACTATATATATATATATATATATATATATATATATATATCATAATTAATTCGTCGAGCCTAGAAGAATCCTCAACAGAATGCACAAAGCACTGGATGGCTGTTTCGTCCTATTTTGGGGACACATCAGCAGGGCGCATCCACTACCGAGTATCGAACCCGGATCGTTACGATATGACGCAAGCACCAGACCCACAAGATCAACGGGTTTCGGTAACGGAGAGGTAACAAACTACACTGGATATAGCACCAACTCTTCACAAATTCTGTCGTGTGACTCATCCAAGTCTACTGATACCAACGGATTGGGCCCCCTGAGTCACGAATTCTATCCCCAAGCCACTTTATCCGGAGCATTAGAAGCCGGTTCAAGCAGAGAAATTATTAGGATTTGTATAATTACAATTAATTCATCAAAACCGTTGTTCTGGCGCGTATGGCGCTTGCGTCATATCGTAACGGTCTAGGTTCGATTCTCGGTAGTGTATGCGCACTGCTGATGACTCCCATATTAGGACGAAACGGCCGTCTAGTGGATTCTTCTAGACTCGATGAATTAGTTGTGATTATTCAATTTCTCCTAATACATTTATATTTATGTACATACACACACACACACACACACACACACACAAATTGAAAATAACACTGACATCTCATTTTAACAGATATATTTACCAAAATTTCATAAAAACTATTGTGAAATACTAACGAGTAGATTTACTGAATAAATCGCCATTGGCTTCAAGCTCTAGACGGCTTCGGAATCTCCTGCAACTGTTCAAAACGGTCTCCTTGTTTAAGTTGGTGAATCATTCCATAATCCTTACTTTCAGTTCATCTTTGGTGTTACAAAGAGTGTTGTTGGACTCTCATTCAACTGATTATGATTAAGTGGGTGTGGTCGGCGGAGTTAAGTAGGTAGATTTAAGGGGTGATGTGGTCTCAGAAATTATCTGACAGCCATGACTGGGTTCTCATGGCATGGTACAGAGTGCTGTTGCCAGATATAGGGTCTTACAGCAGCCGCCCTCTTGATCCAGGACAGCACTGCCTCCTCAAGGCACTTGCTGTAGGTCTCCGTGTGGAGAGGCCCTGTGAGAAGATGAATAGAGGATAAACGTTGCCATCACCAGTGAACACTCCAAACACTTTCGTAATCACCATTAGATTCATCCAACTCTTTCCGAATCCTCTGCACTGTCCTCAGATTGACACCCAAACACTCTGAAATGTTCGTATTGGAGATTCCGGGGTGAATGCCAAGCAGTACATCACGCTGTTTCCAAAGTATCTGGCGGAGTGAATTGCGTCACGGTGCTCTTTTTCTCACAGTCTGTGTCCGTCTGACCCTAAAAAAGGTGCAGTCGAGAAAATAAAAAAAATAAAAACAAACAACGCGCATGCGCAAAATTAAAAATAAAATGGCGACAATTTATCCATCGCATCCTGCATATATTTTTTTTAGATTTATATATTTTTATAATTTCATTTTATTTTAAAATATGACTTGAAGAAGAGAGACATATTGTCAAACATTGTGTTTTTTCTTTTCTTTTTCTTTTCTTAAATCGTGCTCTTCTCTTAACTGTTGAAAAATATTGGAAGAGTTACGTCAGCCATTTTGTCATTATTAGTTATTCTTATTAATTTTTTAAAGGAGTCTTATTCTATTTCTGTTGCTTTTTTTAAATAAAATACTAGGAGGCTTCACCCGCTCGCTACCGCTTCGGAAAGTAAGATATATTTACTACTTGAAATCTTTTAAACAAAAGTTTTAAATGAACGTTTCCTTGATAAATTGGATTGTTATAGTTAAGGAAAGTTTTACAAATAGATGCCAACTTGTTGAAGGCCAAGTAAAATGTAAATTTCAAACACTTTTCTGCACTATATAAGACAATATTCCTAAATAGAATTATTTTTTATGTGGAAATCAAAACAATGCTTGAAAAAGAACACTAATGAATGACAGTTAATTAATGAAATATACATTTAAAAATCAATATGAAAATTAATTAAACCTGAAAAGTGATATCACCTTGAAGTAGATAATATATAATACAGATATTGAGATTTTAGCATATAAATTACTATAAGTAATTTGTGCACATTATTTATCATCTCTCAGTTGCGTCTCTGTCCTTGGAGAGAGTGCGCTCAGGGGCTTCTCTGTCAAAAGACAGAGGGGCAACTGAGAAAATAAGACTGAGAGGTGCCCAGCCCTAGGAAACAGCCGCGTCCTTCCATTGCACAAAAGGGAGGGATCGGTGCTCGCACCGAGGCCAGCGCAACCGACGGTTGCGGGCAGTTTTTTTGTCCCCACCCGGTTGCACGCTCTCCCACTTTAAAAATACTTTGTGTCACATCTCATTCTCGTGGGGGAATAAGTAAACACCGCATTTAAATTACTATAGAGTTGTGGTTTCTCAACCCGAGAATTCGTTGGATAATTGTGCTCTAATTTCGCATTTATTCATATAGATTCCATAATATGGGTTTTACTTAATTAGCTATTATGTTTCTCTAACTCCTCAAATGTTGAATGTGTAACTAATTCTAATTTCTATTTTCCCATCTTTACACTATATTAATTTTATCTTATAAATTGTCCCCTGTTCTGTCTCCTATAAAATTAAAATAATTGTACGGAAAATAAGGATCTACGTACATCAAATCGTCTTTAAATTAAGTGGCAGTAGAAGAATTATCGTTGAGCTTTTAAAAGGTAAGCTTAAACATTAATTCAATACTTAAATGCAGCGATCAATTTTGTGTTCTTCTGTAGTTTATTGATGCCTATCGCATCTACTCCTCCTTAGCTATTGTAATGATGGCCAAACTAAGAGTCCTACTATTGTGCCGCATTTTAAAAGCAATATGATAATATAATTGTACTACAGCATGGTAGATTTGATGCTCAAATAATTTCGTTTATGTTGGTCTTTTGAGGATTTGTGGCACATCCAAAATATTAATTTGGATGTGCCACAGATCATATGAGACCATGGACCACAATTGACAACAATACGCTGTGTAGCTTTTACCAGTCAATGACGCGTTTAAGCAGTTTCAATCCATACAACGTTAGCACATTCCGCACTCTAAGCCTACCACAAAAAATGCTTATGCGCCTACAAATATAACTGCTAGACTTAATGAAAGTGCCAAAGTATTTGATTAGCAAATTTCATTATTTGCACAAAGTGCACGTTCAACATTTAAACAAATTTAAATTAAGGCGAATATCCGATTAGTTGATTTAAAAGTTAATACTCATTGAATAAATAATCCTCTCTTCTCACGCCAGGCTGCATTAGAAGTCTTCTTCTTCTATGTGCCGCGTTCCTTGAGGACAGAGGCGGCCATGGCTCTCCACAACTTTCTATCTACTTTCTTTGCTGAGGTCCCCGCAGCCCGTTCCGCCATTGATTCCCACAAGCTCGCCAGGTAAGTACCTCGCCGCTTTACCCTATCTCTCTTGCCTCCAATGTACCCCGTGAGCGTTAATTTTTCCAAGCCTTCTTTCCTTGTTATGTGTCGAAGGTATTTCAGTTGTCTTTACCTGGTTTCGAGTATAAGTATTCTTTTTGTTGCCATTTTATTTAAGACTTCCTTTTTGCTTTCTCGCTTCGTCCATGGAAATTTTAGGATCCTAGAACCACATTTCTGTTGTCTCTTGGTTTCTCATCTGTAGGGAGATTGTCCAGCATTCACAGCCTTATGAACGGATGGATATCCCATAGCAATCCATCACTCTTTACTTTGTGTCAAACGATTTTTTCCGTTTACCTACACCTTGTTTTGGAATGCTTCTTTCGCCAGTCTAATGCATACTTCGGATCTCGGTGTCACATTTTCCATCCTCTTTTAAAACGCTTCCGGATATTTGAAATTCTACACCTATTTGATATTTATATCACCAATTCGTAAATCGCATATTCGGCTTTTTCTCTTGCCGACGACCATATTTTCTGTCTTCTTGCACTTGATGCTTAGTCTTCCTTGTTGCTTACTCGCTCCATCCATAGAATTCTCAGCATCTTTCTGTAGAACCGATACACAATAAAAAAAATTGTAGAAGTTTTTTTGTTGGATATGTTTCTTATTTCGATATCCAAATTAATCGAAACATATTCAACAAGACTCATCACAGTCGACTTGTGTAGACAAAGTGTTTTTGACGGTATCATTTACGGGACATTTTCATGTGGCTCTACAGACAGATATTGAGAATACCATGGCCAGAACATGTGAACAAAGAGGAAATTCTAAAGAAAATAGGAACTAGAAAGATTCCCATACTTACAATCAGAAAGTTGAAATTTCTGGGAAATATTCTGAGGAAGGACGGCTTGGAAAACTTAACACTCATTGGACGTATTGAAGAATGGAAAAGTAGAAGGAAACAACGAGTATCTGATGAGTTTCTGTCATTGGTCGCAAGAGTATGAGATTGGTTGTTTTTTGTGTAATGGCATATCAACACCTCTATGGGTTATTTAATGCCGAAATCTTTTGTACGCAATTTTATGCCTTAAACTACAGAGATTTTTCATTTATTTTATAATTTCAGTGCAAACGTATGTTTTTTTAGATATATATTTTTTATACGATAAAATACATTGTTAGTAGATTTTAAAGAAAAAACATCTATTGCTGGTAATTCCAATACAAAAATGTATTTTCGTAATTAATTAAATAATTATTATATTGCTGGTATTTTTTTTTACTATAAAAATGTATTTTTATACTTCTCTAGTCTTTCAATTTCTATTTGGGAATTCACTGTTCGCCTATAGCTGGGACCCTAACAAATACTACCACTCCTGGTCAAGATAGACCTGGGAACAACAGCAATTAAGAGGTGAGAGAAACGAGTATGAATGCAAGAAGAGATGGTACAGAGTCAAACCTTGTGTTGATCAACAAGTTATAGGAATTTGACACTTCTGGGAGACATTATGAGAAAAGAAATCTTGGAGAAGATTGACGGAAGGAGAGAAACGGAGAGTAAGCTATCTATTGAGTTTTGGTTAATGGATAGCAGAGCGGAGACAAAAAAAGGGTTGTAAAGAATAAGGGAAAGGATGTTGTGGAGGGGCATGATCGCCCGCATCCTGAAAAGAATCTGGGACATAGAAGAATAAACATATTTTTAGAAGTGTCCCCAATCTTGGAAAGAGATCCTTTTGCTCGTAACGAGGGCAAACGTCTGCTCAATGGAACAAATTTACTGCTTGCTGATAGAATGGAACATCGTATAGCATCAAGCATGTTTGGTTCTAAAGATTACCGGCGGTTCTGCAAGAGTGTGCTGAATAACAGCATGTCCTCAATCCCTCCTCTATTCAATCAATTCGAAGTCCTGACATCTACAACGGATAAGGTTGAATGCTTTGCCCGAAAGTTCTCATCCGACTCTTGACTCATCCGGTGTGTTCACATCCGACTAGAACTGAGGCTCTCCTGAGTGATATGTGCATAACTC
Source organism: Acanthosepion esculentum (assembly GCA_964036315.1). Taxonomy (NCBI): domain Eukaryota; kingdom Metazoa; phylum Mollusca; class Cephalopoda; order Sepiida; family Sepiidae; genus Acanthosepion; species Acanthosepion esculentum. The sequence goes on along the minus strand of OZ038508.1, from coordinate 64,769,343 downwards.
CGTCGTTGGTCTCGGACACAATTTCTAAATTTGAAAACAAGTGGAGGTGACAGCCATCGTACTTAAAAAATGTGCTCCTGATCTAGCTTCAGTTCTCTCCAAACTATACGACTATTGTCTCGCTGCTTCCTGCTTTGCAGTCTGTTGGCAGTTCTCCTCTATCGTTCTTGTTTTGAAGAACTCTGGAGAACCTTCCGACCCCTCTAACTACCGACCTATTAATCTCCTACCGCTTTTTGGCAAAGTCTTCGAGGTTTTAATCAATGCCGAAGTAGTTAAGCATCTTACCTCTCACGATCTACTCTCTGACAAACATTATGGATTCCGGTCTACCGCTGATGTGCATACAGCCATACTTGAATATGCATTTGAAGCTCTTGATACTAACGGCGAAACTCGAGCCGTGGCTCTAGATATCTTGACGGCGTTTGACAGAGTTTGGCATGCTGGTCTTCTACGTAAGCTTCAGGGTTACAGAATTACAGGACGATTATTTGGTTTAATCCAATCATTTCTATCAAATCGTGAAATGAAGGCCGTCCTGAACAGGTTCTCTTCCAATTCCTTTCATACAAACGCGGGAATTCCTCATGGTTCTATACTGGGTATTACGCTGTTTCTGTTCTTCGTCATTGATCTTCTTGATGTCATCTTTTCTCAAGCGACACTACCATTTACCTATACAGACGACACAACCATTTATTCCTGTCTCAATATAAAATACGGCAGCGCTGACAAAGTTAACCCGGCCGCTGTTCTTGAAAAGGATCTCCAATAAGTGGTTAACTAGGAGAGTAAATGGCTTTTAATGCCTCCAAATCTACACTGCTCTCATTTAACTGAGACCAAGAAAAATCCCCCACCACCAGCATGGTTGATGCTCGACTACGTGAGAACGTTTCACTGCGTCTTATTGGCCTCACGTTTTCCAATTTTACAACTACATTGAATCAATAGCTGCATTTTCTCCAAAGAAAGTCGGTTCACTGTGTCGTGTCAGAAGGTTTTTATCGTCAGAGTCCATCTTGCACATCTAACAAATCTACCATTCATCCATGCATTGAATATTGTTGCCGTATATGGTCTGGTGAATCTACTGTTCATCTCGAGGTTCTCGACAATATCCAAAGAAGGATTTGCAATGTAATCTGTCCTGACCTAACCATTAGTCTTCAGTCACTTCCTCATAGACGTGATATGGCTTCGCTTTTTTTTTCTAAAAATATTTTCATGGCAAATATTTTGATGAGTCATCTTTCCTGATGTCCTGATTGCATGAGTTTAAACGTCCTACTAGATTGACATCTAGGTCCCACATTTTTACTATTTAAATACATAAATGCAACCGCCACGATAACTCCAGCATTTTCTTTTCTCGCGCTTCCCAACAGTGGAATTCCCTTCCTGTTACTTGCTTCCCTGTTAACTACAAGGCTTCAAAAATTTGAATACAACGCCATGTTCTGTTGTCTGGATCCGCATTTATCTTTTCTTCTTTCCTCATTCCCCTCTGTATATAGTCTTTTCCCTCACCTACACTCTCTGTAACCTGCTACGTGCTAGTGACACTTCAGGTTTGCTTGGGGTGAAATACTTAAATTATATATATATATATATATATATATATATATATATATATATATATATATATATATATATATAAGTAATTCATTGAGTCTGAAAGTAACCTCGACAGAATGCAGAAAGCACTGGACGGCCGCTCCGTCCTATATTTGGGACTCATCAGCAGTGCGCATCCACTGCCGAGAATAGAAAGCCTGACAGTTAGGTTGTCAAGCAATCATCATACCAACTGTTCCAACGGGCCTCGGCGACGAAGAGATAACAAATCAGACTCAATATAGCGCCGCTCGCTCACATATTCCGTGGTGGAACTCAATTGAAATTCTCTGTAACCATAGGACTGTGTCTCCCCCGGAGCCACGACTACTATCACCAAGCCGCTCAAACTAAAGCATTAGAAGCCGGAGAATTCTCGGTAGTGGATGTGCACAGCTGATGAGTCCCAAATATAGGACGAAACGGCCGTCCAGTGCTTTCTGCATTCTGTCGAGGTTTCTTTCAGACTCAATGAATTACTTAATTATAATTATCAAATCCCCCTAACAATTTATATATATATATATATATATATAAAGAAATATAGTCTTAAGACGTGCTATATTTATGAGATAAAGTGCTCAATATCAGAGATAGAGCGTATGTAAATATATATATAAAAGTGAACATTGAAGTCAAAACTCAGAGGCGACAGGCTGTTTCATGCTAGGCGCAATCGACAGACGGCCCGACCATTGCTTCTAGCATGAAACAGCCTCTCGCCTCTGAGTGTTGACTTCAATGTTCACTCATATATATATATATATATATATATATATATATATATATATATGAAGAAATATAGTCTTAAAGTGTGCTATATTTATGGGATAAAGTGCTCAATATCAGAGATAGAGCGTGTGTAAATATAAAAGTGGACATGGAAGTCAGCACTTAGAGGCGACAGTCTGTTTCATGCTAGTGCATTCGTCAGGCGACTAGTGCTGTTATTTTTCTCGGCTATTTATATATAAGGGTCAGTGGTGCATTATGGGTAGTCTATTTTGGCGGTTACTTTTACCGGAAGTCGCTTATTTGTTTATTTATTTATGTCAAATTATTTTGCTTGTTTTTTTGTTTGTATTTTTTTTAATTTCATTCTTATTTTTTATCTTATATATTTGTTTATTTATTTTTGATTTTGATCGGTGTTTTTTGTTAACGTAGTAAAAATTTGTTTATATAGCTTATTGTTGGTAGTCTATTATGGCGGCCATTTACCGGAAGTCGGTTGTTTGCTTATTTATTTGGGTCAAATTGTTTTGCTTGTTTTTATTTATTTTCATTTTTATTTTTTATCTTATATATTTGTTTATTTGTCATTGATTAAATCTATTTGTTGAATTTTGAGGTGGGATGTTGTGGTTTGTTCTTACTATTATTTTGGTCGGAACAGTTTTTAATTTATCTATTTGGGTTGATTATATTTATTTTTTTTTCTAAACGGCTAGTTTATCGTAATCGGTTGTTAGTTTATTTATATATTTGGATGTATTTAGATCAATTTATTATACTTGTTGTTATTTATTTGTTACACTATATATTTTTGGTCTTCGATTTTTAAGTAACGTAGTATATTATCTTTTATTAATCTTTTTATTTTTTATCGTTATATAACAGTTATAACTTTCGTCCGTTCTTTTGTTTTGATTTTAATTCGCATATTCTAACAGGTGTGGTTTTGTAATTTGTTTGGAGTAATTTATTTTGCTTATTTTATTGTTGTTTTGTTTGTTTATATATTTATTTATTTTTCTATTTTAAGTTACGTAGTAAAAATTTGTTTTCATGTCTGGATTTTGAGATTAGCTCGGATCATTTATTTAATAATTTATTTTGATCTGGGAAGGTAATGATAGCTATTTTTTCCTCCAAGAAAAGTTTGCAAATTTTTGATAGGTTGTTGTAGGTTGATGATTTTTTCCTTATTTTCCAAGATATTTTTGGTGTGGTGTGTGTTTTGTTTTTTATTTCCCCGATATACTTAGAAAGCATTGTGCTGTTCGCATATTTACTATTTGTGAAAGACATTTTGTGTACATAATTTCTTTGTTTTCATGGTCCTTCGGTTACTCCTATGTATACTTTTTCTTCATTGTTTCCTGTTTTTATCGTGGCTTGATAGATTACGTTGTTTTGTAAACAATTACCGTTTTAGGGACATTCGTTTTTTATTCTGCAGTTGCACGTGGCTTTAATTTGTTCGTGTGGTTTGTTAATAATTTTCCTGTTGTGCTTTTTTATTATTTGTGCCATGTTCTCGGTGCAACTGTAGCTGATTTTTACTGTGTTTTTGTTGAATATTTTGTGTAGGGTGCTTGATTCCGTGAAGTGTTTCTGTAAAAGTTTGAAGAATATTTTTCCTATGTTTGTTTTTACGTTTTTTCTGTACGGTGGGTTGAACCATATGATATTTCTTTTCCTGTTGGTCTTTTTTGTGTTCTGTGGTGAGTATGTGAGTGTTGCTCACACACACACACACATATATATATATATATATATATATATATGGTGTCCCCCGAAAATTGACATCATTTTATATTCTAATAACATAGTCAATTCTCGCTCAAATGATCTCAAATATTAACAACGTGTTTAAAAACTAAGTTGGCTGTGCGGACGTATCTCAATGCGAATCTAGGAGGGTCAGGCGTGCCAGTGATAATGACAATGTGCTTTTGAAATGGTCAATACGTTCACCTGACTTGACACCGTGTGACTTTTATTTTTATATGGGGCTATGGAAAAGGACACGTCTATATCCCCCCATCTTCCTACAAGGCTGGAGGAACTTAAGCAGAGAATCAATGAGGCGCTGGAGAATGTTACGCAAGACATTCTACAGCGTGTTTGTCAGGAGCTGCACTACCGACTTGAACATTTATGAAGCTTTGTGAAATCAGTTATAAAATTTACATCCCTTTGAATATCTTGCTCGAATTTTGATAAATAAATATGTTATTGTTCGGCATGAAGCCTATTAAATTTCGTTTGCTTGGGACATGTAGCTCCTCAGATATTCACATGAAATGATAGTCAATTTTGGGGGACACCCTGTATATATATATGAGCGTGCGTGTGGCTCGGTTACGCATCAATAGAGTGACAAGTCTGAACAGTATTACATCTCATTTATACATTTTCATTATTTTTTTACTAATATTTTTAAATGAATGTAGATTAATCAGAATAATAGCAATAAATCAAGAAAACCTAAAACAACCCAAGGAAACAAATTTAACGCTTATTTATTATATTCAGTAAAATATTTTTATATTCAGTAAAATATTTTTATATTCAGTAAAATGTTATTATATTCAGTAAAATATTATATTCAATAAAATATTATATTCAGTAAGATATTGTTATATTCAGGAAAATATTATTATATTCAGTAACATATATTCAGGAAAATATTATTATATTCAGTAAAATATTATTTTCAGTAAAATATTATTATATTCAGTAAAATATTATTTTCAGTAAAATATTATTTTCAGTAAAATATTATTTTCAGTAAAATATTATTATATTCAGTATTATATTATGATATTCAGTAACATATATTCAGTAAAATGTTATTATATTCAGTAAAATATTATATTTAATAAAATATTATATTCAGTAAAATATTGTTATATTCGGTAAAATATTGCTATATCCAGTAAAATATTATTATATTTAGTAAAATATTATTATATTCAGTAAAATCTTGTTATATTCAGCAAAATCTTGTTATATTCAGCAAAATCTTGTTATATTCAGTAAAATATTATTATATTCAGTAAAATATTGTCATATTCAGTAAAATAAGCAGTTTCAGCTATGTCAGTGCAAAAAGACTTGAAAATGAAATTGTACGTGAAACCTGTGAAGCAACTTGTTACTCCAAGACAGAAATTTAGATCGTTAGAGAGGGCGAAGATCATCTTGAATAAGTGGGACAATTATCCTGGAAGTATATATATATATATATATATATATATATATATATATATATATGAACTTTATTTCAATATTTCATTCCGTTCCTTAGCTATGATTAATTAATGATTAACATGTCATTTTCGTTTATAATCGACTTCATCACGATTTTTCTGTTAAGCTTGGAGAGTAATTATACATTCTTACTGCTCAAATTAGGGCCCAATAGTGTTATAAAAACATCGAAGAATTCCAGTAAAATATCTTTAATAATTTCTAAAATACATCGGTTCAAATCATAATCTACCAAATGGACAATTTCGCTTTTACACTATTTGGACAATTTTGCTGTTACACACGTTATATACCGTTTGGGTCTATTTAGTGAGTTTGTAGAATTTGGCTTTACATCTATCCGATGTAGACTAGAATATTGAATGCGAATTTTCAAATTGCACATCGACGCATGTTTTTTTAAAAAATTGGTTTGTATTGTTTACGGCTTTTTCAGGTTAATTAAAAATATTTTGGGGATTTTAACAATTTTTTGTAGATAATAAGGATTTTGCTTCTTGTTCAAATCCGATAAAATTGACACCTGTCTTACACGTCCATCTACCAAATTTAATTGCTCCTTCCACATATATACCGCGGCATCAAGATAGAATATATTATAAAAAACAGATCTCATGTCCAAATAATATATCATACCTAAAGTCTAATATCATTTATCAAACATTCACCATATCTTGTATATTATTAATCTCTCATATCTAAGTTGTATATAAGGTCTAATGTAAAATATCTAATGTCTAGAAATCTTCTCACATATTATACATCATATATGACAAGTACCTCATATCTAAGTTATATATCATATCTAAAAATTTAATATCACATATCTAAAATTCATCAATTCTCTTGTATCTTATATATAACCAATGTCTGATATTTAATTCGTATCTCATATTTTAGGTCAAATATCCCATATCTAGTTTCTAATAAGTATCTCATATGTCATTAATATATTATATCTCATGTCTAAATAATATCATATATGTAATATCTAAAATGATTCTCATATATCACACGTCGAAATAATATATCCTAATATCACATATTTAATATTTAGAAAGTTTTGCATATATCTCATAGATAACATCTACTAAGTAATATCTCGTTAATAATATCTCATATCTTATACCTCACTTCTCCTCAGTAATATCTCTTATCTCATTAAATGTGCTACTAGATTGGCAATTAGGTCTCACTGTTTAACAGTTGAACTAGCTAGATGCAACCGTCACTTCTACTTTAACAGTTTCTTTTCTCACTCCTCCTAAATAATATCTCATATCTCTTTTCTCCTAAATAATATCTCATATCTCGTTTCTCCTAAATAATATCTCATATCTCGTTTCTCCTATATAATATCTCATATCTCGTTTCTCCTAAATATTTCATATCACACTTCTAAATAATATATCATATCTTATTTCTCCTAAATAATATCACATATCTTACTTCTAAGTAATATCTCATACTTCGTTTCTCCTAAATAATATCACATATCTCACTTCTCCTAAATAATATCTCATATCTTATACCTCACTTCTCCTCAGTAATATCTCTTATCTCATTAAATGTGCTACTAGATTGGCAATTAGGTCTCACTGTTTAACAGTTGAACTAGCTAGATGCAACCGTCACTTCTACTTTAACAGTTTCTTTTCTCACTCCTCCTAAATAATATCTCATATCTCTTTTCTCCTAAATAATATCTCATATCTCGTTTCTCCTAAATAATATCTCATATCTCGTTTCTCCTATATAATATCTCATATCTCGTTTCTCCTAAATATTTCATATCACACTTCTAAATAATATATCATATCTTATTTCTCCTAAATAATATCACATATCTTACTTCTAAGTAATATCTCATACTTCGTTTCTCCTAAATAATATCACATATCTCACTTCTCCTAAATAATATCTCATATCTCGTTTCTCCTAAATAATATCTCATATCTCGTTTCTCCTAAATATTTCATATCACACTTCTAAATAATATCTCATATCTTATTTCTCCTAAATAATATCACATATCTTACTTCTAAATAATATCTCATATTTCGTTTCTCCTAAATAATATTACATATCTCACTTCTCCTAAATAATATCTCATATCTCGTTTCTCCTAAATAATATCTCATATCTCGTTTCTCCTAAATATTTCATATCACACTTCTAAATAATATATCATATCTTATTTCTCCTAAATAATATCACATATCTTACTTCTAAATAATATCTCATACTTCGTTTCTCGTAAATAATATCTCATATCTCACTTCGCCTAAATAATATCTCGTATATCATTTCTTTTAAAAATATCTCATATACCACTTCTGTAAATAATATTTCATATCGTAAATATCTGTCTATATTTCTGAGATTCTATTGTAATTATTTTCCTTATTAACATAGTTCGTACTGTTGTCTTCATCTTTCTTGCCATATACACGGCATTTCGGCGGTTATACACTCCGGCTTTCTTCAGGTGATTGGAATTTCGAACTGAAATCTTCATTTCGTCCCAAATTGTTGTCAGTTCAATACCTGGTTATTGCAGTGGTAAACAATATGTTGGAGAGTTGAGTTAAAGGGAAATAACATAGACATCCGAAAAAGGCATGGCACGCGGAACTAGAACAATTTACCTCAGTGGACGAAATAAAGGGTTCAGTTTAAAATTCCAATCTCCTCGCAAATAATATCTCATATTACATTTCTCTTGAATAATATCTCATATCTCATTTCTCCAAAAGAATATTTAAATATTTTAATTCTAGATAATATGTCATATTTCACTTCTAAATAATATCTCATATCTCATTTATCGAAAATGATATCTGATATATCACCTCTCCTAAATAATATCTCATATCTCATTTCTCTTAAGCAATATCTCATATCTCATTTCTCTTAAATAATATCTCATATCCCATTTCTCTTAAATAATAACCCCTATCTCAATTCTAAATAATATGTCATGTCTCACTTCTAAATAATATCTCATATCTCACTTCTTGCCTGTGGAAATCTGGCCTCCCTTCAACTACGATCTTCCAAAATTTAGTCGCAAAGTTAATCGTCATTTTCTGTTTCTTTGAATCATGTTTTTATTATCTCTCTACCCTTCACAGTATTATCTTTCATCCTTACGTCTTAGTGACATTATCGCCTTGCTTGGGGCGAAATGATTAAAAAAAACAATTAGAAAAGAATAACAAGATACTATTTTTTAAAAATTGATTTTAAAGCGAAATATGCAAATTAATTATCCCCATTAAGCAAAAGCTATACGCAAATGTACCCTTTCTATAAAAATTGTTTCTTCTGATAAGCTTTCCTCTTTGGTACACCGACTTCATGAATTAAAGCATAGTACTAGATTGGCAGTTAGGGCACATCATTTTACTGCTGAAATTGCTAAATGCAACCGCAAGTTCTATTCTAATAGTTCCTTCCCACCAATGGAACCGTCTTTCAGCTTCTTGCTTTCCTGTCAACTACAATTGTCAAAAGTTTAAATGCAACATCAATTGTCACTTTCTGTATTATTGAATCCTGTTCTTTTTATTGTCCTTTCTCCTCAGTAATATTTCCTCAGTTTCCTTCACTCTCTTGTTTTTTTTATTCTCAGTTACCCCTTCATCTTATTGTCTATCACATTGCTTGGCATGAAATGATTTTAAAAAAAAGAAAACACAAAATTTGAAAAGAATAACAAAACAGTTACTTTTTTTAATTTGATTTTTAAAGTGAAATATACAAATTAATTATCCCCGTTAAGCAAGAACGTCTGTGTTGGCGAAGGTCTAAGACATATGCAAAAACATACAAATGAAAAAAGTGAAATTATGTCACAATTTTATGTATTATAGACAGACAACCAACTTCATATATTTCTTATTCGAGGTTCTAAGCAGACACACAAACTTTCAGCCTTATATATTAGATTTGCATTTTATTTCACATGTTTTCTCTTTAAGTTTCTTGTGGATCTTTCTTCCAGTCTCTTGCTTCCCTGTCAACTACAATCTGCAAAACTTTAAATGCAGCGTCAATTGCCATCTTTTGTCGCCTTGAATCCAGTTATTTTTATTGTCCTCTCTCCTCGGTAACGTTTTCTCCGTTTCCTTCACTCTCAGTAACCCCCTTGCGTCTTAGTGACTTTATCGCCTTGCTTAGCGTGAAATGATTTTTAAAAAAATTTTGAAGTAATTTCTTCATTTCTTTGCTGTCAGTCGCAGGTTGTCAACTTGACACTTTTTTGTGCGTATTTTTATTTGTTTCATTCGGATTTCTTATACGATGTTTTCTACGCATGTTCTTCACGAGCCTGGTTACGTATGGCGTAAATTAATTAAAGATTTTTCGAAAGACTTGCTCCAAGAAGCAGTCACCAAAATCTTTTAGAATTCTAACATCTTTCTGGTTAATTCCACTTCTGGATGATGACATCTTTTGGCATTGCAAATTTTTGATAATACAAGATTCATTTTGATGGCAAAGTAACAAAAAATAACTTTAAAATAAATATAAAAATCATGACAGAAAATTAGACAAAAAGAAAGAAAATTAGCAGCTGTTCAAGTGTTTTATTTTATTTTTCTGACTTTCCGATGGAAGAGTTCCGGCCCGCACAACGCGATTGAAATAAACCCGCTAGCGTTTCTTTTTGTTACCCGCTGCGCCCAATTTTAAAACGCGCAACCATCCGTTTAAAACCTCAGTAGGACTTGAGGGGTTTTATGGGTGTGAAGCCAGATATGTCCAATCCTATGATCTGATCGTCTATGGAACAAATATTAATGCATGAAGAAAAGAGGATCGGGTTCTCTATTGAGCCTCGTTTTTATGGGCAATAATGAATCCCAGACAATCGTCATGTGTTTGACGATCGGGAGGTTTTGAGGAGCATGGAACCACCTCTTAATTTCTATTGTTACACTGACTAAGGGCGGTACCACCTGTTAGGGTCCAAGCTATGTTCAAATAGTGAACCCCCCACCACATAAAAAAATACCAGGAAAGTATAAAAATATACTTTTATAGTAAAAATATCATCAAGAAATTTCATAGTAACAAAATTTACCAGCGATTCATTTTTGAAAAAGAAAAATATTACCAGCAGTACATTTTTGAAAAAGAAAAAATAAATAACCAGAAATATATTTTTGAAAAAGAAAAAAATTACCAGCAATATATTTTGGAAAAAGAAAAAATTACCAGCAATATATTTTTGACAAAGAAAAAAAATTACTAGCAATATATTTTTGAAAAAGAAATATATTACCAGCAATATATTTTTGAAAAAGAAAAAAAAATTACCAGCAATACATTTTTCTATATGAAAAAATTACCACCAATACATTTTATATATGAAAAAAATTACCAGCATTACAGTTTTGAAAAAGAAAAAAAATTACCAGCAATACATTTTTCTATATGAAAAAAATTACCAGCATTACAGTTTTGAAAAAGAAAAAAAAATTACCAGCAATACATTTTTCTATATGAAAATATTACCAGCAATACATTTTCTATATGAAAAAAATTACCAGCATTACAGTTTTGAAAAAGAAAAAAAATTACTAGCAATACATTTTCTATATGAAAAAATTACCAGCAATACATTTCCTATATGAAAAAAATTACCAGCATTACAGTTTTGAAAAAGAAAAAAAAATTACCAGCAATACATTTTTCTATATGAAAAAATTACCAGCAATACATTTTCTATATGAAAAAAATTACCAGCATTACAGTTTTGAAAAAGAAAAAAAAATTACCAGCAATACATTTTTCTATATGAAAATATTACCAGCAATACATTTTCTGTATGAAAAAAATTACCAGCATTACAGTTTTGAAAAAGAAAAAAATTACCAGCAATACATTTTTCTATATGAAAAAATTACCAGCAATACAGTTTTGAAAAATAAAATAAAATTACCAGCAATACATTTTTGTATAAGAAATTACTAATACTGCCAAGAAAATTATATTTCGGCATTAAATGAGCCATAAGGAGTTGATATGTCGTTAAACAAAGAAACAAGCCTTGCTGGAGATTCCGCAACCATCATAAGGCCGAGCCAATGGCGATTTTATTGAATAAATTTAATCTTTAGTATTTCAAAATATTTTTATGTAATTTTGGTAAATATATCTGTCAAAATAAGGTGTCAGTGTTATTTTGGTTTTTGCGTCATTTAGACGATAATTTATCCATTGCACCCTATAAATATATCAGATAGATATTGGCGAGAAAAATTATATAGTTCGACAAAGTAAATCAACTTTCTTAGCTGTTACGAATTAGTGATGTCGAAAATCAAGCACGTATAGAAAATTAAATATATTAGAAGTGTTTTAACAGATGATGAAAAATGTGGCACTTGGAATAGCGGAAGGTGTTTAGAAAAATTAAACAAAGTATTTAGAAACAGAATGTGTTTGGTGGAAACAATGAAAAGATTGGTGGACTGCTATGTGATATCCGTCCTCTTATACAGATCATGTAAACAATGACACCTTCAAAAGGTGCTGCTAGCAAAATGGTAGCACCAAAAGACAAGTTCACATGTGCTATTGAGAATCCAGGAATTTGCTGGGAGCACCGTTTGTATAAACCGGGAGAAAGAAAGAAAGAAAGAAAGAAAGAAAGAAAGAAAGAAAGAAAGAAAGAAAGAAAGAAAGAAAGAAATAAAGAAAGAAAGAAAGAAAGAAAGAAAGAAAGAAAGAAAGAAAGAAAGAAAGAAAGAAAGAAAGAAAGAAAGAAAGAAAGAAAGAAAGAAAGAAAGAAAGAAAGAAAGAAAGAAAGAAAGAAAGAAAGAAAGAAAGAAAGAAAGAAAGAAAGAAAAGAAAGAAAGAAAGAAAGAAAGAAAGAAAGAAAGAAAGAAAGAAAGAAAGAAAGAAAGAAAGAAAGAAAGAAAGAAAGAAAGAAAGAAAGAAAGAAAGAAAGAAAGAAAGAAAGAAAGAAAGAAAGAAAGAAAGAAAGAAAGAAAGAAAGGAAAGAAAGAAAGAAAGAAAGAAAGAAAGAAAGAAAGAAAGAAAGAAAGAAAGAAAGAAAGAAAGAAAGAAAGAAAGAAAGAAAGAAAGAAAGAAAGAAAGAAAGAAAGAAAGAAAGAAAGAAAGAAAGAAAGAAAGAAAGAAAGAAAGAAAGAAAGAAAGAAAGGGAATAAATAATTAAAGGAAGAAAGAAAGTGCTAAATAAAGAAGGGGGAAAGAAGGAAAGATCGAAAGATAGTTCAAACAAAAAGAAAAATGTAAAAAGGCTAAGTCGAAAGAAATATTGAAAGAAAGAAATATTGAAAGAAATATTGAAAGAAAGAAAGAAAGAAAGAAATATTGAAAGAAAGAAAGAAAGAAATATTAAAGGAAAGTCTAGAAAAAAGAAATATCAAAATAAAAGTAAAATAAAAAAGTCAGAGAATGAAAGGAAGAAATGATATTCAGAAAAAAGCAATATCAAAGTAAAGACAAAAAATTTAAAAAATCGAAGTATGAACGGAAGAAAGAAAGAAAAATATAGAAAAGGACGCAAGAAAGAAAGAAAGAAAGAAGAAAAGTTCAGAAAAAAGAAATATCAAAATAAATATAAAGAATGAATAAATGAATGAAAGAAAAAAGAAAGAATGAAAGAAAGAACGAAAATGATGAAAGAAAAAATGTAAAGAAAAGAAAAGAAAGAACAAAATAAAAGAAAGAAATATTGGAAGAAATACTGAAAGAACGAAAAGAAATAAGGAATGCAAATGACGAATAAAAGAAAGACAAAACAAATAAAAAGATAGAATGAACGAAAAAGGCGAAAAAATAGAAAGAAAGAAAGAAAAGAAAAAAGAATGAAAAGGTAAAAAAAAAGAAGAAAGAAATACATATTGAAGGAAAGTTTCTAAAATAGAGATAAAACGCTAAAAAAGATCGAAGGAAGGAAGGAAGAGAGAAAGAAAGAAAGAAAGAAAGAAACGAAGAAAGAAAGAAAGAAAGAAAGGAAGAAAGAAAGAAAGAAATACTGAAGTAAAGTCCAGAAAAACGAAATATATATAAAAAAACAGATCAAAGAAAGAAAGGAAGAAAGAAATAAGAAAAAGAAAGAAAGAAATAAAAAAGAAAGAAAGAAATAAAAAAGAAAGAAAAAAGAAAGAAAGAAAAAAAGAATGAAAAAAATAAAAAGGAAAACAGAAAGAAAGAAAAAAGAAAAAAGAAAGAAAGAATAAAGAAAGAAAGAAAAAAGAATGAAAGAAAAAAGAAAGAAAGAAAAGAGAAAGATAGAAAAAAGAAAGAAAGAAAAAAAGAAAGAAAGAAGAAAAAGAAAGAAAAAAGAAAGAAATAAAAATCGAAAAATCGAATGAAATATGGAAAGAAAGATTGGAAGAAAGAAAGACCAGAAAAAATATTAGAATATGCAGAAAGCCAACAGATTATCGATAGAAAAACCGAAAAATCCAAAGAAGAAAAATGAAAGAAAAAAAAGAAAGAAAACAGACGAACAAAAAAGAAAACAAGAAAACAACAACAATTCATTTGTCAGTCTCTTTTTAGATTCTCCTTATTTTTAGGAAGTAATTATTAAGTGGCATATTTCAGATAATCTTTGTGTCTTGTAAAGAAGTATATCTTAATAAAATCGAGCGTAATTGTATATAATACTTCAATATATAATTTTTCACGCTAAGCAACCTGCCAGAAAATTTCCTATCAATGGATTAGCATACTTTTCCGGAAACGATAAATGGGCACTGGAATATTATAGACAAAGGTTGTAAAAGAAAGCAAGAAGAAAAGACTAATTGTATGACAGAATGTATAGTTGTCAGCAAGAGGAACAGCCCACGATGTCAACCACGAATTAGCGACATCAAAATCAAACAAGTTCAAACAGTTAAATATCTAAGAAGTGTTTAAACTGAAATCTGAATTCGCATTGGGATAGTGAAATATGCTTTCCAACAGCTAAGTATTAAGAAATAGAAAAAATATGCTAGAAACAAAGAAAAGAGTACTGAACTGTGATGTAATATTGGTCTTTTGACTAATTTATTTTTGACTTTACTTACAATTTACATAAAAAAGAGTATAAATGGCCCATAGTTGAAATCCAAGTTTTCAGGTGTTTCGTCTTAATTACATATTGAGCAGGTAAACATTAAATTCCATACTATATGTATACATTGTTCTATTGATGTAAGATGAGGAAGTAAGTGCAGATTATGAGGATATGTAGGATAGATAATAGTTGACCTTAGATTTAAAGAGGTTAAGATTGTAGTGCTCAGGGAAGCATTCTCTTGGTAGTCTGTAAATACATTTTTAATAATTTTACTATAGGAATGCACTGGAAGTCGGGGAGGAAGAGACTGTCAGCATCCAGGAATTAATGCAGGACCTACAGGCAGAATATAGCTATTATTATAGAATTATTAAGTGTTGTAATAAATACTACAGTGAAACAAACTCTTTGGGCAGCTTATCAAACAGGAGGCAATTTTTACTAGTTTTGGAATCAGAGATTATTGATTTCCTTTCCTTTCAAGTAAATAGAAATTTCCAAATAGTTACAAACAGGAAATTGTGGAGAGCCATGATGGTCCATAAGATGAATAATGGTGCTGTATTTAAAATGAAAAAAAAACACAACAAGACTGGAGAGTCCTAGACGTGGACAGAAGAGATGCAGATGACACAGTGTTGATATCTGACAAAAAATGGAAATTAGCAGGAACTCTCACAGAAGGTTCTAAGGAAAGCGAGAAGAAAAAACTAATGCTAAATAGGTAGAATATACGGTTGTCAGCAAAAGGAACAGCCCAGGATGTTAACTAGGAATTAGAGATACCAAAATCAAAGAAGTACAAACAGTTAAATATCTAGGAAGTGTTTTCAACAGAGGACAGAAAAAGTGACACCGAAATTCGAAGGCGCATTGGAACAGTGAAAGGTGCCTTTCAAAAGCTAAGTAAAGAATTAAGTGTTGTGGCCAGAAATAAAACACAGAAGAGGATTTGAGTTAACAAATATATTAACGGAAAATCGGTAATACAATAATATACAAACGAGCAAGAATGTTAAGTCCGAACTGTCAGAGATGACTGCCGGAAAAAAATACTTCTCTCAAAAAAGCAGTACCTGCTTTTATTTGTAACGTGTTAGAGTCCATCTGTGTATGGGTAATTTACCATAACACCCCACTCCTAAATATTAACTCCGCGGGAGTCTTAATATCTTTTTCTCTTTGGATTAACGACGATAAAGTCCGTCATTTTCCTTTTCCACTTTACAAGGCATTGCTCCGGGGCCGCTTGAGGTATTTGCATGTCAAAAGTGTCATAAATGACATTAAGAAAGAGGAAAATTTCGTTAGCAACAAAGTTTGTAATATTACTTCATAATACGGCAGTGATGCTGGACAATTCTCTCGCAAAGGAAAAGAAGACTTTGACTCTACGGAATGATTCTGAGAATGCCATGGATGGAGGAACATGTGAACAATGGGGAAATTTTAAGGAAAATGAAAATAAAAAAAGAAACCTCATAATTAAAATCAGAAAGAAATAGTTGGGGGGGGGCTAGTAACGAAGAAAGAGTGTTTGGAGAATTAGACACTCACAGGACACTCTGTAGACAAGCCTATGTAAATGAATGACAGAACACAAAATGCGAAGAATACTAAAAATATTGCAAATATCTAAAATGATAGGAAGTTGCGGAGAGCTATGATCAACCAATTTCTTAATTAATACGGCACATGGGAGAAGACTAAAATTACAGGTATGTGGAATTAATGAAAAAAGTTTTATGTTAAGTTCATTGACACGGTCATATTGAAAAAAATGTCATGTAAAATAGTTATTCATCATTAGGCTACGAAATTATGGATGCACATAACGTGTTATTGTAACTTATTTGTTTTTGCATTTTGATCAAAAGAATAAATATTATCTGTCTCTATCTCTGAGATGAGGTATTATGATTATCTACATTATTTACATTATTCAGATTGTTATCTTCATCTTCATTGTCATATTCACAATATTTCGGCTGTTGTGCACTCCGGTCTTCTTTGTGGGATGAGGTTGAGATTATAGAAAGAGAACAACACTGGAAAATACGAAAGCTTAAGGCATCAGCACATATGCTAGGCCACAAAAATCTCCTGAGCCGGCCAAGCATAGAAATGAATACAATATGGGAACCAGTAATACGGAGTGTTAGTGAAAAACAATGAATAAAAACACAAAATTGCGATATAAGCTCTATTAAAAATGATATAATACTATCAAAAATTGTAATATGAGCACTGGTAAAAATGGTTGCTGAGACATTAGGTTTATAAGTTCCAGAAATTAATACACAGATGCCGTCAAGGACATATAGCCAAGAGGATAAAGACGTTGGTTAGATCCAATGACTAGACTGTGATGAACCAAAACTTGGAGAGAAAAAGCATGGCACGTGGAACTAGAACAATCTACCCTGGTGGGCGAAATAAACGGTCGGTTCGAAATTCCAATAACCTGAAGAAGACTGGAGCGTACAACGGCCGAAACGTTGTGAATATGGCAGGTAAGATGAGGTCGACAGTCCGAATAATGTGAATAAATATAAGTACACAGATGATGAGCTCCCCCTCCCGGTTTCTTTTCTCGCACTTCCCATCCGTGGAACTCTCGATATCTTACTTCCCTGATAACATGAATCCTCAAAACATTGAAATGCAACCGCAGTCGCCATTTTCTGTCTTCTTGAACCCTGTTCAATTTTTATCCTTACCTCAATTCTCATTTATCTCATTCGCTTTCACCTTCACTCCCTGTACACCACCTGCGTTATAGTGGCATTATAGCCTTGTTTGGGCTGAACCGATTAAAAAAAACAAAAAAACTTTTGCATTTCAAGATGATTTTTCATTCTGTCTCCTACTTATAACAAGTGTAGAGGTGAGTTAACTGGAAGCGTCCCGTTTAACAATGGCAAGATATTCATCTCGTGAGCAGGCAGATATGATTTTTATATACGGCCGCGAAAATGGTAATGGACGCGAGGCTGCACGGCTGAATCAGATTGCGTTTCCAGATCGAAGGCAGCCGAGTCACCCAACCTTTGCTGATGTTTATCGTCGCGTTGCTGAGACAGGATCCGTGGCACCCCAAACTATCTATGGTAATAAGTATTTTTGGATTGTATCTTGGATTGTACATTCAACAGCATCTACCGTAAAATTTTAAACTTAACTCAAAAATGAAGGAGAGGCAGACATATGTTTATAGTAACTTTTGTCCTTGATTTGGTGTGTGGAACCCGCCCCCAACGTTTGTAAAAGTATTTTGATACACCTTGTATATATATATATATATATATACAGCTGGCCACTTGTATTCGAGGATACCAGTCTACTAGAGAGGCTAGCCAATCCCTATTGTCGACACTTGTTAGGGTGTATTTTGTACAGAGCCAACCTGTGGTTTATACTGCAACTATGCTGAACAGACATTAGTTACAGATTCTGGGAAAGAGCGTGTAGTCTAATGTAAACAACAATTTGAACAAGGCCCGCACGCTCAATCCCTCGGCCACGATGACTTGTGACATCGTACTAACACAGCTATCTGCCAAATTTCATCACAAGGTTTGAGTCAACTCGTGTTATGGTTTTTTCAGGCACTTTCTAAACGTGCCGCACGCTGGGATCCACCCCTCCAGTCTAAAATAGCGTCAGGAAGTTACCTTACTAACAAATCGACCATGGTGAGATTCGAACCCGGGTCTCATGGTCAGAATGTGAACGTTCTAACCACTCGGACACGTGCTTTCTTCATTTATTTATTTATTTATTTATTTTTATATATGTGTGTGTGTATGTGTGTGTGTGTGTATTTAGGCAGCAATCCTTCTTTCATGCACTTTTCATTAAAAACGGCTTTTATCTTTTTTATAATGGAAGCCTTATTAATAAAAACAAACAAACCAACACTTAATAATATTAACTTTGAACATGGACATAATATCTTGACCGTGTTTTGAAACAAATAAATGAAACATTTTATAAAACATACATCTAACAAACTATTTCTAATTCTAACAGTTGAAATATAATCCTTGAAAATGGCTAAATGTATAGCCGAAAGCGCTCGGATAAAAAGAACATTCGGACAGTTTTTATATAACTTATCATCTGAAAAGAAAAACATTATTAGATCGCACGAGAAATTACATAAAAAACTAAATAAAAGCACCTTGTCACTCGTTTTTAATGAAATCTGCATATATATATTTACTTATAAAATTAAACAAACAACAACCCTTAATAATAATATTAACTTTGAACATGGACATAATATCTTTTTGTATATTTTTGTATAATTTATCCTCGGAAAAGAAAAACTTTATTAGATCGCACGAGAAATTATATAAAAAACTAAATAAAAGCACCTTGTCAGTCGTTTTTAATGAAATGTGCTTGAAAGAAGGATTGCTGCCTAAATACACAAATTATATATATATATATATATATATATATATATATATATATATATATATATATATATATATATATATATATATATATATAAAGATGCATTGTTTATGCACTGTTTATATCTACAAATGGTCTGTCTCCAATCCTGAGTTCTACCCCCCTCCATAAATATAGCAAATTTTAAACATGTTGGTGCATGCGACCTTCTGATTTCATCAATGTCTTTGTATGTATGTACAGATGTGCGCTTCTTTCTTTCTTTCTTTCTTTCTTTCATTTTTTCTTTCGTTCTATCTTTCTATCTGTCTATATAATTATCTCCCTCAGTTTTGATGTTTCTCTCATCATTTCCCTCATTTCTTTCTCCCTATATCGTAAACACTCTTTTTCTTTCTCTACACTTTTACATTAACCCTTTCTTTCTCTTTCTCGTCCCCTACGTTCGCGGGCCGCTAACTGCCGGGCTTATTTATCTGGGGATGAAGAGAGAGCAGAGAAGGAAGGACGCGTTTTTGTTATTGGAAAAAAAAAATGGGGAGGTTGGAAGGGAAGTTGGTGCTTATTCAGTCTGATATTTGGCAGACTGTTTCACTAAAGACTACACACAGAACCGATGATGTATAAGGGCCGAAATTTTGATCAGATTCAGATAAAGCGTGCTGGAATGCGTTCGACCCCCTCAACCCTAACCCTGCTACCAACAGGCCACACTCACTGAATGGAAGAAAGTATGTTTAAACGCGAATATTAAACAAGAAGTAGGAGCTCTTTTTTTGAGCCGCCTTTTCGATCTAGCTGTCTTCTCTACCCCCAGCACGTAGGATACCGGGACAATTGGAAGGCCGCCTGGGGCAGCAAAGACTAAACGAATAATCAGTTTGAGTCTCAGTGCATATAAGTACAGGTTAAAATCCCATAACCCAATTCTTCTTCAGCGGATTCTTTTAAGACGCTGGTAATTTGAGGCTTTAAAAATATGATACTTGGTTCTAAAATGGCACGTTTTCGTTTTAAAACGCGTGTCAGTTCCCTAAATGCGTTTGATCCTCCAAAATCTAGTGTCAAAGGGTCGAGTATGTCAAAAGAATTCTTCCTATGTTAGCAGTTTCTCTCGTGTATGCGTGACTCAGTTGTGCAAAATACTATATATTCGGTCTATTGTCCTCATATTTGTTGTTTTTTTTTCACAAAGTTTCGGCCGTTGTGCCCTTCGGCCTTCCCCAGGAACTAAAAACTAGACATATCTATGCCCCCGTAGATAAACTAAAGGGTTCAGTTCGGGGTTCTTCGTAGGTTACACAGGTTGATATACACCTGAGGAAGGCCGGAGAGCACAACAACCGAAACGTTGTGATAGCAACAACAAAGATGAGGAAAATAGTCCGATTATAAATAGTGTAAACAATGATTACTAGAAATTCAGACCAAAAAAAATTTGTGGTCTTTCTGCACAAACTTCTACTATTTGCGGTATAGGCAATCATGGCTCTCCACAACTTCTTATCTCGTGTAACGCTTAGGATTTTTTCTCCTTTTGCTAAAGATCCCGCCTCCTTCCACAAGATATTCATACGAGCCCATCAGGTGGGAGGCTCGCTGCCTTTCCCTAACTCTCTCTGTGTTTTTAATCGGTATCACCCCAAGCAAGGCAGTACAGCCACTAAGACGCAGGGGGGGGGGGGTTACAGGGTGTGGCGGAATTAGGAACAGAATCATTAGTAATGAGTAGAAAGAGAAAAGAGCAATCAGGAAGACAGCAGACGGCGATTGATATTGCATTTAAATTTATTGCAGATGACAGCTGGAAAGCATGGAGCCGGGAGGGCGATCCACAAGCGATAAGTGCGAGAAAAGAAACTGTTTACATAGAAGTTGCGGCTACATCTAGCTAGCTCAACTGTAAATTGATGAGATCTCGACGCCAGTTTAGTACCGCGCTTAAATTCATACAGTCCAGGTAGCATAGTGAAGAGCTCATCCGAACAATTTCCATGAAAGTATTTATAAAAAAGTCACAGAGAGGGAACCTTAGGGAAGTCGGCAAGTGATTGGAGCCGAGCCGCCAGAACAGGATCAATAATATTGCTGATTCTTCTTTGGATCTTATCAAGGAGCTCCAGGTAAAAAGCAGGGGCAACGGAACATATATAGCAACAATACTCTAATCATGGACGAATGGTAGACTTATTGATATGCAAGATATATTTCGGAGAGAAAAATTGTCTCCCAAACCACAGGGAACTTGCCATCAATATGCCCTGTGTGTATTAAGTTTTCCAAGCCCTTCTTTCTCATTATGCGTCCACGGAATTTAAGTATTCTCTCCCTGACTTTGACCAGAAGTGTTCTTTCGTTGGCATTTTATTTAAGAAGTCATCGTTGCTTACTTGCTCTGTCCATGGAATTTTCAGTATCTTTCTTAGAACCACATTTCTGCTGCTTCCATTTTTCTTAGGTATCGCCATGAGATTGCTAAAAAAAGCATAACATGAATAAAAACTCTTTACATCTATCTATCTATCTATCTATCTATCTATCTATCTATCTCAGACTAATCGTTATCTATCTATCTATCTATCATTATATATACATCTATATATATATATATATATATATATATATATATATATATATATATATGTGTGTGTGTGTATATGGAGTGAGAGAGAGAGAGATAGAGAGAGGTACCTCCATGAGATCGCTAAAAAAGAGCATAGCATGAATAAAAAAAGGCCTTAAACTTGATGAAAATAATTTTTTATTGTCTAAATGTTTATATTAAGAGGTAAGATCAAAGTATTTTAGGGGCTATTTTTTTTACATTTTTTAATTGTTTCTAGGTACGTTTTTTTTAGTCAGAAAATTTGACAGAAATCATTTTTTTTCCATTTTGTAAACAAAAATGAAAATCTCCGTTTAAAATTCTTTTAAAAATCAATTGTAATTTTTTCAAAATTTTTTTAAAGAAAATTAGAAATTAAAAAGTTTATTTAAAATAGTTTGAAACAATCATTACTTACTTTCTGCGCCGAAAAAATGTAGTTTAAAAATAAGACAAATCAGCTTTTAGCAATGGTGTCACGTGACAAATGACGAGTGGTGATTTCATGATGTATTGACCGCTTACGTAAGGGAAAGTTACCGTACGGAAGGACAGAAGTGACATAATTATTTTGTTTTAAGTGAACCAACTTATTTACCTCGTTATTATTAATGAAAACTTTCAGTGTGTGCAGATTGTCCAGCATTCACTGCCATGTGATATCCAGCCATCTTTGTTTCTAACGATTTTTCCGTTTCTCGTCACCTTGCTTAGCTTTTGCCATAGATCCTTTACCAGTTCAATGCGTCTTCGGATCTCGGTGTCACATTTTTCATTCTCTATTTGAACTTCTGCCCTTGATTGATATTTATATCGCCAATTCTTAACTAGCATCTTGCTGATGACCATACGTTCTGTCTTTTTACCGTTGATGCTTAGTCTTTCTTGTTGCTTATTCGTTCCGTCCATGGAATTCTCAGTATCCTTCTGTAGAACTACTAGACAATGAATATTTTTGTAAAAGAATTTTTGTTGGATATATCTGATATCCCAAATAATCGAGACATATTCATGAAAACTCATCACAGTTAAACTACTTGTGTAGATAAAGTATTTTTGACGGTACCAATTACGGAACATTTTCATGAGGTTCTCCAGATGGATACTGGGAATACCATGGACGGGGCATGTGAACAATGAGGAAAATCCTAAAGCAAATAGGAACGAGAAATATAGTTATACTCAAAAGAGACAGTTGACAATCCCATGGAAAGTTATGAGGAAAGTAGGCTTGGAAAATGTAACACCCACAGATCGTGAAGAAAGGAGGGACAGATGCAAACTGAGTAACCTATCTCATAATTTCGTGCAAATGGATGGCAGGCTTTAGAGGGATGTAGTTGATAGTCCTTTTTTCTGGCTTTCCTTTCCGAGTTGGCCATCAACACAGTGTTATCTGCCTATCTTATATTGATAAGATTACGCCCACCGAAAATAAATCCTGGTGGGATGTATCAAGCCTAGAAATGAGTAAAAGGATTTAATAAAAGTAATTATAGTAGCTTTGTTTCTGGGGTTGATATTTTACGGCTTATCAACCATTTTCAGGTTATTTAAAGCCAGAAAATATTTTTAGATTTTAAGAATTTTGGGGGGATAATAATGATTTACTGATACAATTTTCTAATATTTAATCCATAGCCGGGGAGAAGTGGTGGATTCATACTTTTCTCAAGGGTTCTTCCAATCCGTTATCCATTACACAAACGGTACATTCAAGCTTATAGCACCTGGTATTCCCAAGGGATCACCCATGCCGTAAGTCTACTCTATCTTTGACGAGACTCATAATGGATAGTAGTTTTTTATGAAAGGATTCAATGTCACATATGTGCACATACACACACATATACAGTGTAACCCGGATATAAGAGACCCGGATATAAGAGAAATCCTGATATAAGAGAGATTTTCTCTGGTCCCAAATTAGAGCCTGTGTTAATGTATATATAATAGACCAAACCCGGATATAAGAGAAACCCGGATATAAGATACGTCACATCCGGTCCCGACAACTCTCTTATATCCGGGTTACACTGTACACATGTTTGCACACATACATACATGATCATATACATTTACACACATGGACTATATCAGATCTTATTATGAATAATATTATAATTAATATATTTTTGAGTTTTAATTTTTTTATCAGACGTATTTGAATACAGACTTCAGCCGATATCATGATATTGTTCGGATATATATATATATATATATATATATATATATATATATATATATATATATATATATATAGTCTCTAAAAATTTCATCCCAAGCAAGGCAACAAAGCCGCTAAGATATAAGGCGCTACGGAGTGTGAAAAAATATAAGAAAAATTATTAAGATGAGAGGAGGACAAATAAAATAACAAGGATTAAGAAATCAAAAAATAACGATTGACATTGCATTTAAATTTTTGAAGGTCAAAGTTGACTGTGAGGTAAGAATTTGGAAGAGTGTTCCACTAGCGAGAAGTCTTTAGAAAAGAAACTGTTAGCATAGAATTTGAGGTTTCATCTAGTCATTTCAACTATAAAAAGATGAGACCTTGCCGCCAATCTAGTACTGCGATTAAATTCATGTCTAGGTACCCCAGTGGAAAGTAATATTTATTTTGAATATACAAACATGCAGCATCGGACCAACAGGGGCAGGGGATAAGGGAAGGCTGGTCTTTAATCTGTCAAGCTAGCCAAAAGTACTGGCCCAAAACATACCACAATTTTCCTTACACCAAAACAACGCATTCTTATTTACCATTCTTACTACATTCATCATAATACCTCTTGGTCCCTATGAAGGCCTAACTAGTCCCATATGTACACTTTCTCTGGAGTGGGGCCGCATAAAAATAGAGGAATATTCATTAAAACAATAAGAAAGTATTTATAGAAAAGTCATAGGGAAGCTACATTACGGCTGTGGGAAAGTGACTAAAGCCGTGATGGCAGATCAAGACCAATAATATTGCTGATTATCCTTTGAAATTTATCAAGGATCTCTTAATATATAGCAGGAGAACATATTCTCCAATATATCATATTTTATGATCTGTGTAGATTAGATTCTCCAAATTAGTGAAAACAGCAAGTCTAAGAGAGGGAAACTCTGAAATAAAACATGCAGTCTTCTTGAGCAATCTTTTACTGGATTGTGGTAGCTGATGTTTACAGAGTGGTATTCATGCTGTACAAGTGTTTGCGACTATATTCTTTCTGCATTACAGGTTCGGACACTGAACTACCACCAGTCACGATGAATGTATGTTCCTCTGGGGAAGCCCCGTGCCTTGAGTGAATATTTTTTAGGAAAATAGGCCTCTCAAACACTTATCACTCTTTCCAGAACTGATGGGGGTTTGCTTCCCAACCTTTGGTTTGAGGTAGTGTGGAACGTTTACATCTTTATTTCTTCTCGTTATTTTCTCTTCGAGTTACATGCGCTATATAGTTTAGTTGTTGCTGCTGTTGCAATGTAAAAACGTGGTCATGTTCGAAATCGAGTAGACAGCCAATATAGATAGATAGATAGATATTTATTGTGCACTCTTACATTAGAACATGTACATACTACTGAATACCATAATAATTTTCCACCTGAAGGAACGTTAATTTTTAACGTTGAAACAAGATGTACAGATTTGTAGTGGCTATGTACATGTTTTAATGTAACAGGGCATAATAAATAAATATTTATTGCTTTGCTTTTGTATTGAGCCCTGTTTTAAATTAATGTTTTGAATGCTGAAATTTTACTCTTCGTTTTTACATTTGTATGTGCATATATATATATATATATATATATATATACATATATATATATATATATACAGACAGAGAGAGATAGGGTTCGATGGATAAGTTATTGTCTAAATAACGCAAAAATGAAGATAACACTGACATCTCATTTTAACAGATATATTTACCAAAATTACACAAAAATATCTTGAAATACTAAAGAGAAAATTTATTCAAGAAATCGCCATTGGTTTCAACCACGGCCTCCAGACGACTTCGGAATTTCCTGCAACCCTTCCGAACGGTCTCTTTGTTTAAGTTGGTGAATGCTGCCATAATCATTGCCTGCAGTTCATCTTTAGTGCCACAAGGAGTTTTGTTAGGGTCTCGCTCAATTGCGCTGCACAAAATAATCAAGGGGGTTGCAGTCTGGGGAGTTAGGTGGCCAGATGTAAGGAGTGATATGGTCACAGAAATTGTCTGACGGCCATGACTGGGTTCTCTTGCTTGTGCGGCATGGTGCAGAGTCTTGTTGCCAGAAATAAGGTCTTACAGCAGCCACCCTCCTGACCCAGGGCAGCACTACCTTCTCAAGGCATATGACGTAAGCCTCGGTGTTGAGTCTGAGGCCCTGTTCGAAGATGAATGGTGGCATATCGTCGCCATCACTCCAAATACCATGATGTTGACTGGATATATCATCCAACTCTTTCCGAATCCTCTGTACTGTTCACAGATTGATTCCCAAGCAATCTGAAAGGTTCGTATTGAATTTTCCGGCATTTCAAATATCAAAATGCCAAGAAGTACAGAATGCTGTTTCCAAATTTCTAGCGGAGTGGATTGCTTTATGAGGCATAGGCGAAATTAAATATATAAAACAATTTACCCATCGCACCCTGTATGTTGATCGGACTTTAGTTTCAACTTTGAGGAGAGAGTACATATTGTGGGGTGACCAGTTACGATGGCTACCAGAACCATCGACAGTTTCTGAACAGTTCCGGCTGTCCAATTTCATTCACACGACTTGTGAGTATGTCTTTCAAGCGCTTCGTATTGCCCTTCCAGCAATTCCAAATGGAATTATACGGTGAAATCCACGTGGTATATACAGAGATTTTTATTCTGGGAAATTCCCGCATAATACGCACAGATCCTAGTAATAGGAAGCGGCTTGGATCGAGGAATCGGAGAGTCAAGTTCGAATTCCAGTCTGATCCATTACATTCACTTACATGCTAATACCGTTGGGAAAGGTATGAATCCTCTTCTTCACCCCTAAGCTTTGGGTAAATAGCAGGGCAGACTGGGTTCTATAGCCTTGGGTGGCAACCGGTCTGGAAGAAGGAAAATCTCTGAATTCAAAACCGACCTGGAGAGTGTTGGGCTCCGTCAGGCTATCTTGCCCAAGAAACACCATTTCTATTGTGGCTGCAGTACATGTGGCACCCCTACAACCCTGATGGGTCATGAGGTAAAAGAAATCTCACTCAATTACAACTAATTCTTTGACTAAATTAAAAAAATGAAACATAATTTACTATCATGAAATCGACCAAATCCGACAATTATTTTAAGATATTTTTATGTTAATACATTCTTTTTATAGATACGAAATATTTAAGTAAATGCTCTGTTTTTTTTTTATATAATAAACAGTATTTATAACATTTACCGGCATGAATATCCAAGAACTTTTCATAGAAAATATTCGTTCTCCGTCAGGATTCGAACCTGCATTCTACACGGAACCGTCATTTAACCTGACGTGCTCTTAAACGATCGAACCACAGAGAAACGTTCGGTTAACATAATCGAATTTACGGACTTAAACTTCAATCTTCCATGAATCGGATTGAGGAATCAGAGAGCCGAGTTCGAATTCCAGTCTGATCCATTACTTTCAACCCTGATGGGTCATGGGATTCACGATCCTATATACAGTGTTCCTTTACGACGTTGTTGATCATGGCTCTCCATAACTTCCTGTCAATTGTTGATTTTACCAATTTTTTTTTTTTACTGCCCCTCCCATGTCTTGATGTGGTGTCAATTTACACACGCTTCTTCCGCAGGTTATTCTTCCCTTCTGTTCGTCTTGCCTTCCTGTGAGTATCAGATTCTCCAAGCCCTCTTTCCTCATGACGTCTCTCAAAAACGTCACGTGCCTCTTTCTTATTCTAAGTTTGTAAATTTCATTTTTGTCCTCCATTTTCCTTAAACTTTCCTCGTTGCTCACATGTTCCATCCATGTTATTCTCAGCATCCTTCTGCAGTTCCATAAGATATTAAATATAAATTACTCTACAAACAACTGGACAAAACAGCAAATCGGGATCTCTTTGTGTCTGTCTTCAGCTTTAAAATATTTTAATAAAAAATATGGCTGTCTGAAGAAAGTTCAAATAAAAATACTGTATAAACAACTCGTATTTTTAAAACTTATTCCCTTAAATCAGATTAACTTAAATCATTATGCACCATACAGACGCACCACACAAGCACGCACGTAATCACAGACTTTTAGTATTATATTGATAACAGTTCGGCACTCTTTTCCTTGTTACTTCAAGTTTCCTTTTCATTTTTTTAGGAAATTGTGAAACTTTCACTGTCGTATAGGAGTATTTAAATTACACTAGACTACCCGTAACCCGTTGGGTCACTGACTGTTCAGTTTATAAAACACTGAAGTTGATGTCAACATTCAGTTGTAATGAAAGTTAATTTTATTATTATTATTATTATTATTATTATTATTATTATTATTATTATTATTATTATTATAATGATGATGATTCAGTTAAATATTTCAATTTGTTCGTGTCATCATTGTTCTGGTTTACAAGATCAGGTTTAACATTTTACTGATTGTTTACAGTATTTAACAGAAATAGAAAAAATTAAGTAAAAACATTTACTGTATCACTTAAAATATTTTAAAATCAGATTTACTAAAATATATTTTTAAAATATCGTTTGTTTAAGGAAAGGTGAAATATAAATGATTACTCTACAAACAACTGGACAAAACAGCAAATCGGGATCTCTTTGTGTCTGTCTTCAGCTTAAAAATATTTTAATAAAAAATATGGCTGTCTGAAGAAAGTTAAAATAAAAATACTGTATAAACAACTCGTATTTTTAAAACATATTCCCTTAAATCAGATTAACTTAAATCATTATGCACCATACAGACGCACCACACAAGCACGCACGTAATCACAGACTTTTAGTATTATATTGATAACAGTTCGGCACTCTTTTCCTTGTTTCTAATGAACATTTTGCTTTGTATAGCTTTTAGAAGGCATCTTTCTCTATTCTAACACACCTTCGGATTTCGGTGTCACATTTTTTTTGTCGTCTATTAAAAAAATTCTCAGATAATTAAATTTCTGTACTTGTATGATTTTAAAATCTCCAATTTGTAGCTTATATCTTGAGTTGTTCCACGTACTGACAGCCATATATTTTATCTTTTTTACAATTGATGGTTAGTCTTTTCTTCTCTCTTTCCTTTACTAATTTGTCTAGGACTTCCTGCGGTTTTCTTTCTGCGTCGATTAACAACACGGTGTCATCTGCATATCTTATGTTGTTAAGATTGTACGCATCAATAATAAATCCTGTTAGGACATCTAGTTTTATTAGGATTATCTCGCTGTATAAAATTAAATAAATCCAGTGAAGAGACGCATCCTTTTATATTTTTTTTTCTATTTAATTCATTTTCTATCTTTATTCGGGTGGTTTTTTCCCAGCATTTATTCTGAAGTAATCCAATGTCTTTCTGCAATAATTCAAGTTTTCCTAGCAGTTCAAATATATCTTTGTGTCTCGCCATACTAAATGAGAAGAGATAAGTTTAAGACTTTCTCAACTAATAGTTTATTTTCTCGTATTTTTAGTCTTATATTAAATCAGGAATATTTAAAATTTGATATTTGCCCAAGATTCGCGAGATTACTGATAAAACCCAAAGAAGAATTTAAAATGTCATCGGTCCTAACCTAGCATTTCGACTGCAGTGATGTGGCTTCCCTGTGTCTTTTCTATTTTCATGGAAGTTGTCCTAATGAGCTCTCCTCCTTGTTTAGTTGTTTTATTTAGTTTCTTGTAAATAGTTTTGTTGTCATATTGTAAATACACATTGGGGGTAGTTTTTAATTATTGTTTAATTCCCCTCCGCCGACAGACAATGAATTGTACATATGGGGACTAGTTAGGAAATTCATCGAGACATTGCGGCATTATGGTGGATGTATTAAGAAAGGTAAGTAAGAATGCGTTGTTTTATGGTAAGGAATATTATGGTATATTTGGGTCAGTGATTGTGGCTAGTGAAGTTTAATATTAAGACAGAAGACCAACCTTTTCCCCATTCCCAATTTCATCCTTGTGCCATATTTTGTATATAATTACAAATAAATAATGCTCTTCTCTTTCATACAAACAAATTGTAAGCATAGGAACTAGGACCACATAGAGACTTGAGGTATTATGGAGACTGTAGTAAGAATGGTAAGAAAGAATATGTTGTTTTGGTGTAAGGAATACTGTGGTACGTTTGGGTCAGTAATCCTGGCTAGCTAAGTTTAAGATAAGACAGATTGAGGACCAGCCTTCCACTACCCCCTCTTTTGGCCTTGTACAACATTTTTGCATTAAAACAAAATAAGTATTGCTCTCCTCCTTGATACCGCGACCGTATGAATTTAAGCGTACTACTAGATTGGCAATTAGGTCTCATCCTTTTATTATTGAACTAGCAAGATGTAACCGTAAGTTCTATTCGAATAGTATCCCTTTTCACACTTCTCCCCGATGGATCTCTCTACCGGTTCCTTGGATCTCTACTATCTGTGATCTTGAAAAATTTAAATGGAAAGTAAGTCGCTATCTTTTGTCTTCCTGAAACATGTTCCTCTATTGTTCTCTCCCTTCTCTAAAGTTTTCTCATCCTCTTTCGCTCTCACTAACCCTTGGCGTCTTAATGGCATTATCGCCTTGCTTTGAGTGAAATGATTAAAAAAAAAACAAAAAAAAAACGGTGAACGCATCAGGCAAACCTGAAATTCGAAATCAGCTCGCTGATTTAAGTTTCTTCGTCGATAAAAAAAACCCCTCATATTCTGAAAATAAATTGGTTAATTTTTTTTTTTTTTGGCTTTAATTTTATTTTGTTTTTTTAATTGTTAATCTTTCATTTTTTATTTTTGGTATGTGTGTGTTTTTAATTTCTGAAACTTTTGCATTAAGCGCAGTTCGATATGAAAACGTCCCGTCATGGAGTAATTTCAGACCTAAAGGTCTAACCTGTGAATCGAAACGCTAGTCTTGGGTCAGTGTTTTCGGATAGACAATGTTAAATATCATTATTTGTGTTACATGATATCCAGTCTACAAGGATTTCTCCAGCATCTCCGTTACATTTAAACGAGGTGATTTACAAGATTCGGTGCATATAGAAGGAAGTATAGATGTATAGATAACAGGCAGAAACTAAGATATAAATCAAGATAGATTTCTGCTTGGCTTAGCAGAATGGATGACGATGCAAATCAAACTATCCTTCGAGTCAGTAAGCAATCTATTGTTTTTATTTAACATTTGTTTATCTATCTATCTATCTATCTATCTATCTATCTATCTCAATATGATTCGTTTTAACAACGTATCCCATCCTGTTCATATCTATCTATCTATC
>OZ038508.1:64703186-64735686 GCA_964036315.1 Acanthosepion esculentum | reverse complement strand
ATGTGTTACTTAATGATGTTAAGCATTCGATTTGAACCATAGTCAGTCGCTTCTGGTATACTAGGTTACAATTGAGTCGAAATACAGACACCAAAACATCGTATTAATAAAATATAATACAAACCTATATATTCTATTAGTTTAAAAACTATTTCTAGTTGATAACCATATTTGAATAGACGCTTCGTTTATTTATTAAACTGTAGATTTATTTATTTCTACCGATCTGAATATTCGAGAAATCTTATTCAAAAGAAAATATGCGCCCTCCGACAGGATCCAAAGCTGTGTCGTCTTGGTAGGGGAAACCTTCGTTAGATCCGACATGCTTTTAGACAGTCTCAGCCACGAGCCGTATAAACGCGAATCTTTCTCAGACGCTCGAAATATACATAACTGCTCAGTTTCATTTCCTCACGTAAACAAAGCAATTTCTAAAGAAGTAATGCAATTTTACTTATTAATCCGAGATAAGTGCTCTTCGATAAAAGTGACTCACCTGATTTTTTTGTACTTAAAATTTTTTTCGTCTATTGTTTTTGGGGTCAAACTAATTTTTAATCTTACTAATATAAAGACCCCTTCCCGACCACCTAGTAACAAAATTTACTCACCCTAAAGTATTCTATTGATAATTATAATTTTGGATATAAATGAGATTTAGGCAAAAATGTGACTCACTTATTTCCTGCAACTAGTAATCAATAGAAACATAACCGAACAGCTTTAAATAAAGAATAATAGAGGTATAATTTATTCATAATAGGTAATATAGTTCGAAATATTTAATAATCCAGTTAAATCCATTACATTCACTTATGTGCTAATACCCTTGGGAAAAGTATGAATCCTCTTCTTCTCCCCTCCCCCCTCAGCTATGAGTAAATAGCAAGACAAACCAGGTTCTATATCTTTGGATGGCAACTGGTCTACCGCAGAAAGAAATGGTAACCTATTGCGGGAAAAAACCTGCCTCGTCAGTCATCTCTCGAAAGACACATGATCGCCTAAGCGTGTTTCACGTCTGGCCCATAACTGAATAAAAATGGTACATTTCCATTTATAATCTCTCTTTTTAGTTTTAAAAATACCAAGATGCTTAAAGTTGTTCATTATAAAATCATCTGGAAGAATTATTGAATCAGCCATGATGTAATAATTGAGTATGTTTAAACAGTGGAGTAATGGATAGCGGCTTGGTTTGAGTAAATCGGAGAGCCGAGTTCGAATTCCAGTCCAATCTATTACATTCATTTACATGCCATACCTTACCCATGGGTAAGGTATGAATTCTTTTCTTCTCTCCCCCCAGCTATGGGTAAATAGCAGGACAGACCGGGTTCTATAGCCTTGGATGGCAACTGGTCTACTACAGAAAAAATGGCAACCCACTGCGGGAAAAATCTGCCTCGTCAGTCATGTATGGAAAGCGTGTAACATGCATGGCACATAACTGACTGAATTAGAGGGAAAACCCGGAGGGCAATGGATTTTAACCATCAGGGCCGGTGCAAGGTTTTTGTGCTTCCACCAATTCGATTCTATGAGACACATTCATATAAAATACAAAGTTTATTGTAACGTAATCATGTGCAATAATGAATCATATGCAATATGGGTGAACGAGTTAACAAGAAAAATTGAAAATAAATACAATGCATGCAAATATAAGTTAGAGACAGGGCGCCACGGCGTGGTGTAATGATTAGCAAGCTTGTCTCGCTAGAGCAGTTACGACAGAATAGTGAGTTCGATCCTCACGATCGAATTCACTATTTTAGTCGTAACTGTGCGCCCCATATTTGTGCCATATCTTTTTTTTTTTTTTTTTTTAAATCATATCGCCCCAAGCAAGGCCAGAGGCCACTATCGCGCAAGGGGTTAAAGAAGGGTTGGAGGAAGAGCAGATAGGAGTGGCAATGGAGGGGATGAGGAAGAAGAGAAAGACAGTGGGTCGATCAAGGCAAGGGGGCCACAAAAAATCCGGAGCGAGAGCAGATAGGAATGAGAAAAGAAAGGATGTGGAGAAGGGTAGCGGATAGATCAAGGCAACTGGAGATGTCGATTGACGCTACACTTAAACCGTTGGAGATTGTAATTGTCAGGGAAACAGTAGTAGGGAAGGGAGTTCCATAGGCGGGGTGTGCGAGACATGAAGCTATTGGAGTAGAAGAGACGTCTACACCGAACAGTTTCCACGGTGTAGGGGTGGGAGCGGGATGCCTGCCTGGTGGGGCGTTTAAATTCACGAGGCCTGGGGACAAGCGAACGCAACTCCTCAGAGCAATTACCGTGGAAGTATTTGTAAAAAAGGCAGAGCGAGGCAACATCGCGTCTGTGAGAGAGCGACTGCAGACGAGATGACAGATCAGGGCCAATCACATTGCCTATCCGTCTCTGGATCTTATCAAGAACCCCGAGGCAAACAGCAGGGCCTCCAGACCATATATGGCAGCAATACTCCATACATGGGCGAATGGTCGATTTATAGACTTGAAGGATCGATTCAGGGGAGAAAAATTTCCTGGCTCGGCACAGAGAACCAACTTTCTTTGCGGTGGCTGATGCAACTGACTCGATGTATTTATTCCATCTCAGATCAGCAGACAGCGTGAGACCGAGCAGCCGTAGGGAGGGGCTCTCGAGAAGATGGTCATCAGACATTCTAATGGGATGCAGGGATGGAACCTTGTGGTGGTTGATGGAGAGCAGTTTTGTTTTAGACGCGTTAAAGTTAACCATCCATTTCTCACCCCAGATCACAACTGATTGGAGGTCCTTTTCAATTTGGGCTGCCAGGTTAGCTTTTTCCGCCTCAGTAGATTTGCGTTTGAGGCAGGAGTAAATAGTGGTGTCGTCAGTGTAGATGCCGACTTGGGAGTCAATGGCGTCAGGAAGGTCATTTATAAATATGAGGAACAGAGTAGGGCCTATCTAAGCTACTTTTGGAAAATCACTATAAGTTAGAGACATGTCATAATAGATTATTCCATCTTAAATAAATCAACTATGTTTGGCGGCAAATTTTAACATCAAATTGAGATTTTTCTTGCTAAAAAGTTGAATAATTTTAACACATTCAGCAACACGGATAAAAAATAGGGAATTTTATATTGCGTTTTTCGAAACTTAGCATGTGTAAAATAAATTCGCGGATTTGAAATGTAAAAAAGACCTCAGAATTATGTCAAAATCCACAAAAACTTATTCTTTTAATAGTTGTGCTTAGTTTAACTTGTAACGTATATAAATGTAGGTAGAAAATAGCAAATGTTGATAAGATAGCGAGTGTCGCAAAGCTCTGCTCGGGGTCTCCAATCAGGCTTACCCCCCCCCCCCACCTCCTGTCTGGGATTTGGTGGACCCAGCCACAATACATTTCAAAACGAATTTTTCTAGCAATCTATTAAGTAGGGTGATAAGTAATAGTCAAAATTTAATAAGCGTAGGTGTCCCCCCCCCACACACACAAATAACCCAGTGAAACTTAACATGCAGGGTGGGGACGTTTATTTGGCACCCAGTAGTACATTTAGTACATTTGCTTATCGTTTCGCAGAAGAAATAAGTATCTCTCTGTTTATATCAATATCGTGTTTGTTTGTCGTAGATTTGAGAGTATCTACAAAAAGAACACGTTTGTACTTAAGTTAATTTGTGCTCTGATTTGCCAAAAAGAAAAAAAAAGGAAAGGAAAAGTAAAGAGAGTAATTTGTAAGCAGAAAATGGCGAGTCGGCAAGAGACGCCATTCAGTTGACAGGCCGCTCTTTAACTAGCAGTAGTTATCTCCCTTTCTTGCGTTTGCTTTGGACATTATTATGTCGTTGAATTCAATATCCCCAAATGTCGACCTGCGTTCGCAATAAAAAAATGATTTCCGGGATTATTTATTTTTTTGCATACTGATTGTTTGAGTGAATTTTATATTTCGTTCCTCATGCTCGAACAAGATTCAGCATCAGGATCTATAAATCTTCAGCCTTAGATCAACGGGTTCGAGTAAGTGAACTGGCGATTGAGATATTCTGTTCTTTGTACAAAACTCATGATGCTGGCCTAACACTTCAGTATCTGTCTATATTTCTGATATGAGGTATTATGTACACTAT
This sequence comes from Acanthosepion esculentum, assembly GCA_964036315.1. NCBI lineage: Eukaryota > Metazoa > Mollusca > Cephalopoda > Sepiida > Sepiidae > Acanthosepion > Acanthosepion esculentum. The sequence goes on along the minus strand of OZ038508.1, from coordinate 64,731,576 downwards.
TTACATTATTTGGACTATCGTCCTCATCTTTGTTGCCATATTTATCACAACGTTTCGACCGTTGTACGCTCCGGCCTTCTTCAAGTGGTTGGAATGTCAAACTGAACCCTTTATTTCAATAGAAATGAATACAGTATGGGAACCAGTAATAAGGGGTGCCAGATAAAAGTAATAATAAAAAAACGAAAATTGCAATATGAGCTCTGGTAAAAAAAAAGGAATGATAACGTCAAAAATTGCAATATGAGCACTGGTAAAAATGGTTGCTGAAGACATTAAGTTTATAAGTCCCATAAATTAATTCACAGATGTCCTTAAGGGCACATAGCACTGTGGATACAAGCGTTGATTAGATCCAGTGACAGGAACAAAGAGTTGGGAAATCAATGGTTAAGGCAGTGGAGAACTTGGAGAGAGGAATTGCAAGGTCCAAGTGCCACTCAAGTTAGAGGATGACTGAATGAGTTTGTTTTACGGAGATAAGAAGAAAATGTAAAGTGCATGGTATGAGGATATATAGGATAGACAACTGCTGAACCTAAACTTAAAAAGGTTAAAATTGGAGTGATCGAGAAAGCATCCTCACGGGAGTCTGTGCCACAATGTAAGATCTTTTAACTTCTTTTTTGCCAATGGAATACAAACGGAATGAGTATGAGTAGTCGACCCTGTGTCATGGCGGTCTTAGATGTAAATGTCTGAAATGGCGGGACTTAGGAAGGCAGCTTGTCAGAAGCTTTCCCTGGAAATAGCCGAGAAGCATAGAATATGTTTATTATGAAAGGAACTTCCTCAACATCGCTCTCATTTTTCGTAAATTTACATGGAAAAAAAATGTCAAGCTGAAAAAAACAGGAAATTAAACAAGAGTTTAATTATTAAACTTTTGTTTAATTTCCCGTCCTGGCTATGACGATAAACTACATCCGCATCCTGGGTAAGACGATAAACTACGTCCAACAGCAAGGCCTCTGATCAGGAAGTTTTGAGCAGCGTGGAACCACCTCTTAACCCTAGAACACTAACCATGGGTATATAGTACCCAGCGCAAATTTTCCTATTTTTAATTACAATTTTCAGTACCTGATTTTCTTACCTAAGTATTATGTTTTTCAGTTCCTAATGATGTTAACTCAAAGTACAAAGTTTGAAGTGCCTGCATGTAAAATATTTCAAATAAAGATTAATATTTAATATATTTTTTTTATATTTTTAAAATCGGATATGATATACCCATGGTTAGTACTGGTGTAACTTTAATTGATGGTTAGTGCTCTAGGGTTAATTGCTGGTGTTCTCAGGTCCGCCATGACCCAGGGTGGTAGTACCTGTTATGGTCTCAACTATGGGCAAATAGTTAACCCCCAAACTGGTGTCAAAACTCTGTGAAAGTGTAAAAATAGATTTTAATACCAGAAATACTTTTTTTTTAAATTATTGCCAGCAATACGATTTTAAAGAAAAAAATATTACCAAAAATAGATTTATGAAGGAAAAAATATTACCGGCAACAAAAATTTTGTTGGCATTAAATAACCCATTGAGGTTGATATGTCGTAAAACAAATATCAAACCAAACCAAACTTGTTTAATTTCCTGATTTTTTTTTGGGCGGGGGGAGGTTCTTTTGTAAAACAAGGAATAATATTAGACATTAATGCCATTTCTTGTTCTTACACGAAACTTTTTAGCCAAACATCTATATGGGAAGAGTCTATCCTTAAAAGTCAGACTATGAAAAACTGGAATTTAGATGGACGAACATAGAGAACTCGTACACCAGTAAAAAATACCATGTATTTAAGACTCGGTTAATGGGTTTTACTGTTTTTTTTTCTAATTCAGTACAAGGCTCAAGAGCAATTCAAGGTAGAGTGTTACTGAATGAGGTTGTATGTACATAAGAGAACGAGGTAAAAATGAGGACATGTACGAAAGGTAACGGTTGAACCTAGAAATGAACAGGTCAAGATTGTAGTAATCGGGAAAGCACCCTATCGGGAGTCAGTTCCAAAAAGTAGCGGTTCTTGAGAAGAACCTGTCAGGATGGAACTTCCTTCTTATTAATGGAATACGAAGAGAATTAGATGATTTGTCTCGGTGGACGTGGTATAGAAAGTCTGAGATGGGAAAGTCTGAACTGGTCGAACTAATGAATATAGTTCGACAGAAGATTTGCCATAGAAATATCGGTAAGAACAGAATAGCATTTCGCCTGTGGCAAAGGTGTTGTAGAGTGGAAAATAATCCATCACCCACAAGGCCGCGCAGACGTTTATGAAATCTACCAAGGCTGTGAGTATTGGTGCCGGCCCAGCAACAGTACTCTGTTTTATTACTTACACGTTAGTATTTTTTTTTTAATCTGTCGGATTAATAAATAAAAATCTGCCACTTTTTTAGTTGCTTTGTTTACGTTAGGATACGAAACTTGGAAGATATAAATGGTCCGTGAGTCTGAGAAAGATTTGGGTTTATAAGGCACTATACCACTTTGCTTGATCGTCGATGCAATTCGTGGCTGAGACGATCTGCAGCACACCGGATCTTACGACATTTTACTCTATGTGGTTACACAGGTTCGAATCCTGCCGAAGAGAGCATATTTTTCTTTAATAAGATCTCTCGAATATTCAGACCGGTAGACGAAAATAAATCTATAAGTAAACGGAGCGTCTACTTAATTAGGGGTATCCACTAAAAATAACGTCTAAGTAATAAGATACAGGGCTGTTTGATAAAAGTGACTCACCTGATTATTTTAATAAATTTTCTCTTCTCCGATGAAACGAAAATTGAGCTAAATTCAAAGGATAAGCGATCTAAAATCAGAAGAAGCTTTGAAAGCTCTTTGAATTTAGCAGTAAGTACTGTCATGCATCCGTTCAGTATAATGTTCTGGGGATGCTTTCCTTTTCATGGAATTGGTTTCTTAAAACCTATTGAAAAGACCCTCAGGAGCGAGCAGTACAAGAGAATTTTAGAGTCTTGTCTGCTCCCTTCTGCTGAAAGGGTGCAAATCGACCCCACCAATCTCATTTTTATGCAGGACAATGCTCCCTGTCACAAATCAAAATTGATGAAGAAATACTTTGATGAGAAGCAGGTGAGTGTTATGACATGGCCGCCCCAATCTCCTGACCTCAACCCCATAGAAAACTTATGGAGCATTATAAAGTACAGGCTCTCGAGAAAGCAGTTGAGCAACAAAAAGGATTTGATTGTGAATTTCATATCCGAATGGAATTCAATGCTTGTAGATGAGATTTGCCAGAACCTAGTCAATGCCAAAAAGGGTTGAAAAGGTTATTCAAAATAAAGGAGGACCCATAAGATATGTAAGATACAACGGTTCAAATCTAAATCAAGCAAATGGACAATTTTGCTGTTACACCCGGCATATATATATATATATATATATATATATATATATAAATATATATATATATATATATATATATATATATATATGGATAAAATAACTGAAAAAAATTGGGTGTTTTTTTTGCGAAAGTATTTATTTATATGTTTTTTATATATATTTAATATTTCAGACCACCTCGGTCCTTCCTCAGAAATTAATTGAATTACTGTATTACTGTATTTGGGAGTTTGCTTACACTTTACAGCGGACGTCACGTGTGTCATTCACAGACAGTACTGTTTCGCTGTATCACAGCTGCTCAGTGCGAGTAGACCTCCGAATGCCTCAAGCCAGGACTGAAACACAACTAATTTGGTGTCAGCCAGAGTTATCTTCACTCGGTAGAGTTACATAACTAAATCTATCGTATTGTTTTAACAAATGTAAACAAATGCCAATCAGCCAAAGTGCTCCATTCATTTTACTGAAGAGCTTTGCATTAGTGCAGGTGGCTGTTGTTTATAGAATTAGCTTATCACTCAACAGTGCTCATATATATATATATATATATATAATATTATAATTATTTTTTTTTAAATATGATTTCTATGTTTCAAAACTGACACTGAAGTTGGAAATTTTATTATAAAAATTCAACTTAAACTCCATTGTCAAGTGATGTTTGGAATAACTTTCTAAGAATTTTATTTAATTTATAAGCGCAGACAATCTTAATATTTTGAATTGTAAAGGTTAAAGCAAATTCAATCTACATTGATTAGGGGTGGTTGGGTTTTAATTTCCGTCTACAACTCACGTATCAAATATATGTTACTTACAAAGTCAGGTTAAGTTTAGGTGGCGTAGGGGTGCCTGCTCATAAACACAGACATCCGTTATTCAGCGTGTCGTCTGGGTTTTCAATGACAAAATATTTTGGCATTTTTCTTTATCCACATAATTCATATTTTTATACACAAAGATTTTCTAAAAGGGTCATCTAAATATGAGTAAGTCATATTTTTAACATTTAAATTTAATTCCTACAGATTTAAAGTACCATTCCTCTTGCTAATAATTAATAGAGTATACGGTATTTTTACAAATAAATATATTAGCATTTAATTACTAATTAATGATCAAGTGTAAATATATATATGTTTCATCTCTCTCTTTTTTCCCCAAATTAATATTATTTAAGGAAAATATTTGACAGTGCATACAAAAAATAGCTTTTTCATTTTTTTTATTTAGTTTGACAGTGCCTACAAAAAAACTATTTCATTTCTTTGATTTGGTAAAATTATTCTTTCTTAGTCCACCAGTTATATATATATATATATATATATATATATATATATATATATATATATATATATATATATATGAAGACAAGCGTAAAAACTATTTATTTCACCCTCTGAGGGACTTTATCAAGTCAGGTATAATGTACCTCAGAGGTGGTCGAGTAAGAATAGTTTTTCCTCTTCTTTTATTCATTTTGTTCCTTTACAGATGCATTCTATCTGAAAATAATTGGCACTCCCACTCACACACGCACATCTATCTATCTATCTATCTATCTCTCTCTCTCTCTCTATATATATATATATATATATATATATATATATATATATATTATAAAGCATATTGTTTTACTATTGGATTGGATTGGGCCCATTTTTAAATTAATATATATATATATATATATATATATATATATATATATATATATATATATATATATATATATATATATATATATGTGTGTGTGTGTGTGTGTGTATATAAATAAAAAGAAAGAACAGTAAGATATAAAATCCGGTGTTCTTATAGATATTTTTATTTTTACACAATAGTGCTCAATGTAAATTTACAGAGCATTAATATTATAAATTAATTGATTTAAAATATGGGTTTGAAAAACCCATATTTTAAATCAATTAATTTATAATATATACATACATATATATATATATATATATATATATATATATATATATATATATATATATATATATATATATATGCAGAAATATAGTCTTAAAGTGTGCTATATTTATGGGGTAAAGTGCTCAATATCAGAGATAGAGCGTGTGTAAATATAAAATATAAAAGTGGACATGGAAGTCAGCACTTAGAGGCGACAGTCTGTTTCATGCTAGTGCAATCGTCAGGCGACAATTGCACTAGCATGAAACAGACTGTCGCCTCTAAGTGCTGACTTCCATGTCCACTTTTATATATATATATATATATATATATATCTTAGAAATCATACCGCCGAGGGCAGACATCTCATTAAAGTCACACTACTATCGCAAAAGAAGACAATCTCAAGTTGACAGAAGGACAACAGAAAGAAAGAAAAAACAATCGTTATAATTAAGATTTTATTTAAAAAAGAAGCAAAGGAAACGTGGCAGTGGTAGAGTTGGGGTCATCACGTGACCGTAAAAGAGTAATCGGTAATCGGCATCCTTTCTTTGTCAAGTGTCTGTTCATCACTTCTGTCTGCCTTTTGCTCAAAATAGGCTCCTAATTATTAGCTTCAGAAGGACAAGAGCCAAAAACAAAAACAAACAAAAAAAAATGAACGTTAACGGAAACAATTAATCTATCAGTTGGTGTGGTTTGTAACGGCATATCAACATCTTATGGGTCTTTTAATACCGAAAATTTTATATTTTTGAGAATTTTGGTAATTTCTTTATATTTTCAAAAAATGTATTGCTGGTAATTTTTCTAATATATTTTTATATTTTCATGATTTAACCTAATTTGCCCTTAGCTGGGCAACCTAACAGGTGCTACCACCCCAGGTCAGACTGGACCTGGGAACAACAGTAATTAAGGTGTGGTTCCACACTCCTCAAAACCTCTCGGTCAGGACGAAATCTACGATTTAACACGGGCTGATAAAAGTGAATATACTAATTTAACGTAAACCTAAACACGAAGTTAACACTTTCACTGCCCATCAGCCTACCTCCAAATCACGCTGTCGATCGATCACTGAAGTTAAGCAGCGTCGAATCTGGTCAGCAGTTAGTTGGGGAAGAATCGCTCGGGAACATTGGATACTGTAATCATCATCTTACAATCCGAAATATATTTCGGTTTTAAGTGACTCACAAAATGTTGATAAGCCGTAAAAAGAAGACAAAAAAAAATCACTCCTGCATTGTTACACCATTGTTTCTTGAATTTGCTGGCCCGTTTATAGAAAAACAGGAAATTATCATTTTCTATAAAGTCTGCGACGACGGTGTTTCATGGGCACCATAATTTCAACTGCGATTGGTTACCCTACAATACCGACTAAGCTCAGAAATATAATAAAAATACATCACAAAATAGGTATTATTGTTGCATAGCTGTACTGGCCCGATTTGAGAAAAATGTGGAAAATACGTTACTAGGTAATTCATATTGTTGCATTGCTGTACAGGGAAAAAAGTAGAAAATTTCGTAAAGTCACCGTCAGTTTGGTTTCAATACGACACTCTGCTTTACAGACTTAGCTAAAAACAACTCGTCACGAAATATAATTAAAATACGTTACAATGTAATTCATATTGTTGCCTGACTGTACTGGCCCGCTTTGGGAAAATAGTGGAACATTTCGTAAAGACAACGTCATTTTGGTTTCAATACCACACTCTGCAGTACAGACCGAGCTATAAGACTACCCGTCACGAAATATAATTAAAATACGTTACAAGGTCATCCATATTGTTGCATGACTGCCCGCTTTTGATAAAACAGATAAATATTTATTCATTAAATCATTTTGACATGATAGCAATTTCTTCTGGGGCCGCCCTGTTGGTTTCGCTCGGATAACCTGCAATATACACACAAGCCAAACGACACGCCCAACACGCAATGTATTAAAATGATGTCACAAAACAGGTTGTCATGTCCACAGATTTGGAAATAACACTAAATGCTAGTACATAACACAAACGCTCGGGGTTGACATATTCAGTGTTTCTTGAAAACCTATATATATATGCCGATAGCAGACAATCTATGGGGAGATTGTCCAACATTCACTGCTATATAGGAAGACTGATATTATATATACATTTATATATACACTTTGAATTCAAAACCTGTCCTTTGGGGACCTTTTGGCACGTTAGCCTTAGGTCTCTGTATTCGGCTCTTCAAAAAGTGTGGTTGCCTCTGCACAAAGCCTTCACCACTATAATCAAATCGTATGTGCTGGTGTCTGGGTGTCGGTTCCTAGGAACTGAGTCGGTTGACGCTCAAACATCGAATACGACGGGAGAGTCCACCATATAAATACGAGGATAAATAACATATCTTTAGACAAGATTGCGGAGAATATTTAACTTTCTCTCGTATATATATATATATACAAGCCTGTTTCGCTGTATCACAGCTCATTAGTGTGGCTAGACGCCAGATTGCTTTAAGCCGGGATCGAAACTCGACCGATTTGCCATCAGTCAGAGGTTCTAACCTTAAACACATCAGAGAAATGGAAATGTTTAACATATTACATACGAGATATATACAAACGCTCGTAGCCAAGAGCGCTCAATTCGTAATTGAAGATATATATCTATATATATATATATATATATATATATATATATATATATATATATATATATATATATTGTCATCCACAGACAGACTGTTTCGCTGTTTCACAGCTCATCAGTGTGGCTAGACGTCCGGTCGCCTCTAGCTAGGATCGAAACCCGACTGAATTTGCGTCAGTCCGAACTTCTCCCACTAAGCCGTCAGCGTACGGTACGGGATGAAGGTGAATTTTAGCGTGTTTATTTTTAGATTCGGATAAACACAGAGTGACTGACAGTGACTCAATTCTGTCGAAGAGTCGTGCAGTATTAGCTTAAATAGTCACTGTTTAGGGTGCGATGGATAAATTGCGCAAAGATGTAAATAAGACTGACATCTCATTTTACCAAATATATTTACTGAAATTACACAAAAATATCTTGAAATACTAATCAGTAAATCTATTCAATAAAATCGCCATGAGCTTCGACTACGGCCTTCCAGACAACTTGGGCATCTCTAGTAACATTTCTGGAGAGTCACCATATTTAAGTTGGTGAATGCTGCCATAATCCTTGCCTTAAGTTCATCTTTGGTGCCACGAGGAGTTCTGTTGGTCTCGCGTTCAACTGTGCCCCAGTCATAATAATCAAGGGGGATACTGTCTAGGGAGTTAGGTGGTCAGATGTAAGGGATGATGTGGACTCAGAAATTGTCTGACAGCCATGACTATATTCTCCGGCTTGTGTGGCATGTGAGTCCTGTTGCCAACAGCTACCCTCTTGACCCAGGGCTGCACTACCTCCTTAAGGCACTTGATGTTGGCTTCCGTGTTGAGTTTTCCGAGCTGCCGTACCTTCGTAATCCCCATTAAATTCATCTAATTCTTTCCAAATCCTCTGCACTGTCCTCAGATTGGTAACCAAACAATGTTCGTATTGGAGCTTCCGGGGTGAATGCCAAGCAGTACAGCATGCTGTTTCCAAATTTCTGGCGGAGTGAATTGCGTCATGGTGCTCTTTTTCTCATAGGCGGTGCCCAACTGATCCTACAACACTGTGTAGTCGACAAAGTCTAAAACAAACAAGGCACATGCGCAAAATGGAAAGTGTAAAATGGCGACAATTTACCCAACGCACCCTGTATATATAGCAACAGTAATGAATATTTGGCACGATCTGGTTCTTGTAAAGGTAGAAGATGTCAAGAGGAATCAGGTACTTACTGGAGCAGTTGATTACCAGGCTCGAGAGACACTTGAAGAAAATAGTAGAACTCATCAGTTGAAGCGTTGATGAGGACATTAGTTCGAATGAAAATAATATCCATAAATTCATAGAATTTTGGTAAAACTCTTGGGATCGCTGTTCGGAACAGAGGACTGCGTCATCGAATATATTGCAAAGGCAAGTTGTGTTGTTTTAAATCCATGAACTTTTAAATACATTGTTTTTTAAGATAAAGTTTTGTTTACGAGCAGGATCTGTTTTTTGCGAGGAAATGCTCGACTCTTCGTGTACCAATGTCTTAACATGTTTATAAGACTTATTGTTCGTTCAGTAATTTATCGCCGCTGCTCGTGTGACGTGGATTGTCAGTGAAGGCTTTTAAATTCCAGTCTCGTGCGCATTTGTCGATCTTACCGAAGCAGTGTCGGTATTTTGTGAATACGGTAAAGATCTGTCTGGAACTTCCGCCCACATGGTGAATGCTGAGGAAGATGTTAAAAACACTGATGAGCAAAGAAGATGCAAATATGAGAGAGAGAGAGAGAGGAGAAATGAATTACGAACATCAGAAGGAAGGAAAAGAAGCCAAAGAAAACGGCGAATTAAAGAAGTATGAAAACAAAGAAAAGGAGACAATAGGATGTCAGATAACCAAAAAGAAATGAATTGTTATGAACCCAGAAAGGACACCAGAAATTTTAGATAGAGTGTCAGATACGCACGTCTTCTTCTTTTATATGCCGTGTCTCTTCAGGACGTACTTGATCATGGCTCTCCATTTCCTCCTATCCCTTGTGACTCTCAATATGTTTCGTTCTTTTGATACTTCTCCCAAATCCTTGTGCCGTCATCCACTTGCTTAATAAGCCCGCTCGGTATGTCACGCTTTTCTTTCTCTTGTCTTTCTTTCCATCTATCCGTCCTGTGAGCATCAAGTCAGCCTTTCTCATTACGTGTCCCAGAAATTTCAGTTGCCTCTTCCTGATGTTAAGCGATACGCACATCAGTCCGCGAAAAAAAGTCTAGAATCGGGGCCTTAATTCGTATGCGAAGAATAGCGAGTTAAAATTTATATACGCTATAGTTCAAAAGCTTGAAGCAAACTCTCAGAATTATTATGGAATGAACTTGACAGAAGAGTGAAAAAAAAATATGAAAAAGAGCTCTTAGAGTCATTGAAAATAAAAAATGGAATCAGTTACCAAAGTTATACTTTTAGAAACCTTTGCAACGAACGCCAAAGATCTGTGCTGTAGTAATCAAGGCTAAAGGAGGATATTTTGACGAGAGCAAAATTTAATCGTAAATAATTTTTTTTCCTTTTTGTCATAATCAAATTTCTAATAAAATATCATATCTCACTTTTTTTTTTAACCATATATAATAATTTTCTCTTATTTAAAGTACAAAGCAACTACTTTGGGGGTGAATTTTAAAATAATTAACAGGGCTGGTCTCGAACATTTGAACTGTAATGTATACCGTTTATCGTTTTAGATTATTCTCGAAATGTTTTTGATTTTTCTCGAAATGTTTTTGATTTTTCGCGAAATATATATCCAGATCTATATTCTCATTCGTTCGGATGCTTGTCAGTTCCGTTTTCCCTGAGAAAAGGCTTTACATGAAGTTAGCTATTCTCGATGATTTATGAGAAAATTATATTCTGAAATATATTTTTCCTCTTTTTAGGACATCTCCAAATATATCAATTAGGACAACTTTTGGATACCAAGGTTATATTGCCACAAAAACTTTCACAAGATCTTTCTTCTGCAATTGACATATTTTCTTTCAACCAGACATTATTACACTGCACTGAACACACACACACACACACACACACACACACACACACACATATATATATACATATATATATATATATATATATATATATATATATATATATATATATATATATATATATATATGTAAAGTAAATGCGAATGTGTCACACTTTGTCCACTTTACTCCTAGAGGACGTAGTCCAACATGTTATACCATTTTGGAATGAGGCCGACTCTGTGAGCAAATTAAGCACATTCCGGACTAGATCCGGACCCGCGATCCTGAAAATCTGGATTCCCAAGTTTTCTTTACTGTGATTATTTTAAGCGATTTTTTTACGTGATTTTCTGCGACTAATTTTTTGTACGACAAAAATTTTTATAACGTGGAAATAAATTTGGGAATAGTCGAAATTGCAAAATCCAGCGAAAGTCACCCATGAAACAAATGATAATCGTTTGTAAAGAAAGTAAGGACCTACGTGCATCAAACTGTTTTTTTTTTAAATTAAGTGGCGGCAGGTGAATTATCGTTGAGATTTTAAAAGGTAAGCTTAAGTATTAATGCAATACTTAAATGCAACGATTAATTTTGAGTTCTTCTGCTGTTTATTGTTTCCTAGCGCATCTACTCTTCCTCACCTTTTGTGATTGTTATGGGAACTTACCTGTAACGAAAATAAACTCTTCTGATACTATAAAGACTGCGCCTCTCAAGAGAGACGAGAGAGGGAAGTGGAACGAGTCGAGACAATAGTAGTTCACTCTAAACCAGACTGACAGTCATACTAACACCTTCAACTTCTTGTATTATTATTCTGTTGTAATATATCTTTGTTATTCCTACTCTTGTGTTCGTGTTGTTCTTCCTTGGTCCTAACCTCGGACCATAACAGTGGTGCGAGGATATTGGACCATAAGAGTGATGAAGGCCCAATCAAGAGCCCTCCGCAGTAGCAAGCTTAAATAAGGCTTTTAAGTTAGTAATAAAAACATATATCACTTGAAGAAGGCAGGAGCGTACAACGGCCGAAACGTCGTGAATATGATAACAATGATAAGAACAACAGTCCGAACAACGTAAATAGTGTAAATAATTGAAGTTTACATATCAGCTTTTCCAAAGATGGTCAGTTTAATAAGTGTACAGACACCGGGCAGAAATCCCCACCCCCGTTTAAAATTTAGGCATGAGATCTTTTTTCCTTAAAGTGTTTCTTTGAGGTATATAGCAATAAAGCTGTCAGGTATAAAATATAGCTAAACGCTTTGTAAAAATCAGATTCGTTTTAGATGAAAAAAGAAGAAAAAAATTTTAAAAAATGAAGTTCTGGTCCTGTAAATTGAGATTGGATTAAACGTTAATCCATTGGGCTTATCTCTTTGGTCTTTGCTTTGAGCGTATGCGCTGCTGCTGCTGCTTCAGTCACGTTTGATTGTTCCCCAAATATCCTATTGGCCTGTCTTTCACGAGGAAAGAGCGAAGCAGAGGCCGGTGTGGGAGGAAAGAATTACAGCGTTCTATTTAAGAGATGTGGTCAGGGATGAAATAGAAAGGAGAAAGAAGGAAATGTTAGGAGCTGCTGGAAACGTGAAACAATCAGAGATAGAGAGGAAGGGATGGTGGGAGAGACGTGTGAGATAGATAGATAGATAGAGAGAGAGAGAGAGAGAGAGAGAGAGAAAAGAGAAATATGTCGAAAGTTTCCGAAAGAATAAGACAGTCAACGAGAGGAGAAAGAGAGGGAAATGCCAAGAGGGACCAAAAGAATGAGACAAAGAGGAGGGAGTGAGAAAAAAAGGGATATGCAGAAATACATCTATCTATCTATCTATCTATCTATCTATCTCAGTATGTTCCTATCTATCTATCTATCTATCTTTCTATCTCAGTATGTTCCTATCTATCTATCTATCTATCTATCTCTCTATCTATCTATCTTTCTATCTATCTCAGTATGTTCCTATCTATCTATCTATCTTTCTATCTATCTCAGTATGTTCCTATCAATCTCTCTATCTTTCTATCTATCTCAGTATGTTCCTATCTATCTATCTATCTATCTATCTATCTTTCTATCTCAGTATGTTCCTATCTATCTATCTATCTATCTCAGTATGTTCCTATCTATCTATCTATCTATCTTTCTTTCTATCTATCTTAGTATGTTCCTATCTATCTATCTATCTATCTATCTATCTATCTATCTCAGTATCTTCCTATCTATCTATGTATCTATCTATCTCAGTATCTATCTATCTATCTATCTATCTATCTATCTATCTATATATCTATCTATCTATCTATCTATCTCAGTATGTTCCTATCTATCTATCTATCTATCTATCTATCTATCTACGATTTGTCAACTAGGCTTGGAATCCGTTAATTTCTTGGAACTTCAAAAGAACATGTCGTCTCTCCTTGAATTCGGAACGCCATAAATTATACTAAAATTTGTGTAACAAGCCGTCTTTTTACGTTTTTTTTACGTGGGGTGTTCCGAGTCCATAGGCTCGGGCAAAAGTTTACCATAGAAGTGGCTGTCTACCTCCCCAGACAAGATTCTGCCCATAGGCATAGAATCGTCTGAGTTCCTCTCCGTCCGAAGGCAGAGAGTCGACAGAATTAACTGTAATCGTTAACCGCTGAATATTTATTGTACAAATAAGCCACATCGGAAAAATTGTGATGTCGGGAGGCGGGTCTTCTCTTATTTTATCGCTAACTTGGCTTCCCTCACTTAATGACCCACTCGTCCGTATATTGTTCCTTTCACCAAAACATCTCATCCGCGCGACACTGCCATTCACCCACATTCACTCTAAGTAATCCTACCTAATCTCCATATGTAAAGTTTTTTTTGTGGGGGGGCGGTTATTTTATTTAACGGCGTATCACCCTCAATGGGTTATTTAATGCCGACAAAATCTTTTATTGCTGGTAATATTTTGTTTATCTACTGTGCCATGTGTCCTTGAGGAGTTGGTTAGATCCAGTGACAGCACCCAAAGAGTGTGAGTTCAATACCCGGTTAAGGCTGTGGAGAACATGGAGAGGGGAATTAACAAGAGATAACTGATAACTAACATCCATTAAACATGGCACGTGGAACTAGAACAGTCTACCCCAGCGAGCGAAATAAAGGGTTCAGTTCGACATTCCAACCAACTGAAGAAGTCCTGAGCGCACAACGGCCGAAACGTTGTAATAAATATGGCGACAAAGATGAGGACAATAGTCCGAATAATGTAAATAGTGTAGATAATACCTCATCTCAGAAACATAGACAAAATTTTGATGGTCCGACTATGGTCGGCCATCTTGTGAAGTTTTTTAGCTAACAAAAAGCGACTTTCCTTTTTTTCCTCCGGCCGCAAGTTTAAACAAAGGAAAAAAGCACAAACGAAAATAAAATGCAGAACGAAATAAAAATAAAAACAGGCAGAGAAAAAAACAAGTCTCAGGCAACAATGAATACGAAAATAAAAACATATATATATATATACAATTTATACAGAGGGTTGGTTATTCGATATATCGTACGGTTAGGGTTCTCAAGTAGCCTTTAAGGTCTGAATTTATACGAATAAAAAGTTTAAAACGTCTTATTCCCAAGACAAGTAAATGCTTACAACTGCAATTATAAACGACCAATATCCACCTATCCCCAAGACAAGTAAATGCTTATAGAATCAAATATAAACGACCAATATTCACCTATCCCCAAGACAAGTAAATGCTTATAGACTCAAATATAAACGACCAATATTCACCTGTCCCCAAGACAAGTAAATGCTTATAGACTCAAATATAAACGACCAATATTCACCTATCCCCAAGACAAGGAAATGCTTATACCTGCAATTATAAACGACCAATATTCACCTATCCCCAAGACAAGTAAATGCTTATTCCTGCAATTATAAACGACCAATATTCACCTATCCCCAAGACAAGTAAATGCTTATTCCTGCAATTATAAACGACCAATATTCACCTGTCCCCAAGACACGTAAATGCTTATAGACTCAAATATAAACGACAAATATTCACCTATCCCCAAGACAAGAAAATGCTCATTCCTGCATTTATAAACGACCAATATTTACCTATACCCAAGACAAGTAAATGCTTATTCCTGCAATTATAAACGACCAATATTCACCTATCCCCAAGACAAGTAAATGCTCATAGAATCAAATATAAACGACAAATATTCACCTATCCCCCAAGTCAAATAAATGCTTATACCTGCAATTATAAACGACCAATATTTACCTATACCCAAGAAAAGTAAATGCTTATACCTCTAATTATAAACGACCAATATTCACCTATCCCCAAGACAAGTTAATGCTCATACCCGCAAATATACCCGACCAATATTCACCTATCCCCAAGTCAAGTAAATGCTTATAGACCCATATATGAACGCCTAATATTCACCTATTTTTAAGACAAGTGAATGCTTGTACACTCAAATATAAACGCCAATTTTCGGTTATCCCCAAAATACAAGTAAATGCATATACCAGCAATTATAAACGACCAATATTCACATATCCCCAAGACAAGTAAATGCTTATAGACTCAAATATAAACGACCAATATTTACCTATCCCCAAGACAAGTACATGCTTATACCTTCAATTAGAAACGACCAATACTCACCTAGACCCAAGACAATAAATGCCTATAGCCGCAAATATAAAGGACTAATATTCACCTATACCAAGTCAAGTAAATGCTTATACCTGCAATTATAAATGACCAATATTTACCTATACCCAATACAAGTAAATGCTTATACCTGCAATTATAAACGACCAATATTCACCTATCCCCAAGACGAGTAATGCTTAAAGCCACCAATATAAATGAACAATATTCACCTATCCCGAAGACAAACTAATTCATAAGCACTCAAATATAAACGGAGGAAATTCCCCGGAAGAATTAAATGCTTATAGACTCAAATATAACTACAAATTGTTACCTATCTTCCATCCAAGTAAATGCTTATAGTTTCAAATATAAACGACCAATATTTATCTATCCCGCAACTCATTAATTACTTGTCATCTCAGACATAATTTATCCGAATTCTCCCATTAAATAAAACATAAAATGTAAACTCAAACCATCAAAACATCCCTTAAACTTGATAAGAAAAAAAAAGTGGATCCTACCTTTTCCAAACGCATTAGTGCGAAAGTGAATTCGACTAAACCGGAACGCGAACTCAGAATGTAGATTACGTGTTCTGCTATGGTCATCTCAACAGTACACATTGTGCACGCGATTACGAATCGTACAAGTACTGTACATATAGAAATATATGCACGTACGTGTAAAATCTGTAGGTAATTTTTTTGTGTAAGCAGATATCTACATGCATGTCTGCGCATGTTCCCAAGGAATAGCTGCGCACGAAAAGAGAAAGAAGCGCAAGATTAGCGATGAGTGATTTAATGGAGTCGCCCAGTAGAGCAGCGAAGATAGCCGGCCATTTATTTATTTTTTAATCCGTCATATCTTCCCGTATCTCAAGATAATATCTTTTTACGTGTGCGTATTAACTTGGACAATTTATTTTAATTCAGCTGTAAATATGAAACAGATGGCCACGTTTCTATCGACACCTCAGTTGAAGGAAAGGAAATGAAACAAATCAAAAAGAAAAAAACACACTATAGTGACACAAATTATTTAACATTACGCTTTAAAAGTATCAAAACATCAAACAGATATGAAGTGAAAGGGATTTTCGTGCCTTATGAATAATAAAAGTTTAAATAAAAATATAAAGTAAAAAAAAGAAAAAAGAATAACGAATATTAATTCAAACTCGGATATTGACCCACGAATTTATATTATGTCGTCACTCAAGAAATGACGCACTTTATAAACACTTCTGAAATGTTAAATAACAAATTTATTTAGTTGAAATAGGCACCGTACTGATGAATAAATGTTCTCCAAAGAACCTTGATCCAATCTTTAAAAAATTCTCATCCTTTGATGTGATAAACACTTCAAATGCTTCGTTACCTCATCCTTATTGTAGAATGTTTTATTGTATATGAAAAATGTTTAAATAATTGATAATCAGTGGGAGAGATATCAGGTTAATGATGGAATATAAAGCAAAATTTCATAATTCAGGCTATGCAGCTTTTGGACATTTGATTGAGAAGTGTGCGGCTGTCGTATGGCGGCTGACATAAATACAACCAAAGGCGACATTTTGAATGAAGTTGTTTCAAAACGAAACAATCTTAATATCAATTAATGATAAAAACCGAACATTTTTGGCCGCCTTTCTCGTATATAAAAAACCCACATGTAATCATTGGATCGGAATAAAGACAACGTTATATATTTGTCTATAGATTTATTTAACGCGTCCATTTTGTTGATCACCTCTTCTTTATTGGTTAATTTTTTAATGAGTATGAAAAGCTCAAAATGCTTAAATAACTGATAATCAGAGGATATCAGGTGAATATGACGGATGAGGCAGAATTTCATACTTCAGGCGATGCAGCTTTTGGATTCAGAATTGGGCGGCCGTGCTTTGTCGTGCAGCAAAATTGGTCTATCCCTATTCACAAGTCTAGGATGTTTCTTTTTCAGTTTTTCATGCTTACACTCAATTTCTGTTGATTTGCTGTTATTGCTTTTCCTTGAGGCAAGAATAAATAATGAATAAATCCTAAAGTGTTTATTTCCTTAGACGACCGAATCAACAACGAGCCATCATGTGTCATTTCATGTGCGGCAACCCAATATCTATCTATCTATCTATCTATCTATCTATCTATCTATCTATCTATCTATCTATCTATCTCAGTCTGTCCATATCTATCTATCTATCTATCTATCTATCTATCTATCTATCTATATATCTATCTCAGTCTGTCCATATCTATCTATCTATCTATCTATCTATCTATCTATCTGCTGTGGGGCCCTCCCCTTTTACGCAAGATGGACTCGTCTAAAGTATACTTATACTGACAGAGTTGGAGTCAGAGTGAGAGATACGTTGAAATAAGGTTGAGATACGTCGAGTCCAGAGAGAGAGAGAGAGAGAGAGATAATTACGGCTCCACTGACAGAGCGTTGTACATATACTTTCTATTAACCCGTATTCCTGGACTACTAATCTTCATATCAAGTTTGTATTCTTACGTTCAATACACTTATTTTCTTATTTCAATTACTGGCGCTGTTTATTTATTTGTGCAGGATTCCATCCCCGGAATCCACAACACTATCTCATTTCTGTTCATTTTTTTGTACATACACTCAATTTTTCTACAATACGAGGTTGTGTTATTGTTTTCTCTTGGGGCAAGAAAGAATTATGAATAATCCCTTTGAAATACTACCATTACACTAACCATTAATTTTAGTGTGCAGTTGTGACTTGGGGCATTGTTTTGATGATTCACTTTCATCTAACCACTAGCCTACTCTCCTACTGTTGTTAAAGAGTAGCTATTTCTCATCGTATTTTCTCATTCGAGGCAAAAATGGTTCTTTTCCCCAGTTTTTAATACAGTAAGATTACTAGACAATGTTTCATTTTCATTGGGCTTATGAGTAACAATATAGTGAAAGAAAAAGAGTCAGAAATAAGTTAAGATTGTTTTATCTACCAAGGAGTTTATACGTTAGATGACCTGATATATATAACGTGACCTTGCGGACGTCATCTTTTATGTAAAGTGTCCCTTTGTAAGCATGACTCTCCACAAAGTCATACGTGACAACCTAATACTTTCAGGTATAATCCTAGTGTCTGTTGAAATGTTATTCCTACGTAAACCGAATATCTGAAATAGACGAAACTTTCTATCTGAATTTATGGGATGAAGAATTATTATTATTTACACACGGATTATGGTCTTTATCTTTGATGGCATTACCACAACGTTTCGACCGCAGTGCCCGCCAGCCTTCATCAGAATTTTCAAACCATTTATTTAATTTACAGAGGTCAATTTTCCCCGCTGTCCAAGATATGTGCAGTTCTTATTTTTTTAGTAATGCTATGTCAAAGGTCGCCTTATTTCCACTGAGTCCAACACAGGGATCAAACTTGCAATTAATATGTTAGCAAATTGAAACCAATCCTCTAGGATTTCGCCCCGCTGTTGTAGCCGAAACTTTACAGACATAGATAGATAGATAGATAGATAGATAGATAGATTATGGGGTTGCCGCACATGAAATGACACATCTATGGCTCGTTGTTGATTTGCTCGTCTAATGAAATAAAATCTTTAGGGGTCATTAATTAATTATTCTTTCCGCAAGCAAAAGCAATAAGAGCAACCTCGTATTGTGATGAAATTGAGTGTAAGCATGAAAAATTGAACCTATATATAACCTGACCTTGCGGATATCATCCTCTATGTAAAATGACATGTGTAATCATGGCTCTCCACAATGTCCTATTTTCTGTAGCCTTGAGTAATATTTGCCTCCTTACTATCCCTCCCATTTTTTGTTTTGCCAAGCATTTGCACAAGCTAATTAGGCTGTTAATTACTTGCTGTCTCTCTCTATTTCTCTTGCCTACAATATGTTCTGTGAGTGTCATATTCGCCAAGCCCTCTTTCCTCATTTTATGTCTTTCTTATTCTAATTACAAGTATCGTTTTTTTTTTCATTTCAATTTTCCTGAAGATTTTCTCGTTGCCTACATGCGCCGTACATGCCATTCTCAGTATCCTTCTGGAGAACCCCATTTCAAATGCGTCTTCGGATTCCGGTTCCTGTCGCCTATTAAAGCCCTTCCGAGATTCGGTTTGGTTTATTTTGTTTTACAGCATATCAACCTCAAAGGGTTATTTAATGCCGACGACATTTTTAGGATAAAGTCGTATGAATAGAATATGTATTCTTTAGTTTAGATTGGTTTATTTTGTTTTACAGCATATCAACCGCAATGGGTTATTTAATGCCGACAACACTTTTTATTGCTGGTAATATTTTGTTTCGTCAAAAATCTGTTTCTGGTAATATTTTTCCTTCAAAATTGTATTGCTGGTAATAGTTTTTTTCAAAAAAAGTATTGCCGGTAATAGTTAACTATTTGCCCATAGCTGGGACCCTAACTGGTTCAGGGTGGACCTGGGAACACCAGCAATTATGAGGTGGTTACAGGCTCCTCAAAACCTCCTGATCAGAGGCCTTGCTGCTGGATGTAGTTTATCGTCTTACCCAGGACGAGCTTCCGAGATTCCGAGTTAAATTTCTACACTTGCTTCATTTTGACATCTATAATTGGTAGCCTGGATTTTGTGCTCTTCATCTTGCCAATAACCTATTTTGCTAATTCAGAGTTCTTAAAGTTTATAAGACATAAATACGACAAGAAAAACAACGCGAGAAAACTATTTGAAAATACTGAAAGCGTCAACATCAGCTCCGTAACGAAATATGTTTATACCAAAACATATAGCACCTACAATAGATCATCTCCACGGTGTGGCATAAACGCTGTAACAAAATTTCAAATGGATTCTACTTCTAACTTTTTTGGACATTACATTGTTGTTTATAGTTTGATATACACCCAATAATGTAATATAGCTATAAAGTATTAAAATTTAATTCAAGAATATGCGATATTCTGTGAATCAAATATATATTTCTCTGGCCTATATATTTCGTGTTTATTTATCAATAAAACTTTATTCTTGAACTCGATTTATATAATAAAATATGATGCCGATATAGTAAAATATGATGCTTTCAAAATAAACAATTATTTTTAATAAGGATTTGTATGGAAAACTGAAAGTCACAAGATGTATTTATCATATTAATTATGAAAACGCTTCCAATATTGGCTGGTTAATGTTAATTCTTGAATAAGAAAATAGGAGATCATGTACAAGGTGCAGCATAAATGATGTTACCAAATTTCAAATGAATTCTACTTTTAGAATTTTCGGTTATTATATTCTTCTTTATACGCTCAGCAACGTATACTATCTGGTTTTTTTTTCAAATGATTTTAGCACCAATGTCTATCGAAATTAAAAGTATATAATTGAGCTACATGAAAAAGTATAGACTTCACCTGGAATTTTGTTTTTCGTTCCTCACAACAAGGAAGTCTACAGAGAGGAGATCAATGCAAAAATTAGCTAAAGAGGTTGGGACATCGGTGGCTATGCAGAAATGATCCAGGGATGGCGCCTTACAAGATAACCAAGATACAGCAGAGACAATGAAAAAGAGGCTTCAATGAAGTAGGCAGTTGCTGAAAACATCATCTTCACTGATGAGAAACTTTTAATCATCAAAATGATCATCTTCTTTCAACAAGTCGTCAGTCAGTTCTTGCCGCTTCAGGAAAATGCCGTAGAATCCAGAAAACCGGCATCAGTTATACTTTGGGTAGGCATTTCAGAAAGAGGAAAAGTCTCCTTTTGTTTTTCGTTCCTCACAACAAGGAAATATACAGACAGGAGATCCATGAAAAAATTAGCTAAATAGTCCTGAACATCGGAGAAAACGATTCGGAGGCTATGTTGAAATGATCTAGGGATGACGCCCTACAAGATAACGAAGAAACAGTTTATTTCAGAAGCCATAATGAAAAAAGAGGCTTCAATGAAGTAGGTTGTTGCTGAGAACATCATTTTCACTGACGAGAAACTTTTAATGATCAAAATGATCATGCTCTTTCAACAAGTCGCCACTCAGTTCCTGCCGCTTCAGGAAAATGCCTTTGAACCCAGAAAATCGGTATCAGTTATGTTTTGGGGTAGGCATTTCAGAAAAAGGAAAGGTCTCCTTTTATTTTCGTTCCTGATGAGGTAAAAATCAACAAGGAAGTTTACAGAGAAGGGATGTTAGAGAGATCGCTTCAATGAAGTAAGCAGTTTCTGAAACGAATTCGTGATAGTAGACTGCAAAACATTATATTCACTGATGAGCAACTGTTCAATTTTGAACAGAGTTTGAATCATCAAAATAATCGTTTTCTTTTAACAAGTCGTCAGTCAGTTCCAGGAAAAATGCCTCGGAAACTTGAAGCCGGCATCACTTATGGTTTGAGAAACCCTTTACAGAAATAAGAATTTCTCCTCTTGTTTTCGGGCCTCAAGGGGTAAAGATCAGCAAGGAAGTGTTCATAGAGGATAACTTGGAATGTGCAATGCCAATTATGGTGATGAACATTGGACGGAGTGGTGCGACATGCTATACTGCAGTGGCACAGATTGTTTTGGCTTCATCACACCAAGGACGAATAGCCTCCTTCATCACTAGATATCAATGCTCTTGACTATTATTTGTGGTCATTTCTTGAGAGTGACACCTGTTCTACTTCGCAGCACAATATTGAAGATCTGAAGAGAGTATGGCACAAAATACCCATGGAAATTCTGCGTGCCGCCATCAATGATTTTCCCGAAAGACTTCGATGTGTAGTCAAGGATAAAGGGAACCATGTTGAATGAGATTTTCTGGTGTTATTTAGCAGATTAATATTGTAACCTAGAATGACGAATAATCAAAACTAGTTGAAAATGAAATGGTAATCTTTATAACATCAACAAAATACAATTCTCGCCAGCGGCGTGAAGTAGGTAAACCACTGCTAGTGATGTACTACCTAGACAGCGTATTACCCCCCCACACACACACACACACTTACAATAGTGTCCAACGTATTTATGAGGATTGGGACATACACATTAGTGTTCATAGGTATGGTATATAACAATAATAATAATAGTAATAGTAATAATAATAATAGCAGTAGAAAAAGACAAGTGTATGCTTATAGACATAGTAGTACAGTCTGAGAGAAACACTTCTATAAGAATGATCGAGAAAATGTCCAAATACAAGGACCTGGAGATCGAGATTAAACAGGATATGGGGAATGAAGACTTAGATTGTACCAATAGTAACTGGAGCTGTGGGCCACATGAGAAAAGGATTGGACAGTATCCCAGGTAACATATACATACAAGTTTCTCAGAAGATCGCCCTACTAGGAACCTTCTATATGCTAAAAAAAACTGCTACCAATTAAATGACAATTCAGTAATAGGGCCAAGGGAACATAATTTGCGTCCAGTTCTACGGGATAAAAAGCAGGAAACAATATACACAAATAATAATAATTGTTGTAACCTAGAAAAGGTTACTGAAAGAGCAATAACCAAAACGGAGGATGGAAATGAAATAGTAATCTTTATAACATCAACAAAATACAATACTCACCAGCGGCGTGAAGTAGGTAAACCACTGTTAGTGGTCGACTACTTAGACAGCCTATTACCCCCACTTACAATAGTGTCCAACGTATTTATGAGGATTGGGACAAACCCATTAGCATTTATAGGTACGGTATATAGCACTTATCTAATATGGATAGAGATCTGATATGATAAGATAAGAAGGCACAAAGTATTTATTGTAAACCTAAAAAAGGGTTACTGATTGAGAAATAACCAAAATGAAGGTTGGAAATGAAATGGTAATCTTTATAGCATCAACAAAATACAATACTCGCCAGCGATGTGAAGTAGGTAAACCACTGCTAGTGGTGTACTACTTAGACAGCCTATTACCCCCGCTTACAATAGTTCCCAATGTATTTATGAGGATTGGGACATGCCCATTAGGTACGGTATATAACACATTTCATCTCCAAGATTTGTAGAATAAATTTAAAAATAAAGGGAGGAATATAGAAAGTTACTCGCTTCCTTGTTCAACTGTTAAAAAATGTTTATTTAATCTGACCTAAAGATTTTCAGGCAGTATTATACTTTTGCACACCCCATTCAGAAACACTATATACTTAACTTCCAGCACATTAAAACTCACATTATGACATTTAAATTGAATGTCTGGGAATAGTTTTCAGTCTGTTTATTTACACTATTTACATGCAAACTATTATCTTTTCGTTTTGGCTGTTGTATCCTTTCATTTGATGACATTCAGACAGATAAAGTTTTCAGTTTAATACAAGTTCAATAGGATATGAATCCATGACAATTGGCCACCAAAAATGGCCAAATGTTGAGTCTTAGGAATTTTCATTCCACATAAACTTTGAAGAAGAATCTTTGATTATTTTACATTCAGCATATCATGATTTGGTGGTTTTACTGAGAATAGCAAATACATTATTGTCTTTACATATTTTTTTTTCTGTGATGTGATACTTATGTATAAACTAATTTTATGACTAGGCATTCTGTAGATCCTGTTGGATACATTCTTACATTGAAAGAAATTGTCTTGTTCTAATTAAGTATTGAAAAAATATTTCTGAAGATTTTAGAATATGTGGATTTTAATGTAAATATATCTTTAGTAAATTTTGAGCTAATATTCCACATCGTATTGGTTTCTCTAAATATTACAAGATTTTGTGTTTCCTTGCATTTATACTTGATCGTGACAATAGGCATTAAAATGTTTGCTAACATTTTGCTGTAACCTAGAAATGGTTACTGAATGAAAAATAACTAAAATGCAGGTTGGAAATGAATGAAATGTTAATCTTTATAACATCAACAAAATACAATACTCGCCAGAGGCGTGAATTAGGTAAACCACTGTTAGTGGTCGACTACTTAGACAGCCTATTACGATATTTACCTGCCTCCCCACGAGGTAGGATATGACAAATTTAATGCGGGGAAATCCGAGCCCGCTCTGACAAAAATTGGCCGTAGACCCCCGAATACGCGTGATCGGGTATCTGTCTACCTCCCCGGACAAGACTCTGTCTCGTCCGGGTTCCTCTCCGCTCGAAGGCAGAGAGTTCGACACGGATAGAGCTGCCAGCGGTGACAGCATATTTCCCCCACTTACAATAGTGTCCAACGTATTTATGAGGATTGGGACATACCCACTAGTGTTCATAGGTACGGTATATAACAAATACTTATTTGTGTTCAAAATGTATGCAGATATAACACATTTTTCAGGGCTATAAGTTTTTTTCTTTTCTAACAGTATTTATGGCACACCCTGAATCTATAAATCATACGTCTGCGCTGAAAGTATCAAATAATGTACAAAATATATGTAGTTGCAGCTATAAAATTGTGTACAAAATATTTCGATTATGGCATTGAAAAAAACATAGAGGCGTTGCTATGGAGATAATCAAAAACAGCCTACTAACTTTTTTAATGTTGACTGTGAATCCTTTTTTCTGACATTCCTTTATTATCTTGTCTTTCAGTTTTTTTCTTTGCCACCTGTACGGCGTGTCTTATGTTGTGAAGCTCATGCTCATCTCTATCTATAAAAGGCTGTGTGTGTGTGTGTGTGTGTGTGTGTGTGTGTGTGTGTGTGTGTGTGTGTAACGAATGCACGGCCACAATTTTCGACGGATTTGCACCAAAATTTACATGCACATGCTCCAAGTTAGTGTATTGGCCAAGACCGACATTGCATTTCCCAACTCCCATCGACAGTGGAAATAATCGATTTTTTTCATGCTTCTACGGTAGTTTTCATGTAGTTTGCGGCCATTTTCTACTGGCCAGAGTGAGAGCCTATAGCTGGCTGCCACGAACAGACAGGAAGATTCTATTGGCCAGCGTGAGAGCCAACAGCTGACTGACACGAATGTTAACTAGCATGCCAAAAAATCACTATCTGCCTTCGTCAGAAGTGGGAAAAATTTAAATCTGCATGGCACTAAATAAACTCAACGTTGATTTTGATTCCGTAGAACTGGGTTGGGTGTGAAAAAATATTTGTTGTTAACATTCTTTTTTCATTCGGTTTTTCCAGTTACGAGTCCTTTATTAAAGCTAATCGTTTTGTGGTCATTTTGTTTAGTTCTTTCTTCGTAACAGATTTAATGTTTAGTATAGAGCTTAGAAAAAATTCACAGTGTGAGATAGGCAAGAAGTAAGGCATGTAGCAACATCAGCACGGCAAAGGGTACTCCTTTAAAGGCATGGAAGGGCAAAAATATTTTAAGTCAAGTGATAGTGATTGCTGTATGAGTCGTACGATTTTTGAATCAAGCACGGGCAACGCCGGGCCATGCTGCTAGTCAGTAATAAATCCTGGTAGGACGTCTAACCGTAGAGAAATACCAAAATTTACCTCGGTGTATTTTTTTTTATATCAGTTAGTCAGTTATGTGCCATACGTGATACACGCTTATGCGACCATGCAACTTTCGATACATGACTGACGAGGCAGATTTTTACTAGGTTACTATTTCTTTCTGCGGTAGGTTGCCATTTTCTTTCTGTCTTGCTATTTACCCATAACTGAGGGGAGAAGAAGAGGATTCATACCTTTCCCAAAGGTATTAGCACGTAAGAGAATGTAATGGATTCGACTGGAATTAGAACTCGCCTCTCCGATTCCTCAATCCGAGTCGCTATCCATTACTCCACCGTAAATAACACCTTACTATCTATTATGTTACCGGGTATATCTAGTTACCTCGAAAATTCAAAAATACATCGAAAATTCACAAATAAATTTTGAAACGAAAATTAGAAGGGTTACACAATGGCTAAACATCTGTTTCATTTCTATTCTTTAATAACGTGAAAAATTAAATATTTTGGTAAAATATATGTATGATATTTAGATTTTAATGGATCATAATAGGGTACAACTTTTAAAACAATATTACATAGGGAAGGCTGTAATCAGTTCAGTTATGTGCCATGCGTGATACACGCTTAGACGATCATGTATCTTTCGATACATGACTGACGAGGCAGATTTTTTTTCAGCCATTTCTTTCTTGTAGTAGACCAGTTGCCATCACAAGAAACCGGCCTGTCTGAGGGGAGAAAAAAAGGATTCATACCATTCCGAAGGGTATTAGCACGTAAATGAATGTAATGGATTCGACTGGAATTAGAACTCGCCTATCCATTACTCCACCGTGACTCCTTTTTTTTCTGGAGTGGGCGCTCATAATTTTCTGTTTTTTTTTGTTTGTTTTTTTGTTGTTCATAGTAACCTTTGACCGGTTATCATTCCCCTTTGGCCCTGTCCTGTCATTCCTTCAAGTAAACACGTTAACTATTTTACTCACTGTTTTCCCCTGCTTCTTGTACCTTTAGTATGTCTAGTGTGTGTTAAATTCTCTAGGCCCTCTTTCCCTATTATGACTGCCATACTTTTCAGCTGCTTTTTTTATGATTACAAATATCCGTTTTCTTGTTTGTTCCGTGTCTCTTCAAGATGTGTGAGATTATGGCTCTCCACGAATTCCTATACTTTATAGCTCTTGGTGAGGCCCCTATATTCGTTATCGCTCCCAATCCCTGCCATATAAACTATGAGTTCAATACCTGAGCCGGACAGTGTTTATTTGGACTCAATAGAAACGGGACGAGCAATAAACGAGCAGCATTAGAATTAAGAACTGGAAGAGTTATCGCCCGTTAGATATGGACAACGGAAACAAAAGAAACCTACCTCCATAGATTAAATAAGGTGTTCAGTTTGACATTCCTTAAAGGCGACCCGGATCGTTAAGGACTTAACGAAGACCAAAAAGAACAATGGATGAAAACCTTGTGATAATAACAATAAAAGATGACAACAATTGTGCACATGTAAATAAACATGTTCTATGTTCTATAAAAGCAGTGGTTGGCCATGTGGTTTTGATAGTATCCTGTTGACCGTCATATTTGACTATCGAATCCTCGCAGGATTTCTGCTACAAAACACGCTTACACAATTTCGTAACATATCTAATAATAACAATAGATGGCCAATCGTATTCTAGGATACCTGTCTACTAGGGTGGCTTGCCAATCCCTATTGCAGACGCTTGCTCAGGTACATTTGTGTTTATTCAACACCCACAGAGCCCACCAGTGGTTTATACTGCAACTATGCTGAGCTGACCTTAGATACAATTTCTGGGAATGAGCGTGTTATCTAGCGTGATCAACAATTTGAACAAGGCCAAACCCTTGGCTACGATGACATGTGACTTCGTACTAGCACAGCTATCGACAGCCCCCAAGGGTTCAGTCTAGACGATTTCACTCACAAGGCTTGGGTCAATGATTTTCAGGCACTTTCCAACCATCAGGAAATCTCCTCCCTGACAAAATCGAGCTTGGTGAGATTCGAACCCGGGTCTCATGGTCAGAATGCGAACGTTCTAAATACTCGGCCACGTGCGCAATAATAATAACAATAATATCCCATATAATAACAAAATATTTAGACCATTTCTCAACGTATCTCATCTAATAATAACAATGATATCCCATATAATAATAAAAATAATATCTCACATATAATCATAATAATAATAATAATAATAATAATAATGCTTGTTAACTAGGAATTATCAAGCACATATACTAAAATACTGTGTTAGCCCAAGATGCAGATTCTGTGACAAATATCCAGAAACCATTGATCATCTTATATCAGGTTGCAC
>OZ038508.1:64605686-64698186 GCA_964036315.1 Acanthosepion esculentum | reverse complement strand
GGACAACAACGGCAAGGAGATACCGTATCTAAAAGTGAAACGCTTCAATCTTTAGTTAATTTTACCATGTTTACTTGGACAACAACGGCAAGGAGATACCGTATCTAAAAGTGAAACGCTTCAATCTTTAGTTAATTTTACCATGTTTACTTGGACAACAACGGCAAGGAGATACCGTATCTAAAAGTGAAACGCTTCAATCTTTAGTTAATTTTACCATGTTTACTTGGACAACAACGGCAAGGAGATACCGTATCTAAAAGTGAAACGCTTCAATCTTTAGTTAATTTTACCATGTTTACTTGGACAACAACGGCAAGGAGATACCGTATCTAAAAGTGAAACGCTTCAATCTTTAGTTAATTTTACCATGTTTACTTGGACAACAACGGCAAGGAGATACCGTATCTAAAAGTGAAACGCTTCAATCTTTAGTTAATTTTACCATGTTTACTTGGACAACAACGGCAAGGAGATACCGTATCTAAAAGTGAAACGCTTCAATCTTTAGTTAATTTTACCATGTTTACTTGGACAACAACGGCAAGGAGATACCGTATCTAAAAGTGAAACGCTTCAATCTTTAGTTAATTTTACCATGTTTACTTGGACAACAACGGCAAGGAGATACCGTATCTAAAAGTGAAACGCTTCAATCTTTAGTTAATTTTACCATGTTTACTTGGACAACAACGGCAAGGAGATGCCGTATCTAAAAGTGAAACGCGTCAATCTTTAGTTAATTTTACCATGTTTACTTGTATAACAATGGCAAGGAGATACCGTATCTAAAAGTGAAACAATGCAAAATTTAGTGGATTCGAACAATTTTACTTGGATAACAACGTCAAGGCGATATCGTATCTAAAAGTGAAACACTGCAAAATTGTATCGATTCGAACAAGTTTACTCGTATTGCAACGGCAAAAGAGGACGAGAAACTTATGTAATGCATTTGATTCAATATTTCCTGTTTTATGCAATAAAAGGTTTCTTAGTCTTCTCATCTCTTTCCACTAACCTCGTGACTGTACTTTAGTATATATATATATATATATATATATATATATATATATATATACATATAAATTTATATCTGAATGAAGACAAAAATTTTTTTTTAAATCTTTTCTTTAACAATGCATTTCGTATCCTGAGAATCTTTTTCAAGGAAAAGGAAATGATTTTATTCTGTGACATGTATTTCTAAACATAAGTAAACACACACACACACACACAGACACACACAAACACACACACAAACACACACACACACACACACATATATATATACATATATATATATATATATTTATATATATATATATATATATATATACCATGTGTAAAAGCAAAATTGTCCAGTTGTCAGGTTGTATCTTAGAAATGATTAAAGTCATCTTACTGGAATACTTTGAGGTTTTTATAACACCATTAGACTCTACTTTGAGCAATAATAATATATAATAACTCTCTAAGCTTAACAGAAGAATCGTGATGAAATGGATCATAAACGAAAATAACATGTTCATCATTAATTAATCATATCTAAGGATTGGAAACCCAAGAAGGATTGAAATCTAGTTCATATATATATATATATATATATATATATATATATATATATATATATATATTGTAAATGTCAGAGATGGATATAATAAACAGAATCCCCGCTTTTATATCGATAAAAATTAATATTTTTCGATTCTGAGAAATGTCACGGTTTAAGGAAAGTCGAAAGATTACTAAAGTACAGACATTATTTTACTGAAAACATTTTTTCAATATTGTTTTACGTGTTGACCAGTCTGTTTAATTCGTGGTAGATGTTCTTCTTTTTTTTTTTTAAATTTCTAATGAAATTATCGATTATACCTAGTTTCTAAGCATAAGTAATTCAGGGGATTCTATGCAAAGAGCGTCCTGGGTACGACGTTAAACTGCATCCAACAGCAAGGCGTCTGATCAGGAGGTTCTGAGGAAGCGTGGAACCACCTCTTAATTGCTGGTGTTCCCAGGTCCACCCTGACCCGGGGTGGTAGCACCTGTTGGGGCCCCAGCTATGGGAAAATAGTGAACTTCCAGGTCTTTTCCAGCACATTGAAACAATGATGTTGCCAACTATACTTTTTTGAAACAATGATGTTGCCAGATATACGTTTTTGAAACAATGGTGTTGTCAGCTATACGTTTTTGAAACAATGATGTTGCCAGCTATTTTGAAACAATGATGTTGCCAACTATACATTTTTGAAACAATGATGTTGCCAGTTTTTGAAACAATGATGTTGACAGATATACGTTTTTGAAACAATGGTGTTGTCAGCTATACGTTGTTCATACAATGATGTTGCCAGCTATGCGTTTTTGAAACAATGATGTTGCCAGCTATACGTTTTTGAAACAATGATGTTGCCAGCTATACGTTTTTGATATATTTAGTAAATACTGGATCTGGCATTAAATAACCCAGAGTGGTTGATATGCCATAAAACCCCAAACAACCAAACCAAAGCAAAAAGCTGATATAGTAGGTCTACAGAATGCTAATGGACAGAAATTATTCTACTCCACTGCAAATTTTTTTCACTGCTTTTTACGAATGGACCAGTAGATTTTCTTTAAAAAGATAATATAATTATACCACGCGTCCGAGCGTAATTAATTGGACTTTATGCAAGGGGATGATATGGAAGGTCTACAAAAAGCTATTCTGCAAAGTTTTCCCATTTTTACAAGAGGACTAATCTGTTTAAGTAGTCCTGAAAATCTATAAGTAATATTATATATACAAGTAATTCTATTTTCTTATCTAACATCTAGTATTTAATATACCCGAGGCTGACACCCATCTTTAAAAACAAAAACTAGGTCAGATAAGCCAGGCTTATGAAATTCGTTTCTAAATATCTTTTCATAAACAATCCACATTCTTTCGGATCACTGAAAACGTCACGACGATAAATGTAAGCAAAACGAAAACCACGCTCTACTAAAGATTGTCAAAGATCTAAAATATGTTGATTTGCTAGACGCCTAAAGGCATTACCTTAAGAGTTATAAAAAAGGGGATTGAGGAAAGGCTACGAAGTTTTTTAATCATTAGTTTGGTGTTTTCAACCTCATGTTTACCACAGTATTATGAAAAGGAGAGCATGACATGAAATAGAGTGATTATATTGAATCAATTGCTAGGTCTGCTGCTAAGAAGGTTGCTTCACTGTGTCATACTAGACAATTTTTCTCACCAGACTGCATCTTGCACGTTTATGAATCTACCATTCCTCCATACATTGAATATTGCTGCTATAGTCTGGTCTGATGCTCCAGCTATATACAATAGTTAGCTGTAATTGTTAACTGGGACAAGAAATGGCCTGTAAATTATAATGCCTCCAAAATGTAATTTCTACCATTTAATCATCATAGAGAACTATTTTTCTTTCCATTGGCATGGCTGATACTAACCTCCAGAAGTGTAACTTCCTCTCACGTTTCCCACTGACATGGAATGGAGCGGTTATATTGAATCAATTTGGTAGGTCTGCTGCTAAGAAGGTTGCTTCACTGTCATACGTCCTACCGGACAATTTTTCTGACCAGACTCCATCTTGCATGTTTATAAATCTACTATTCACCCATGCATTGAATATTGCTGCCAATATTCAGGCTAGTATATATATATATATATATATATATATATATATATATGCCTATCCAGACACCTTATGTTACACCTCTCCGACCACAGATCTCCATTTAAATAAACATAGAAAATTAACAGGCTCCATTCGATACATACTAGTAGAAAATACAAACATAATAACCTCATCCAGATGTAAAAAAAAGATTAAAAATAATGGAAGCCTTAATAATAAAGAAAAGAAAAAGCTAACACTTAATGATATTAACTATCAACACGGCCACAATATGCTAGCTGTGTTCGGAAAATAAAAGATCCCTATATCTCTAAAACATACACACAACACAAAAACCCTATTAAAAGGCAAAAATAAAACCATCCTTGATAATGGCTAAAAGTATTGCCGAAATCGCTCGGAATTACAGAACATTTGGACAGTTTCTACACACTTTGTGTCCCAAAAAGAAAACATTTGTTCGAACACAAGAAAAATTAAATAAAAGTTATCACTTGGTAACTTCCATGTTCCAATGTAACAGTTTATTATATATATATATATATATATATATATATATATATATATGTAATAGGACAAATTGTAAAAAGGTTTTTGTGATTCATTGGGAATTTATTGGATGAAAAGTGTCACAAAATCTTTTTCCAATTTTTCCCATTGTTTTTCTAAATACTCTTTGTTGATATAACATTATACATAATTATATGTCGTTATTCAGAAGCTCTCAATAACAAATCAATATATATATATATATATATATATATATATATATATATATATATATATATATATATGTGTGTGTGTGTGTGTGTGTGTGTGTGTGTGTGTGTGTGTAATTTGGCAGAAACTTTTCTTTCAAACATGTAGTGTTGAATGTTAAAGACAACATAGTCTTACATATTTTCTTTTGAATTTTCTCATATTCTCTAATGAGACTTTTTATTTGAAAATGATTTCGAAATATGTATTGTCCATACGATGACCTAGCGCTTTCGAACATCATTGTTCATCTTCAGGGTCAATATTTTTAGCCAAATTTTTTTTTTTTTTTTTTTTTTTGCCAATTATCTTGTAGCGTAATCATGTTGCTACTTTTTTACAAACTAAAAACGTTAAATTCCTTTTAAATTCAAAAGACGCGATGATGTTATATCACGTGCATGGCGTAGATTTTTATCATGTGACAGCGTGAAAAAGATTTCCAATACACAAGCCAAAAGATCGAAGAATACGCTACAAAATTTAAATATATTATAAACATTGTAATATATTACTAGATATATTATAATCTATACGATTAATAAGAGGTCTTTTTCTTTTAATATGTAATGCCTCTAAGATTTTAAGGCGTCTAATGTCTGTATGTTTATCTATAATTTTAGTATTTTCTACAAGTATTTTACGTATATCAGATTGCGTAAGGGAAACAGTATGTGACTTAATATGTTGTTTAATGGAGCTAGTATTATTTAAATGCAGAGTCAATCTTCTGGAGAGCCGGGTGGTTGTAAATCCAATATATGTATGTGGATTAGAAGAACATTCTTCCATGGGGCATTTAAACTCATACACAACATTGGTTCTATCAACAACTGCAGCAACTGGAGAATGATTATTACTCATTATCAGGTTAGACGTTTTAAATTTACTATAATATATATTAAGTTTTAAGGCCTTGTTGGAATCAACAGGAAACACATTATGGTGTATTATAGACTTAAGGGCCTTTTCATCCATGCTGTATTGTCTATGCATTTGTCCTCTGTAAAAGAGGTTAATTGCGGATAATTTTCTTGGTGTATCTCTTGTTAGGTCTGAGAAGTATCTATCAAATTCATTATCAACTAGATAGTTAGGAAAACCGTTATTAATAAGGGTTTGCTTGATGTTAGTCAATTGTTTATGAAATATTTTATTGGTAGAAGAGATAAGTTTTGCTCTAGTAACTAGGTTAGAAATTATTGACCGTTTATATTTAATGGGGCATTCACTAAGATAGTTGAGGGTGCAATTGTTATCACTTGTAGGTTTTTTGTATACAGAAGTGGTAAAAGTGTCATTACTAGTATCTATTAAAACATATATATATATATATATATATATGTATTGGTTTGTTATTGAGAGCTGCTGAATGGCAGTCAGTCTACCTCATCATGTGAAATCGCATGCGAAGTCAAACTGTATCAATGAATTGCTCCATGTGGAAAAAGTTACTTCCTGTAGTTGTGAGCAGGGTTCTGCAACGTCGTATTTTTATAGTTTTATCGCAATATGTGTCTTAACGTTATATTTGAATTTAACTTTTTTAAAATCTTACCATAGGGTTCCCGATCGATCACGAATTGCATAGGACAAAGGGGCCTTGACTTGAAAAGGTTAATATTGTAATGTTCGGGGAAGCATACGCGCGAATGTCCGTACCACAAAGCAGCAGTTTGGCTATAAAAGTGGCGTGGAACGTGATCCTTACATTTGGAATGCGGAGGGTGTGAGTGTCGTTCGACTCCGTGAAGGCAGCATGGCCTGTCTTACCCGTAAAGCTTTGCTGTACAGGCGAAAGTAATGGTTATAAGTCATTTAAACATTTGCCATGTATATAGCGATAGAATACACCCAGGCATGCAACGTCTCGTCTGTGGCAAAGGGACTGCAAGGATGGGGAATTATGTCACCCCCCACAATGACGCGAACACGACTCTGGACTCTATATGATTTTTTTTTCAAATTTGATCATTTGTGATCTCGATATTGCGTTCGTTACTTAAAGCCAAATCATAGTGTAACTCACGCCCACTGGGAGCAACGATTTTTAGTTTTGGTTTGGCTTTACGATAATTCATAGCTTAAGAAATTTTTGCTTCTTATATCTTGAATAATTTATTTAATTGAATAAGTATGATTTATTTTAGATAAACTACATTCGCCAGCAAGACCTCTAATCTGGAGATTGGATGTTTTGAGGTGAATGTAGCCACCTCTTAATTTGCAGTTGTAGAACCGTTTTAGGATCACAGCTAAATAGTGAACCCCTAAACAAAAGCAAAACACTATGAAAATATAAAAAATATATTATCATAGTCCAGCAATTTTGTATGTCCAGCAATACCTATTTATAGCAAAATGACCAACAATACATTTTATAGCAGAATGACCAACAATATATTTTATCTGTATTTGAAGGCATGTAATTACGTCCAAAACATAGAGGTTGATATGTCGCTAAAGAAAATAAACCAAACAACGAACATGAAAGAACTCTTTGATGACATTAATCCATATAATATGCTAAAATTTCTTAAAGAAATCCAACTGTATTCCAAAATATAACTTCAACAAAACTACAACATAAAACACACATATCACCGCCTGTAGTATCTTTTCACAAACATGTATATACACAAAAGCTGAGTATCATCTACCATGTATTCAATTGTGAAAGCAGAATAACATATATCATATTTTTATTACTTCGAAGCTAACAAGAAAATTTAATTTCGGTATTAAATGACCCATAAGAAGATGATAGGCCGTTAAACAAACAAAATAAAATTTATTTTATTTCCTTCCAACTTGTTATATGTTATGTTTCCATTGCAAAAACAAACATTTTGGGGGCGAAATTCACTAAAAAATGTAATTTAGAATAACTTGGTCTTGTTATATTGAGGTTAATTCGATATTTTTCGCTTAAAGTCAATTTGATATTCTTCCTTATGAAATTTATATTTACAAAAGCAAATTCACTTCTGACAAATGAAAAAAGTACGTTGAATTTTTACCACGCTTCTTATACAGAAAGGGAATATATTAATTTTAATTGATTTAAATAAATAATTAATTAATCTTATTTTTTTTTTACTCTTTCTTATTATAAATATTACACTCTGTCCCAAGAAAATAAATTTTTAATAACATTTTGTTATATTTATTTTTCAACAGACATTCTTTGGCTTACCGCTATATATCGTTGAAACACCGCTTGTAAAACGATATCCGAAGTCAAGCAACATCAAGCCTCGTCAGCACCAAGTTGAATGACCGTTTGGGAATACCCGGTGCAGTAAGCGTGGATGTGCTAGTGGTGTAATGGATAACGAATTGGAAATTGGAGGGCCGAGTTCCAGTTCTAGTCGCGTTCTTTATATTCACTTAAATTCACTTACACGCAAATACTCTTGGGAAAGGTATGGCTTCACCTCGTCGCCCCCGCTATGGGTTAATTAGTAAGACTTGTATCAGTAAATCAATATTATCATCAAGATAATCGTGCAATTTTAAAATATTTTCTGGCTTTAAATAACCTGAAAAGTTTTGATAAGCTGTAAAAAAAAAACAAATTAGTCAGACGTTTATTCCTGTGACATTTTTCTTCGGTTCTGTTTCTACGCTGCGGAATTTATGTAAAAATATTATTTCTCACATAAAGCTAATTTAATATTTTCCCTATGATATTCTTATTCATAACAACAATTAAATTTGTATTTTACTTTCTAAAAGGTATTTTTAAAAAGTATGTTCAATTTTAGTTTACCATTTTATTTGATTTGATTTTAATTGAATTAAAAATAAAATGAATGATTTTAATTGAATTAAAAATAAAATAAAATGGTAGACTACACGTCTACCATTTTATTTTATTTTAATTGAATTTTAGTTTAGTCTACCATTTTATTCTATTTTAATTGAATTTTAGTTTAGTCTACCATTTTATTCTATTTTAATTGAATTTTAGTTTAGTCTACCATTTTATTTTATTTTAATTGAATTTTAGTTTAGTCTACCATTTTATTTTATTTTAATTGAATTTTAGTTTAGTTTACCATTTTATTTTATTTTATTTTCATTGAATTTTAGTATAATTTACCATTTTATTTCATTTCAGTTGAATTTTAGTTTAGTTTACCATTGTTGTGATGTCAACGAAGACTCGTTATCACCTTTGTAATCGGAGATACACATCTATAGTAACGCCGTTGAACAATACTGGTGTCAGGCGCCTTCAAACAGCACTCACACTAATAATACTTGCCCGATAATTCTCGCTCGAATAGTAACCTCCGAATAGTGATCTCAATAGATAAATAGTATAGTGAATAGAGTAGAGAATAGTATAGTGATAGAGTAGACGTGAAGATCAGTCTAGATATCTACATATATGCGTTTCCTCTATGGTCACGTGGTCTACTTAATTCAATAATGGGATCGCCTGTGTAATATGACCTTTGTAAAGTTATATATACTTATTGTAATAAGACCTCAGTAAAGTAATTCGTATTCATTGTAATATGACCTTAGTAAGGCAATTTATATTCATTGTAATATGACCTTAGTAAAGTAATATATATACTGTTTGTAATATGAACTTAGTAAAATAATTTGCATTCATTGTAATATGACCTTAGTAAAGAAATATATATACTCATTGTAATATGACCTTAGTAAAATAATTTGTATTCATTGTAATATGACCTTAGTAAAGTAATATATATACTCATTGTAATATGATCTGAGTAAACTAATTCGTATTCATTGTAATATGACCTTAGCAAATTAATATATATATATATACTTATTGTAATATGACCGTAGCAAAATAATTTGGATTCATTGTAATATGACCTTAGTAAAGTACTTTATATTAATTGTAATATGACCTGAGTAAAGTACTTTATATTCATTGTAATATGACCTTAGTATAGTACTTTATATTCATTGTAATATGACCTTAGTAAAGTAATTAGTATTCATTGTAATATCACCTTAGTAAAGTAATATATATACTGATTGTAATATGATCTTAATAAAATAATTTGTATTCATTGTAATATGACCTTAGTAAAGTAAGATATATATACTGATTGTAATATGACCTTAGTAAAGTAATTCTTATTCATTGTTATATGACCGTAGCAAATTAATATATATATATATATACTTATTGTAATATGACCTTAGTAAAATAATTTGTATTCATTGTAATATGACATTAGTAAAGTAATATATATGCTCATTGTAATATATATAAAATGATTGAAAAAATATTTTAACAGTAGCCCTCTACCTTGAGTGTCACTCGAGCATTGCATTGCGCGAACTTTAGTATTAAAATTTGTTATTTACTTGAATTAACTAAGTTTCATTCAGCATAGTTGCCTTATAAACCACAGGTTGGTTCTGTGGATGTTGAAGACGCACAAGTGGAGCTGAGTAGATGAGCATGCTCGAAAACAAACAATCTTGCTGAAAGTAAGGAATAAAACTAATTTTCAATGTTCTTTCAAGTGGAATCGACTCTGATGACGATGTATTCTCCCACTAAAGTAATCAATGAATGTGGCCTGATGCCAGACAAAGATCAGTAGGACAGCTGTTCGTGATTAGTCCTTTAGTTCTTGCATTTTTCAGTCCGATGGATCAATCGATGAAATATTGCATCGTCCTGGGTATGACGATAAACTACATCCGACAGCAAGGATCGGAATATTAGAGATTTTGAGGAGTTGGGAACTGTTGTTGTTCTCAGAACCAATCTGACAAATAATTAACCTCTGGGGTCAAAACACTATGAAAGTGTAGAAATACATTTTTATAGTAAAGGTGCCAGCAATAAATTTTCATAGTAAAAAAAAAATTTACCAGCAATACGTTTTTGTAAAAAACAATATTTTCAGCAATAAGTTTTTGTAAGGAGAAAACTATATTACCAGCGATACATTTTTGTAAAAGAAATTACTCATGCTTCCCCCAAAATTAAATTTCAACATTAAATGACCCATAAGGGGTTGATATACCGTCAAACAAGAAAGCAAACAAAACATGAAACATTGCACTTGTTTATTGAACTTACAGTTAGAGTAATCACCAGTTTCATCCCCAGAGAAAATTCTGCGTAGACTTACTCAGAACTGGGTGTGTTGCAGGAAAGAAAGTCAAATACGAGACGATTGCAACGTCAACAGAATACTTGTAAGTTCCTTCGTTTTTTTGTTTTTTTGGGGTTTTTTTTAGAATTATTTTTATTTCTACAGATTAATAACCTAAACATCTGCATGAACAGGATGCCTTTTAATTCATGCCTTTGTTAAACAGCTACACATATATGCTAGTACCCAGCGCCCACCAAGTAGATAAATAGACGTTTGTTGTCCCAAAAACATTTTCGTTACCATGGAAATAGGACGTAAATAAAATGTCAATGGTATGCATTTTCGGGATGGTCAATCAAGATATTGCCTTCGTCCAGCTTAGATCATCGCCGAGTCAAATTAAAGGAAAGGAAGCCTTATAGGAAGACAGTGCAGCACCAGTTTTCATAGAGGCTAAGGTGAAAATCAGAAAAATATATAAATGCAGTAAAGCCACGAATTAAAAACTAATTGACAGGGGGGGGGGGTGTGTTCTTTAAATCCGACAAATTCTTGATTTCGCCAAGAAGCAAATTCTGTTGATCCTATTGTTCATCATTTTGTTTAAGTCCAAGACAATCAACATAAAAAAGACCAATGCTACTTAAAACTTTATAAAAAGAAAATGAAATAATAATAAAAACAACAACAACAAAAACAACAAAAACAACAGCATCAATAATAATAATAATAATAATAATAATAATAATAATAATAATAATAATAATTGAGTCATAGGCTTTAGATGTGGACATGAAATGATTCGGAGTAAACGTCTATAAAATACGAAAATACATTTGATACAATAATAATAATAATAATAATAATAATAATAATAATAATAATAATAATAATTTATTATAATAATAATAATAATATTAGTAGTTCAGTCATTGTCTTTAGATGTGTACAGGAAATATTTCGGAGTAAATGTCTATAAAATACGAAATTTCATTTAATATAATAAGCAATGTAATATATACTGATTGTAATATGACCTTAGTAAAGTCATTTATATTCATTGTAATATGACCTTAGGAAAGTACTTTATATTCATTGTAATATGACCTTAGTAAAGTACTTTATATTCATTGTAATATGACCTTAGTAAAGTGATTTATATTCATTGTAATATGTCATTACTAATGTACTTTATATTCATTGTAATATGACCTTAGTAAAGTACTTTATATTCATTGTAATATGACTTTAGCAAAGTACTTTATATTCATTGTAATATTACCATAGTAAAATAACAATATACTAAGATAAAGAGGATTGAATCCTTGAGTCAAATTATAATTATGCTTTTAATCTTTACTTTTTTTCTTTTGAATTTCATGGCAATCGTTCGGGTGAACTTTCTGCTATGGTACCTAGACTTTATGAATTTAAGCGCAGTACTAGATTGGCGGCTTGGTCTCATCATTTTACAGTTGAAATGTTTACATGCAACCGAAGGTTCTATGCTAACAGTTTCTTCTCTCGCACATCTCACTTGTGGAACTCTCTTCTTGGTTCTTGCTTTCCAGTCAATTTTGACTTACAAAATTTAAATGCAATGCCAGTCGTTATCTACTGTCTTCTTGATTCCCCTTCTTTTTATTGTTCTCGCTCCTTAATAATGTTTCACCTTTTCTTATCTTTTAACACGCAGTAACCCTATTGTGTCTCAGTGGTTTTACTGCCTTGCTTCGGGTAAAATGATTAAAAAAATATTTTAACAGTAGCCCTCTACCTTGAGTGTCACTCGAGCATTGCATTGCGCGAACTTTAGTATTAAAATTTGTTATTTACTTGAATTAACTAAGTTTCGTTCAGTATAGTTGCCTTATAAACTGCAGGTTGGTTCTGTGGATGTTGAAGACGCACAAGTGGAGCTGAGGAGATGAGCATGCTCGAAAACAGGCAATGATTTAAAGAAATATTTTAACAGTAGCCTTCTACCTTGAGTGTCCCTCGAGCATTGTGGTTCTGTCTTTTTCTCAGTTTTCTATCTGTCTCTAACAAAGTTTTAATAAAAGTGAAACATATTAAATTGATATACGTTTCCTATCTGTTCCTTTTTTTATCACTCACACACACACTCACACACACTATCGCTCACACATACACAACGCACACACTCACGCTCACACATACACAACACACACACACTCACGCTCACACATAAACAGCACACACACACACATATATATATATTGTTCCTGGCTCTTTAAGATTTATTCTATTTATCCCTGCTCTACTTACCGTATTGAGCAGTCTACCTTTTAGCTGTATTACCTGCTTCGGTTTCTTTTTTTGGACTAAAAACTTAAGGCACTGGAAGATTTATTTCACCCTGTTCTGATGTTTCTAGTCCTTTCTTTTTTTTCCAATTTTTTCCTCGGGTACCAATTTGTTTTGATAGACTTACAAGTTGTACTATCCTAGGTTTTTTTCCAACTGAGTATTACTAGTAGTTTAATATATATATATTTTTTTTTTTTTTTTTTTTTTTTTAAATAAAAACAGACTACTTTAAGGTTCCATATAATAAATTATTTCACCACAGCCCTTTTAAAGGACAGCGGATCATCAGATTTTATTTCCAAAGGTTGAAACGAAAAATGAAAAGAAATTTACACATTTATGACGGGCAATAATAAGTAATGATCCGCTGTCCTTTAAAAGGGCTATGGTGAAATAATTTATTATATGGAACCTTAAAGTGGTCTGTTTTTATTTAAATTATTAGCTCTGATTTACATTGAGCTCTCTGGATTTTATCCTCCTTGGGTCCACCCATACGGATTACCTAGTTTTTCGTAAACTAAATATATATATATATATATATATATATATATATATATATATATATATATATATATATATATATATATATATATATATGTATATATATATATATATATATATATATATATATATATATATATCGTCAGGTTCCAAATTAGCAAATAACAAGGGTAGTGAAGTGGAAATCATAAAAAATATGGCGCAGGAAGACGCCAATAATTCCAACTGATGTTCGGTCCTCGGTTTTGATTGGAAAATGTTCTAATAGACGAACTGAAGGGATTCCTGGCAGTCCACGCCTTAAAGAAATACAAAAAAAATTGTTCTAACAAGCACAGTTCACACTTTACAAAAAGCCTTGTTTATGTAAAATGCGTGTTTTGTTAGGTTGTTATGATGCCATTTCTTTCTTCAGCTCTCACGTCCTGCGTATGACGAGAAACTACTCCCAGCAGCAAGATACTTGTTCGGGAAATTAGAAGCTTTACGGAGCGTGGAA
The DNA here is from genome assembly GCA_964036315.1 of Acanthosepion esculentum. NCBI lineage: Eukaryota > Metazoa > Mollusca > Cephalopoda > Sepiida > Sepiidae > Acanthosepion > Acanthosepion esculentum. The sequence goes on along the minus strand of OZ038508.1, from coordinate 64,684,324 downwards.
CCACCTCTTAACTGCTGTTGTTCGGAGGTCCATCGTGGCCCCGAGTGGTAGCACCTCGTAGGGTACCAACTATGGGTATATAGTGAACCCTGAAACAAAAATCAATAATAACTATTTATAATAAGATGGCCAACAATACATTTTCATAGCAAAATGACAATCAATTCAACACTAAAAAAATATGAAAATACATTTTTATAGTAAAATTACCATCAATACATTTTATGATCTGCAAACTATATATCTAAAAAAACATACCTTTACCTTAAAATTATAAAATTATGTACAAAATATTTGTAGTTGAAAGTATAAAATTACATACAAAATAGTTAGATTTCGACAGTAAAGAACCCATACAGATGTTAATATGCCGCTAGACAAAATCAACCAACCAGCCAACATTACGTCTTGTCTCTAGTTTGGACCTAGATGGAGATGTGTATATAATAGAAATCAAAGGATATAATAATGATAATAATAATAATAATAATAATAATAATAATAATAATAATAATAAAAAAAACAATCAAAGCCAACCGTCCAGACATTGTTATTAAAGACCACAAACAAAATAAGTGACTCCTTATTGATATGGCAGTCCCTGCAGACTGCAATGTATCTTTGAAGATATTCGAAAAGCTGTCAAAATACAAGGACCATGAAATAGAAATCTCAAAAATGTGGCACATGGGAACATCAACAATCCCTATTGTAGATGGAGCCCTTGGACTGGTTGGAAAAGATTCCAGTAGACTAATTGAAGGGATCCCTAGAAGTCCATGCCTCAAAGAGATACAAAAAATTGCTCTGACAAGTACAGCCCACACTTTAAGAAGGGCTTTATCTATGTAATAATTTTTTTTTTCAGTGGAAAGTGTCATGGTGCCATTTCTAACCTTAGGTTCCTGGGCGGGACTCGGAAAGAAATGTGCAAACGCCAGATATCAAAGAAAATAATAATAATAATACAATCAAAGCTAATCGCCCAAACATCGTCATCAAAGACCAGAAAAACAGAATGTGCTTTCTTATTGACATGGCAGTCCCAGCAGAAGATCTTCAAAAAACTATTAAAATACAAGGGTTTTGGAATGGAAATCTAAAAAATGTGGCACATGAGGACATCAGGAAATCCAGTTACAAATGGAAACCTCGGATTAACTAGAAAATGTTCCGACAGACTCATTAAAGGGATTCCTCAAAGAAATAAAAATATATATACTCAAAAGTATAGCGCAGACATTACGAAGAGTTTTATCTTTGTAAAATGTGTGTGGTTTGTTTTCTTTCCAAAAATGATTACTAGTTCATGTCCCGAAGCCATTTATGACCTTAGGCCTCTTGTTGGGACCAGGAATGACATGTGTATACAACAGAACTCCAAATAAATAAGATGATAATAATAATAATTAGATCTGACCCTTGAACAAACTTCCGGATTGTGATTGCCGAAATATGAGACATTCAGACCGCTATTATCTCAATTATCATTGGGTTGTATGACGATAAACCACATCCGCATCCTGGGTATGACGATAAACTACATCCGGCAGCAACGCCTCTGATCAGGCGGTTTTAAAGAACGTGGATAATAGAAATCTTAATTTGCTGTTGTTCACAGATCAACGCTGACACGGTGTGATAGCACCTGTTAGGGTCCCAGTTATGGGCAAAGTTAACCTCCAACCTGGGGTGAAATCACCATGAATGTGTAAATATAGGTTTTAATACCAGCAATACATTTTTTGTAAAAAATTACCAGAAATAGTTTTGGAAAAAGTATTACAGCAATCAGTCAGTTACGTGCGTGATAGACGCTTAGGCGATCACGTATCGAAAGATACATGACTGAGGAGGCATATTTTTTTGTTTTTTCGCGGTAGGTTGTCATTTCTTTCTGCGGCTTTAGAAAGCTGTCTGTACTGCTATTTACCCATAGCTGGTGGGAGAAGAAGAAGATTCATACCTTTCCCAAGGGTATTAGCACGTACGTGATCGATTCGACCGGAATTCGAACTCTGCTCTCCGATTTCTCCATCCGAGCCGCTAACCATTACTCCACCGTGCCTCCTATCTCACTTCCATTATTAAGCTTAATTTGAAGTCACATCAAAGTTAGAGAAGTAGGAAGTCTGTGTTGGATCATTGTTCCAAAATAGGACGATCCTATCTTCCATGAAAATAAGTATTCAATATTCTGATTTATACCTAATTATAGACATCAACCAACGAATCACAGTTCTCCTCTGTTTCCTTTTCTTTCAATTCCATAAATAATGCTTATATACAATTTTAATTTAATTTCAAAATAGACATCAAGCACGAATTTAAAGCATACGTTTACTTTGGGGGTATGGGATTGAGTTTGAAGGATCAATTTACAATAAATTTACACAGTAAACTGAACCCCATATTCAGTCAGTTATGTGCCATGGGTGATACACGCCTAGGGAATCATGTATCTTTCGATACATGACTGACGAGGCAGAACTTTTCCCGCAGTAGGTTGCCATTTCTTTCTGCGATAGACCATTTGCCATCCAAAGCTATAGAGCCCGGTCAGTCCTGCTATTTATCCATAGCTGGTGGGAGAAGAAGAGGATTCATACCTTTCCCAAGAGTATTAGCACGGACGTGAATGTAATGGATCCGACCGGAATTCGAAATCTGCTCTCCGATTCCTCAATCCGAGCCGCTATCCATTACTCCACCGTACATTTTCGAAAACGAATATTACCAGCAATAAATTTTTGAAAAAAATATTACCTGTAATGCATTTTTGGAAAAAAAAAAAAATTATTAACAGCAATACATTTTTGGAGAAAAAAAAATTACCAGCAATAAAAATTTTGTTGGCATTAAAAAAACACATTGACGTTGATATTCTGTAAAAGAAACCAAAACCAATAATTGGGCCGTTATGGTCGATACAACCGAACTTCAAAAAATCAGAATCAAACCAAGTATGCTATCGCTTCAGAAGACACGAAAGATGATATCGATCTGAGGTTGTACAACTCGACAGAGAACAGTATAGTTGTAGACAAAGGGGTAAGGTAAATTATATTTATAAACTAGAAATACCTTGAATATTTCACGGTTTTCCTAATTGAATTTTGAAACTTTAATTCTTAAGTTAATAATTGAATAATCTCATGTCGTGTTCTACGACAATAAAATATTCATAGAAATTCCCCTATCGCATTGTTAGAATATATCAACTTACCAACAGCAAATATTGTTCTAAAAAGCATAGGCATGAATACAGGTCATTATTTAAAGAAATAAGAGGGTGCAAATGAAAAGATTTAAAATTGACATGGTTTTACATTTTAATGAAGCAAATATCAAACACACGTCTCCCTTCCTTTTCTTTCTTTCTGTTGTATCCTTAAAGAGGTTACAAACAGACAAATGTGGTATTCGAGTGAAAGAACAGCACCACGCGCGTAAATGAAGAATAAAAGGTTTATTGTAAAAGAGAATACACTACTGAAAGACAGGGAAACGGGTGGCAGGCTAGTAATTCCCGAAGGAAGGATATTTGCCAACTGCCCCACGCGGTCAGATGTGGCACAAAGCCTAATTTAACGTGGGGTATCCGAGCCCGTAGGGTCGAGCAAAAATTCCGCGTAGAAAACGGGGTCGGGTAGCAGTCTACCACCACAGACTCTACTCTACTCTTCGGCATACCCTCGTCTGGGTTCCTCTCTGCCCGAAAGCAGCGAGTTTGACCAGCACAGCTGGAGACAAATCTCCAACTAATTGCCGAAGCAAGGTTATTTACCTTACTACCCAGCAAAGGCAGGATGTGGCACGTGGCCGTTATTTAATGCGGTGTAAAACACAGCCCGTAGGCTCGAGCAAAAATTCCTCGTAGACCCCGTATACAGGGGTCGGGTAGCTGTCTACCACCCCAGACGAGACCCTGCCCTTCGGCATAGCCTTGACTGGGTTCCACTCCGCCCGAGAGCAGAGAGTTCGACTAGCTTAGCAGGAAACGAATCTCCAACTAATCACCGAAGCAAGCCGTTATTTACTCCTCCCCCCCCCCCATCACGAGGGAAAGATATGGCTCAAGGCCGAGTTTTACGTGGTTATTCCGAGTCCGTAGGGTCGGCCAAAAGGTGCCCGTAGAAACTGTAAAAACAGAATCGGGTTGGTCAACCTCACCGAACGAGACTCTGCCCTTAAAGGTAAAGCCAGCACATGCATCACAGCCAAATATGCGCGACATTGTTTCAAGTTTTGATAAATACCGCGCATCACTTTACTGTTGAAGCCCAGATACAAATGCCTCCAGGTCGGTTAACCAAGTCTTCAACTGAGAGTGCTCCCAAGTATCTAGATGCCATTTACCAACTTTCGACCTCTGACTATAATGTTACCCCCTCCCCCGCTCATGAACAGATATGCAAAGTGCATCAATTCCTAGAAGACATGACTAATTCGTTTAGGCCAGGCAACTGACAAAAAAGAACTGTGACATGGAACGGTATATTTACGGCAGCCCATCTTAATTCACCAAATCCTGTGTATGACGATAAACTACATCCGGCAGCAAGGACTCTGATCAGGAGATTGGAAGTCTTAAATAGCATTGAACCACCACATAATTGCTAGTCCTGTGTATGACGATAAACTACATCCGGCAGCAAGTCAATCGGGAGATTGGAGCTTTTGAGAAGCGTAGAACCACCTCTTAATTGGGGAACCCAGTTATGGGCAAATAGTGAACCCTCAACCGAAAAAAAACATAACAAAAAAAAACACAACATTATGAAAATTTAAAAATACATTTTTATATTAAAATGATTAGTAATACATTTTATATTAAAAACTTACCAACACCTATTGCTAACAATACAATTTTTAAACAAAATGACCAGTAATTCAATTTTATACCAAAATAAATTCTATTTGTAGTTAAAGGCATGCAATTGCGTTCAAAATATTTAGATTTCGGTATTAAATAACCCATAGAGATTGATATGCCGCTAAACAAAATCAACCAACCAAATAATTCACCATGACGAAGCCTGTATAGGTTTGCAAATAAAGGGCCGATAGGGCTACCTATAGCGACACCGTTAGTCTGGGAGGTGATCGCAAAATGGATTTGTGTTGTGGATGCTAATAAAAGTTTTCTTTTTTTGTTTATTAATATTGTGCGATTAATTTTCTTGGGTGGCAGAGAAAAATGGTGATAAATGTTATTTAAAATAATTTCGATTGTTTCATGGACTTTAGTGAATAATTTTTAATTTTTTTTCTAAATTTTGATCCTTAGGTTTATTGGCGTGAAGAATCCGGTAATAATGTTAATATTGTATTTGGTAGGAGTGTAACCTAGGGATGGTTACTGAATAGAATAATGAAACGAAGGTTGGCAATGAACGATAATACTTAGGACACGAACAACACACATATGATTCGTCAGCGGCGCGTAGAAGTGAGTCAAGTGAATTCCACAATGAATCTCCAACTGCAGCATATCTATCAACCGCCCCACGCGGTCAGATGTGGCACAAGGCTGAATTTAATGTGGTGTATCCGAGATCTAAGCTGGCAACGAATCTCCAATTGCAGGATATCTACCAACCGCCCCTCGCTGTCAGATGTGACACATGGCCGAATTTAATGTGGGGTATCCGAAACTGTCGGCTCGGCAAATAATTCCCCGTATGTTTTAATATATTTTCTTTTACTTAACGTGCTGTTAACCATTCAGCCACAGAAAGCATTCGGTCAGTAAAGCTCAAATTACTGCTTATAAACGCACATCTACGACGATATTTCTCTATATATCATTTCTGATCTGAAACGTAACATAACGTAAACAATGACAACATATTATATGAAACGGATTAAGTCCGACAAATGTTTTAATATATTTTCTGTTTATACGTTATTTTTATAGATACAACTTATTTGAGTAAATGCCCTGTTTTTAATTAAACAATGTCTGATTTAATCTATTTCATATATTATATATATATATATATATATATATATATATATATATATATATATATATTCAATAACTATGTATATCTATACATTACATTATCCATTACCACTTGCACCCCTGATGATGATCTCAGAAAGAGATAGAAAGTACTTGGGAAATAAAAGTGATTTTCACCGTTACAGTGCATTTTTTGCCCTATTTGATTGTAAATCACGGAAAAATATTCGTGAATATGAAAAGATTATGCCAAAAATAAGCAGACATAATGATTGTAATTTATTTAATCAGACATGGCTAAAAGAGGATTTGCGGCCTAAATACACAAATGTATATATATATATATATATATATATATATATATATATATATATATATATATATATATATATATATATATATATGGCAGACAAGGTGTTGATTAATTTTTTTATATAATTTCTCATAATCTTATTTTTTTTCTTTTCCTTAGATAAATTATGCACAAACTATCCAAATCTTTTATTTTTCCAAGCGCTTACGGCTATACCTTTAGATTTTTGATAATGACTAAAGATATAGACGAAAGCTCTTGTAAAAATAAAACATTTGAAGAAATTTTGTATAATTTATCTACAGCAAAGAAACAAATTATAAGATCATATAAGAAATTATATAAAAAACTTTTTCAAAGCAACTTGTCTGTCATATTTAATGAAGCTTGCAGGAAAGAAGGATTGCTGCCTAAATATATATATATATATATATATATATATATATGTTCCGTCTTCCGTCTTCACCCTACCACAGACTGGTGCATTCTATCCGACCGAGACCGAGGCATCGATTTGGGGACTGCTGTTTAAGTTAAATTCTATATCTCTGTTTCCAAGACGAACCATTTTCAGGGTTGAATAAGGCCATAAATAAGTTTAACCGCAAATAAGTTAATTTTGTATTTTTTTTATATGTAATTTAGATGGTCTGTTATAATAAATACATTAGGCTCTCTTTGTGGATCAGTTTTAATATTTGACATTATTAGGATCCATCAGGATTATATACCAACGGATCTATTACCTGTACTATATATATATATATATATATATATATATATATATATATATATATATATATATGCAGTACTATATATATAATACTGTACTATATATATGTATTATATATATAATATTTTACTATATATATATATATATATATATATACTGTACTATATATATGTACTATATAGATACATAATACTGTACTATATATCTATATATACTGTACTATATATATATATATACTGTGCTATATATATATATATATATATATATATATATTGTCATCCACAGGCAGACTGTTTCGCTGTATCACAGCTCATCAGTGTGGCTAGACTTCCGGTTGACTCTAGCTAAGATCGAATTCGGGAATTCCACTCCTAAGCCGTTGGCCCACGGCAGGGATAAAGGTGATTTTTAAGCGTATTTGTTTTTAGATAAACACACAGTGACTGAGAGAACTCGATTCGTTTTACCTAAAAGTCTTGCATTATTAGCCGTAATAGTCACTGTTTACAAACCCACACTTCCTCCGCAGAGAGCTCAACCGAAATAAATTTTTCAGGAGCATCCAGAGACTTACTGTTTCGCTGTATCTCAGCTCATCCGTTTGGCTAGACGTCCGGTTGCCTCTAGCTACGATAGACACCCGACTGAATTTGCATCAGTCAGGGATTCTAACACTAAGCCGTTGGCACGCAGCAGGGATGGAGATGAATTTAAACGTATTTATTTTTTGATAAACACACAGTGACTGAGAGAACTCGATTCGATTTACCGAAGAGTCTTGCATTATTAGCCGTAATAGTCACTATTTACAAACCCTCACTTCCTCCCCAGATATATATATATATAAAATACATAAAATTTTTGGAGAATAAGTTATAACCAATGGACCCTTAAGTTTGTCTGTTTTCTATTTAAATTGAATTAATAATTTCTCTGATTTGACATTGAAATCTCTGGATTACATCCTACTTGGGATTATCCATACGGATTACCAAACATTTTATTACTTAAGTATATCTATCTATCTATCTATCTATCTATCTATCTATATATATATATATATATATATATATATATATATATATATATATATATATACATATATATATACATATATATATACATATATATATATATGTGTGTGTATATATATATGTGTGTGTGTGTGTGTGTGTGTGTGTGTGTGTGTGTGTGTGTGTGTGTGTGTGTGTGTGTGTACTTATTATTACGCTCAAATCACGCTGAACACACCGGTTCCCGTTCGATCACCGAAGTTAAGCATCGTAGAGTCAGGTCAGTACTTAGATGGGGGACCGCTTGGGAACACCTGGTACTGTAAGCAGTGTGGCTGTGTGGCTGAGTGGTCTAAGGCGTTGCTTTAGAATCACGAGGCACCGAGTTCGAATCCGGGCTGGAATTAATTTCAGCAGCTATCGGACTCCAAGCGCAGGGCACCTTTGGCAAGTGTCTGTTCCATAGCCACGGGTCCACCAAAACCATGTGAGTGAATTTGGGAAAGGAAACTGTGTAGAAGACCTCGTTGGCCAAAGCTATCACGATATCACAAAATCACCGTGATTGCGAGTTGAGGTGGCCAGCCTTGTTCATTTATGATCACGCTGGGTTCGCACCAACGCTCTAAAACTGTTAATTGGCTCTGCACACGCCAATAACAGTATAAACTGCAGGTGGGCTCTGTGGGCATTTCCCAGTTGGGAAATTGCCAAAATGCCTGTGCAAATGTTGCAATATGCGCTAGCTAGCTGTGCATTGCAACGGATGTCCTCGATATCGAGTGGCCAATTATTATTATTACTTATTATTCATAAGAAAATTGATTCCAATGGCCGTACTCTACTCGGTGTTTCATGTGTTCATGTCGGCCGTCCGCGTATTGTGTACTACCTGAACATATGAAACTCAAAATTCGGCCATTGGAGATACCTTTTTATGAATAATAAGTATATTTGCTATGCTTCTTCACTTTTTTATGACAACAAAACAATTCTAACATTCCATCATGGCCGATCGAAACTAAACTACCACCAGTCACGATAAATGGATGTTCCCTCAGAGACGCTCCGTCACTTGAGCGACTATATATAAGTATATATATTTATATGAGAGTAGAGGCTCTGTTTTGATTTATGTATTAAAGAGTATATTTATTTATTTTATTTCAATGTCGTATTTTATAAATACGTATTTGTTCTTATTTGCAATTTTGTGGAACCAAGAAATGCAATCACTTGTGTCCTTCCATTGGTTGGCTTGTGAGGCAATTCTTAATGAGTCTGTCGGAGTTAGCTCCTCCTTAATTCCCTAATTGCTCACTAGGGGTCGCTCTCCCTACACTATAAATACTGGGTGACTTCTTGCCTCGTTCTCTTTTCTACTTCGCATTTCAGCGGACACATTTAAAAATGTGATCTCTCGCAGAGATCCGCGTTTTCTTCCACTTATGGGAAAACGCCATGAAACACACACACACGTACACGTACCTACGAACATTCACCAAAATACAAACTCTTTAAGTTCACACACAAATGTTGATGTCTTTGTCACTTGTAAATTTGTTGTTTAATACATACACTAGCGGCCATAATATAAGGAACGCAAATAACAAAGACATAAATATGTGTATTACTTAAAAAGTAATGCATGATTAGCAATGAAATTTTTACCGAATAAAGATTAGGGTGTAATGCATAAATATTATACAAAGTTACAAAAATTTACATAATAGTTTTTTTTTTTAAATAAATATTAAATGGAACAAAGGAAATAATATGTGGACCCTGTCTGTCATCCCTAGTTTGCTTGTGTTATTTTTCGCTTCCTCGTTTATACTTTTAATGTACGAGTTTAGTGCTTTCTTGTAAAATTTTGTGATTTCTTCGTTTATTTTTTTCCGATAAGCCTCCGAGTTCATGGTATAAATTTTCATTGTTTTGTGGCCTTTAATTAGAATATTTTTAGTACATTTTATTTTTTTTACTTCAGCAGTTAATAGCTTTTGGAAATTTCTATTAACTTTTGCGAATTTGATGTCGTCAATAATGCCAAGCATATCCTTAATAGCAGGTGGGTATTTGTTAGTTTAAAGAATTTTAACTTTTCCGTGCTTTCTTTGTTCTTTAAATATTTATTCAATGAGAATAGTGCCTCTATCTCATTCTGGTAAGGAATTCTTCAATCTTTTGTAATAAAGTTTGCATATTTGGTTTGGCTTGGTTTGGCTTGGTTTGGCTTGGTTTGTTTTACGCATATCAACCTCAATGTGTTATCTAATGCTCTTTCCAAAAATGCATTGCTGGTAATTTTTTTTTCATTTTTCAAAAAATGTATAGTTGGTAATAATGTATTGCTGGTAATAATTTTTTCTTCAAAAATTTATTGCTGGTAATAATTTTCTTACAAAAAAAAATATTTTTACAATTTCATAGGGTTTTGACACCGGTTTGTAGGTTAATAGGTTAATTATTTGCCCATAGCAGGGAACCTAACAGGTGCCACCAGCCCGAGTCAAGGTGGGCCTGGGAACACTAGCAATTAAGAGGTGGTCCCACGCTCCTCAAAACCTCCTGATCAGAGGCCTTGCTGTTGGACGCAGTTTATCGTCTTACCCAGGACGCGGATGTAGTTTATCGTCTTACCCAGGACGCGGATGTAGTTTATCGTCTTACCCAGGACGAAAGATTTGCATATATTCCTCCTTGTTTGGAATAGGAATATTTTTTTAGCGATAGCGGTATTTTGAATTCTGAATTAATGCACATAAAGCATAAGGCATGTTAGCGTGTGCTGGTTAAGATGGCTCATGAAAGGGTAAATAAAATACCCTGTGAATGAAGCGCTCAACTGTACAGGAGCAAAAATGAGTGCATTTCTTGATTCCACAAAATTATAAATAAAAACAAATATGTATTTGTAAAATAAGACATTAAAATCTTTTATCCTTCTAAATCTGAAAAAGATCTGCTGGAGTCTTTGTGCTTCGTCAAAGGCTTCGTCAACATAACGCCTGATCAAACGGACATTTTTACATGGCCTCAAATTAATTTTATTCCACAATGAAGTAACCTGGGCTAAGAAAAAAAGGCTTCGATGTACCACAGGGTTCGTATGATGGCGCTGAAGTTGCGGAGTTAATAAGTCTATATAAAATTACCAAAATTGTACATAAAATAAACCGTGGTCTGTATAGGGATGACGGTCTGATGATAACGCCAGACAACATACGAACAAATGATAATATAATAAATGGTCTTTTCATACTCTGCAAAAGCCTCGGCTTTGAAATAGATGTCGAGATGAATAAAAAAAGTTGTCAACTCCCTGGATGTAGAATTAAATCTACAATCTGGTAGTGTCTCCCCATACATCAAATCCAACGCAAAATTAAAATATGTAAATATCATATCTAACCACTCTGCGCACATAATAAAGCACATCCCTAAAGGAATATAGTTCAGGTTGGTTATACAGAAACTCTTCTCGTTAAAAAATTTTTGAGGATAAAAAAACAAAATATGCGCAGAACTTAAAGGTAGAGCATCACAAAACCAAACTAGAATTTAAACCTCAAATTAAACATCACATGAAGAACACTTCAAGGAAAAGAAAATATCATTTGCTTTAACCCCCTTTTAACTTAGAGGTAAAATGTAAAATAGGGAAGTTATTTTTCAAATGACTTGCTAAACACTTCCCAAAAAATTCAGAATTACATAAGATATTTAATAAAATCACAGTTAAATTAAGCTACAGCTGCACTAGTAATTTAGAAACAATAATAAATAGACAAAATGCCAGAAATTTCAAAACTAACGTGCAGCAAAATATAGTTAACACTAGTAATTGCAACTGTAGAAATAAAAATAGATGCCCATTAGATTGAGCTTGTAAAACCGAAGCAATAATATATAAAGCAGAATTAATGACCAGAATAAAATATACATAGGATGTGCTGAAGGTACTTTCAAACAAAGATGGTACAATAATAGGTCGTCATTTAAGCTAGGTCTTAGGAGCTCTACCAAACTAGCTAACCATGTGTGGAATTTAAAAGAAAAACAGCAGGGGCCCGAAGCCTTACAACAACCACAATAACATTTGCAACCACTGCCAACAGGAAAAATGAGCAATAATGATATTTCTAGGTTCAAAGAACAATTTGAACCCGAGAACCGAAATAATGAGCCGTTGCATACATAAAAAAAATTCCTCTTAAATTCATATGATGCTGGATAAAAAATAGTATGTACATTTAAATTAACACCCCTACCGATACATTTATAATACCCTTGCTGCTGCTGCTGCTGCTGCTTCTTCTTCTTTCTTCTTCTTCTTTCTTCTTCTTCTTTCTTCTTCTTCTTTCTTCTTCTTTCTTCTTCTTCTTCTTCTTCTTCTTCTTCTTCTTCTTCTTCTTCTTCTTCTTCTATGCATCCTACTTCTCCCTTTCTATCACACTCAACGTCGTGCGTTTGTTTATTTATTTTTTTAAAATAAAGCGTTGGGAGGTCAATTGATAAAAAGTGCCGTAAGGTTCAAGCCAAGGTAGCGGAATCAACTGACTTCCTAATTTTTAATATATATATATATATATATATATATATTCTAATATCCTGATTATTTTATATTCTATTAGAAACAAAAGTCTCACAGAATATTCCAAAACCAAAAAACACTCCTCCTGAGAAACCCAATGAATCAGAAAATATATTGTCCTACCAACTAACTCTATCACATTTACAATTGCAAAGAACCTATCTAAACTCAACATAAAAGTCGTTACTACTACATCCAAATTAATAAAAGACTTAGTCAATATTAAAGAAAAACAATAAGCCAAATCATGAATAAGGAGTTTATTTCATCGCCCGTAATATTTTTCACAAAAATACATAGGAGAAACCTCAATGAATCTAAATAAAATATTATATGAACACAAAAAGGACATTTTACAAAATAATATGTCAAATGCGTTGGTTGCCAACCGTAACGAGACTGACCACAACTTTAACATAAAAAATGCTAAGATGATCAAAGGAGAAAATAATTCACTACGACGTAAATGCCTAGAGAGTACCTTAATCGCAAGTTCATCTACAGTAAATTTTCTCCCTAGCACTTACAATATTTCACCATTCCTGGCAGATTTAATATCACAGTGATGAATACCTAAAAATAAAAAGACTGAAAAAAAACATAAAATTCCCAGGACTCCTCTGTCGTACACATTGTGTTTTCCTACTAACATAACAAAATTAGTCCGATGAAGTCCTGAAGGACGAAATGCCTCACAAATAAACTTTATGCACATTGTCTTAAAATTTTCCCATAAATACATACCTATCTTACCCAAAGTTATTTATACGAAAGTGAACTTTAAAGAATTTAGCTTACATTCGAACTCGGTTCACCAATTTCGCTTTTCGAATCACTCTGTCCTTCTTTACGGCAGCGCATTTTGGACGATTTCCTCAAAGATGAAGAAGAGATTAGAGGCGACAGAGATGTGGTTCTACAGAAGGATCCTAAGGATATAATGGACCGAGCATTTGAGTAACGATGAGGTCTTAGAGAGGATGAAAACAAGGAGGAGGCTGATACTTAACATCAGGAAGAGGCAGCTGAAGTTTCTGGGACACATAATGAGGAAGGAGGGCCTGGAGAATCTGATACTCACAGGTCGAATAGAGGGAAAGAGAGACAAGGAAAAACAACGCATGACATACCTGGAGGGATTAATCAAGTGGATGACAAAACGTGGTCTGGAGGAGGAAGCAGAGGGAAGGAACTTACTGAAGATCTGCAAGGGATAGAGGGAGGTGGAGAGCCATGATCACCTACGTCCTGAAAGGACATAGCACATAAAATGAAATAACCGCTACGGTATGCGCACAAGTAACTACATCACACTGTAACAAAATGTAAACAGAGCTGGGTTTATATGCCACCTAATAGGATTACATTTCAAATGTGGGCTTAAATTACAAAGGTGCCTTTTAACTTTGTTACAGATTCTGCGATTATGGACAGAGCTTTACTTATTGAAAGCGTAAAAATATTTATCCAATATATAGAAAGCAGAAATGTCAACATGGAGACCTTCTTAGTCCATTAATACCGCGAGCAGATGAATCCCTTTTCCAACTCCGGCAGACAATGGCAATTGAAATTATCGTGACTTTTGAAGCGTCCAAGTAAGCGATTTCTTTTTAAATGGGCCACAATTGATCGACATTTGATGTATGGTTGCGTTTATCGTGATTTGGCTCCCTTCTTTCGAAAGTCATATACCCAAGTGCCTCCCAAATGGAGTACGTATTGTTTGTGTTATGATAAACTCTGTAAGTACAGGGCTTGAAACTTCAGAGATCCTTTGCCGTAGGAGATAAGAGTCGCTGAATGCTGTCTATGAAAATAAAATACAATACAGTGTAGAGTTATACATCGTAAATTAAAAAAAAAGGGCACGCACATACACACACAAACACACATACATACACACACATATATATATAAATTTAATTTAAATTATATTTAATATATATATATATACATTTATTTAAATTATATAAATATATATATATTATTAAATTTAATATATATTACCAAATTTAATAATATATATATATATATATTATTAAATTGTTTTAATCTATCTATATATATATATTTAATTTATATATTTAATTTATATATATATATATATATATATATATATATATATGTATTATATATCTAATTTATATATTTATGTGTGTGTGTTAGACATTTGACACTGGTTCGAAAAATACCGTTTTCAGCTGTTAAGCATAAATTTTAAAAATGGTACACACACACGCACGCACACACACGCACACACACACACACACACATATATATATATATATATATATATATATATATATATATATATATATATATATATAAATATGCTGCCTGTGTGTGAGTAAGAGAGATAGAAAGTAATAGAGAGAGAGGTGGGGGAAGATACTTTGAATGTAAAAACAAAGAAAATACAATTTAAAGTTATTAATCGTTAATTTAAAAATATTAGACACTGACATACATACATACATAATCATTTCATCCTAAGCAAGACGGGAATGCCAGTAGTACGCAGGGGGTTACAGGGGGTGAGGGAAAAGACTGGGTATAGTGGAGATTGAGGAAAGAATAAAAGATGAATGGGATTCAAGACTACAGAAGAGTGTGTTTGACGTTGCATTTAAATTTTTGAAGATTTATCAAGGAAACAATTTAACGGAAGGGAGTTCCACAGGCGGGAAGTGCGAGAAAAAGAAACCGTTGGAGTAGATGTGCTGGATGCACTTAACTATTTCAACAGTAAAAGGATGGGACCTATATGCCAATCTAGTAGCACGCCTAAATTCATGTAGTTGGGGCAACAGGGAAAAATCTTGTCAGAACAGTTGGCATGGAAAAATTTATAGAAACGACAGGGGAAAATCACGACGAGTCAGTAAGAAAGGGACTGATATCAAGATGCCAAGTCAGGATCGATTGCATTACAGATCCTTCTTTGGATATATATATATATATATATATATATATATATATATATATATATATATATATATATATATTGGAAATGAAAATAAAAGAAGTTTAAACAGTTATAGCACATTTCTCTCGCCCTTTAACATCAATACACGGAAGGTTATTCGTGAGTATGAACGGATTTTGTTAAAAATTAGCAGACATAATTTCTGTAATTTGTTCAATCAGACATGTCTAAAAGAGAATTTGCTGCCTAAACACACACACACACACATATATTATTTGCGAATACATATATATATATATATATATATATATATATATATATATATATATATATATATATACTATTCTTAGCAAGTCCCAATCGAATTACCATTAAAAAGCGTCGGAGGCCATTTATATTTTATCTTTGAAACCCTCTCTGTGTAAACAGAAGAATTTCATACTTGGCCTCTAGTTAATTTCCATCTAAACAATAATAGTTTTTCCTCCAATACATATTGTTCATCTCTTTTTAGTGATAATTCTATATTTATTAACCTCGATTTAGCTCTGTTGAGCGAGGTTCGAAACCGGTTAGCTAGCTCGTTTTTCAGGTTTATATTTTACGTATTATCATCATGAGTGGTAATAAAAATAAATTTTGTCTTACTGAGTACACAGACACACACACGCACACACACACACACACACACACACAAACACACACACACATACACATATATATTAATGTTCAGTATATGGGTCAGCAGATTATTATTCAAACATATATTTTTAAATATAACAGACAACGAATATATATTATATTTTATCATGAGCCTTTCCAAGTGTCATATAATGGCTTTAGATTCAAGAGAAAATAAAGAGAAAAACTTATCACTCACGAAGTACAGAAAAATGTTCAAATATATATATATATATATATATATATATATATATATATATATTCCAGTATAATTTTCCAATTTATTAAAGATGATCTTCGCCTTCTCTAATTTTCTAACATTCTGTCCCGGTGTAACAAGTGCCTCACACGTTTCACGTACGATTTTATTTTCAAGTCTTTTTGAACTGTTAGAGCTGAAACTCCTCCCTCACATGCCAAACATCTTATGGATTGAATTGGATCTTATCCAGTTGATCACTATAGCTCTAAGTTGAAATGATTATCCCTATTCTTGTTGTGACCTCCTGATCCATTTTTACACTCTACTGTTCCCTCTTTTTTAAACTCATTCTCCGTTCTCTTGATGGTTCTTGAATGGACTTTGAAGATGACAGCCAGAGTATGAATGTTGGTACAATTGCTGAAGGCCTGAATGATATTTTTCTTCTCACCATTGCTTATTTGGGAAGACAGTGAGACTGACACAAAACGATTTTAACCTGTTTTCTTTTTGACTGAATAATTGTGTTTTTCATTGATTCTTACAACAAATTGCGTCAAGATGGCTAAACATCTTATCTAAAATCCTGGAAAAAATAAACTCAATTAGTGTAATGGTTTTTAGACATTAAACATTAATTGTTGTTGCTCCCAGGAAACCTCAGAACCGGGTGGTAGCACCTGTTAGGGTCCCAGCTATGGACAAATAGTGAATTCTCAAAGAAAATACTATTAAAGTATAAAATATATTTTTATCGTACAAATACCTGCAATACATTTTTATGTACAAAAGACCAACAATACATACTTTAAGCATAAAAAACACGCAATACATTTTATCTGTAGTTGAAGGCATACAATTGGGTTCAAAATATATTAGTTGAAGCTTGTAACACATTTATTTATCATCTCTCAGTTGTGTCTCTGTCTTTGGGCAGAGTGCTCTCAGGGGTGGTTCCGTCAAAGGGCAGAGCCGCAACTGAGGAAAATTATACTGAGAGGTGCCCAGTTCTGAAGAACAGCTGCCCAAAGCCGCGCCCACTCATTCAACCAGAGAGAGAGAGCGATCGGTGCTCGACGGTTGCAGAGGCTCGGGCAATTTTTTTCCTAGACCGGAAGTACGCGCTCGGGCTTCCCACATTAAACCGATCTATTGTCACAACCTGACCTCGTGGGGCGGGGGTTGAGTAAATACAAATAAGGGGTTGATATGCCGTTAAACAAACCTAACAGATAAACAACACGAAAGAACCCTTTTGTAACATTAATCTATAAATATCATACCATTTATTAAAGGAATGAAACTGCTTTCCAAAATATAACTTAAAACTTCTACAACATAAAGTACACATTACCACCCCTGCCCACACAAATATGTATATGCACAAAAGCTGAGTATCATCTACCATGTATTCAACTGTGAAAGCAGAATAACATATATGTTTTATCACTTCAAAGCTCCTAAGAAAATTAAATTTCGGCATTAAATGACCCATAAAGAAGTTGATATGCCGTTAAACAAATCAAGTCAATGAATTCTATTTCCCAAGAGGTCACGGAAATTCACAAGTGAAAAGAAAAGGGAAGCTGTGTAGGGTCATGATCGCGTACGCCCCGAAGCGACACGGCTACTGGAAACACAGAGCTACTCATAGGTCCGAATATTAATCAATCGTTAGCATGAAAAGTGAAAAGGTTTTTTTTCTCAAATAACAATGACACCCACTCCAGCTAACAGAGAAGTGGAAATGTTAGAGGAAATAAACAATAATTGTGAAGCTTTCTTCAATACGTTTTTTATTTTCCGACTCCTTTTATTTTTACTCGTCCCAATGTAAATATGCATTAAGGGAATCTCTCAGGATTGAACAGGAGGCTAAACATTGTATGCGGTGCCACTTGAAAAAGAATGCATATATAACCGATATAGGAGGAAATAAGAAACACAAGAATTCTTTGTTCTTCACGCGGTAGATTGTATTTGAAGAACTCGGGCAAAGATTTAAACGAACGCGAACACTTGAATGGGCAAACTTAAATAATCGAATGTGCAATTCGCTAAATTAAAATAACAACATTTTTCAAGCACTATGGCGTCTAACACTGATCCGCATTTTGTAATTGTTCACTAAATCTAGTGTGACACAAGACCAGAATAATGGAGCATCCAGTCAGGTTTTGGACATTAAATTAACTCGTCTACGAGACAAACTTGCTCTAAAAAGTATGGTATTTTAATCAATTCCTCCCAGCCGAGAGATTAATGCCACTAAAACGAAAGGGATTACTGGGAGTGAAAGAGAATGAAAAGACTTTAGAAGGAATCAGAATTCAAATTCTAAACAGTAAACAAGAGATAAAACCCCTAAAACTGTTAAAAAAAAAGTGAGGAATATGAACAGAAGGCTAGGCAAAACTATCTACCCCTAGTGAGGAAAATATAAATACATAGTATATAAAATTGCAGAGTTTAAGCGGTAACATGAAAAGTATAGATGCAACCGTTCATGAATTTAAACGCCCCACGAGGCTGGCATCCCGCTCCCACCCCTACACCGTGGAAACTGTTAGATGTAGACGTCTCTTCTACTCCAATAGCTTCATGTCTCGCACATCTCGCCTGTGGAACTCCCTTCCCTATTACTGTTTCCCTGACAAATACAATCTCCAACGGTTTAAGTGTAGCGTCAATCGACATCTCCAGTTGCCTTGATCTATCCACTTCCCTTCTCCACATCCTTTCATTTTTCATTCCTATCTGCTCTGGCTCCAAATCTTCTGTAACCCTCTTGCCTTGATCGACCCGCTGTCTTTCTCTTTCACCACATCCCCTCCCTTGCCACTCCTATCTGCTCTTCCTCCAAGCCTTCTTTAACCCCTTGCGTGATAGTGGCCTCCAGCCTTGCTTGGGGTGATACGCTTAAAAAAAAAAATACACGTATATATCTATATCTATCTATCTATATATATATATTAAATAAATAATTTATCTCTCTCTCTCTCTCTCTCTCTCTCTCTCTATATATATATATATATATATATATATATATATTATATATATATATATATATGTATATATATATATATATATATATATATATATATATGTATATATATATACTTTTTGAATTGGACAAAGTCCGACAATTTATTTAAAGACATTTATGATATGTTTAACGTTCTTTTTATAGATACAAGTATTTAAGCAAATGCTCTGTTTTTATAATAAACAGTAAATGTTATTTAATACTGTTTATTATAAAACAGAGCATTTGCTTACATACTTGTATCTATAAAAAGAACATTAAATATATCATAAATGTCCATATATATATATATATATATATATGTATATAACAAACCAAAACTTAATAATATTAACTTTGAACATGGACATCATATCTTGACCGTATTTTGAAACAAAAAATGAAACATTTTATGAAACATACATATAACAGACTATTTCTAATTTTAACAGTTGAAATATAATCCTTGAAAATGGCTAAATGTATAGCCGAAAGCGCTCGGATAAAAAGAACGTTAGGACAGATTTTATATAATTTATCATCCGAAAAGAAAAACATTATTAGATCGCATGAGAAATTGTATAAAAAACTAAATAAAAGCACCTTGTCAGTAGTTTTTAATGAAATATGCATGAAAGAAGGGTTGCTGCCTAAATTCACACACACACACACACACACACACACACACACACATATATATATATATATATATATATATATATATATATATATATATATATATATATTCTATAACAAAATAAGAGAAATTCTATAAAAAACTAAATAAAAGCACCTTGTCAGTCGTTTTTAATGAAATATGCAAGAAAGAAGGGTTGCTACCTAAATTCACATATATATATATATATATATATATATATATATATATATATATATATATAGTGGACTCTCCTATCGTGAACGATAAATGAGGGTCAGCATTGGATGGTGCATTTCGTTTTATAATGTATGCTATCATGGGCTATTGTGGTTAAAATCAGGTAAGAGAAAGCCCTATTTCATTTCTGCTTTCCTAAGTGTGATACTAGCCCAGCCGTGTTGCGGGCGACAAAACCACACTGACAGATGAATTTTGTTAAATCGGGATTTTGATGGCTTCAGAGATCGACGTAGCTGATGACGGTGCTTCAGTCTACTCTCTTCAAAACCTTTTAACTTAATGAAATCTGTCTTATGCCACTCCTTTCGGTTTCATGCCTGGGCCTCCCTGGTTTTCAGATCAAACTTGGGACGTTTCAAGTTGTCTTTCAGTTTGTCTTTGCAGCGTAAGAGAGGACGTCCAACTGAACGCTTGGAGTTTTGGTAGTTGTCCATACAAAACCTTTTTCGGAAGCCTATGCTCATTCATACTCACAACATGACTAGCCCACTTAAATTATGGGCTGGTCATATTGTGAGAATGGATGATCATAGGCTTCCAATATATATATATATATATATATATATATATATATATATATATATATATATATATATATCCATGTATGTATATATCCATATATATATATATATATATATATATATATATGTATATATATATATTCAACATATAAATATATATATATATCCAACATATAAATAATGAAATCCAACAACATAATGCAGTACTAAAAGACATTTTAACTGAAACTGAATATAATGAAACACAATACCATATCAACATAATTGTTAATAATGATGAACTTGACCATAGACAAATAATTACAAAACAGCCGTGCAACTTATATCAAAGAAATATTCTATTTCCCAACAACCCTGATAAATAAATACATAAACTTAAACCTCTCACATGTTAACGGATGATCTGAAGGAATTTCTGAATCTAGGGAGAAATTGCCATCTCCAGCCTAAATTCTACCTCTTCACAAATACGAATGAAATTGAAATCTTACATCAATCATTACGTCAACTGGAAAAGGGCAAATTAATAATACTCCATCCAAACCTCAAAGATCTTCTCAAGGTCGAAGGTTTATTCCAGTAATAAAAACAAGAACATTCCAACAAAACTCAAAATTGCTGTTTTGAAAACGAAACCTTTATATAAATGCATACATGCAACAAACTATTTCTTGTTAACAGTTAACAAATTTCAACCTTGAAAATGGCTAAATGTATAGCCGAAAGCGTTCAGATAAAACAGAAGATTTGGACAGTTTTTATATAATTTATCATCTGCAAAGGAAAAAATTATTAGATCACATGAGAAATTGAATACAATACTAAATCAAAGTAACTTGTGAGTCGTATTCAACGAAACGCGCATATATATATATATATATATATATATATATATATATATATATATATATATATATATATATATATATATACACCTATCTATCTCTCTCTCTATATATATATATATAAAATTGTTAGGAGGATTTGAGATAATCATAATTAAGTAATTCATCGAGTTTTAGAAGAAACTCAACAGAATGCAGTGGTCGGCCGTTTCGTCCTATATTTGGGACTCATCAGCAGTGCACATCCACTACCGAGAATTGAAACGCGGACAGTTACGGTATTAAGCAGACTTCATACCAACTGTGCCACGGGCCCAGGTGACGAAGAGGTAACGAATTAAACTCGACATAGCGCCGCTCATTCACAAATTCCGTGGTGGAACTCATCCAAGTTCCTTAAACTAAGGATTGTGCCCCCGAGAGCCATGACTATGTCGAGTTTAATTCGTTACCTCTTCGTCACCGGGGCCCGTGGCATAGTTGGTATGACGTCTGCTTAATAACGTAACTGTCCGGGTTTTCAATTCCTGGTAGTGGATGCGCACTGCTGATGAGTCCTAAATATAGGATGAAACGGCCGACCAGTGCTTTCTGCATTCTGTTGAGATTTCTTCTAAAACTCGATGAATTACTTAATTATATATATATATATATATATATATATATATATATATATATATATATATATATATATATATATATGTATTGCGTATGTAGTTTCCAAAGATTTATTCTTCTTTCTGCGCTCGTATATCAGAACATTTTCAATAAAATTTGTCGATAACATTTTATCCGCTGTCTCACCCTGGGGATGAAAATAGGAAAGTGGTATTTTTTTACCTTTGATGGAACGGAGAATATTTTCAATTTTGATCAATTTCTTGTCTTTCGTTAATATGATCATGACACAGGTATACACAATGGGGATAAGAATGATCTTAAACAGAAAATCAACATTAACTAATACTGCGAAATAGATGCCAGATAAACAGAAAATATGATCTGGAATTGGAATGAAAGAACTGATGCCACTGATACCCTGAATCCATTATAAAAATTCAGGATATGCACTTCGTAAATATCTACCTATCTATCTATCTATCTATCTATCTATATATATATATATATATATATATATATATATATATATATATATATATATATATATATATATATATGACTGTCTGTCTGTCTATCTATGGCGATTCAGTATCTATCTATCTATCTATCTATCTATCTATCTATCTATCTATCTATCTATCTATCTCAGTATATTCCCACCTGACAATGTACCACATTCGGTTAGTATATCTATCTATCTATCTATCTATCTATCTATCTATCTATCTATCTATCTATGCCTATTCAGTATCTATCTATATATCTATCTATCTATCTATCTATCTATCTCAGCATATTCCCCCCTGACAATGTACCCCATTCGGTTAGTATATCTATCTATCTATCTATCTATCTATCTATCTATCTATCTATCTATATGACGTCACACAGTACGAAATGGACAAAGTCCGACAATTATTTTGTACAGACAAATATTTAAGAAAAGAATATGTTTATAATAAACCAGCTAAGCTATATAACAGTTCCATGTAGGATGCAGGTTCGATTCCTATGAATATTTCTCGAACATTCAGGCCCGTAAATGTTGTTAATACTGTTTATTACAAAAAGAGCATTTACTTAAATATTTGTGTCTATATAAATAACGTATAACGATAAAATATCTCGATATATATATATATGTCAATCTATCTATCTATGTAGCTACATATGAATGTTCATATATATATATATATATATATATATATATATATATATATATATATATATATATATATATATATATATATATGTCTAGCTAGCTCGCAATCTGTCTATCAGTCTTTCTATTATCTATCTGTAACTTATCATATCTATCTATATATCTGTCTGATCATATGTATCTATTAGCTATCTATATATCTGTGTTCGATCATATGCGTCGAACTCTCTCTCTCTCTCCCTCTCTCTCTCCCTATATATATATATATATATATATATATATATATATATATATATATATATATATATCTTAGTTTATTCATATTTCTCTTTCTGCCCATATATCTAAATTTATTCCTACCTGTCTATCCGTTTTTCTGTCTGTCTATCTATCTATCTATCTATCTGTCTGTCTGTCTGTCTATCTATATCAGTTTAGTTTTAAATATCTATGTAAATTTATTCATATTATGAATTAAATTTAGGAAAATTCATCCGAGGTTATTTTGAACATTACGATTAGAAAGTGGATTAAACCAAATAATTTTACGCTTACGGCGTTTCTGTTAATTTTTACCTTCTTCTTTTTATCTATTGCCGCATTTGGTAGGAAATGTAATTGATCTTTTCATCATAAATTTTCAAACTAGGATCGGAAGAATTTTCCTAAATTTATTCCAGAAGCATTTTAACCATTCACCAACACTAAAAAAGATTTTTAACAAAAATAATGTTAAGATTAGCTATATCTGCGTTAACAATATCGATAAATCGATATCCCAACATAACATTATATTAAATAAATATATTTCCAACAAAGATAACGCTATTTAAAAAAAAAATAAACGCAACTGCTGAAAAATATGATCTGTCCCTTAAACGGTCAATGTATGACTGATAATATTGTATACCAAGCTAGCATGCATTTCTACTGTAACGATGTCAAATATTTATTTTGGTTCCACTGAGAATCCTTGGAACTTTCGTTTCTGTGATCATCGAATGGCTTTAGGTAATGTAAGATACATGAATAGCACTCTATTCTTCAGGTACTTGGAATGTCGAACTGAACCATTTTTTTCGCTCACTGGGGTAGACTGTTCTAGTTCCACGTGCCATGTTTTAATGGATGTCAGTTATCAGTTATCTCTTGTTGATTCCCCTCTGCAAGTTCTCCAATGCAATGTGTCAATGTCTGGATTTCCTCAAACAATTTTAATTTGAAAGAATAGAAATGTTACATCTAACTCAATCATGTCTCTCTCCCCTCTCACTTCCTCAATTCATTAATTTGCATATACTTAGTACTGCCCGTCATAAATGTGTAAATTTCTTTTCATTTTTCGTTTCAACCTTTGGAAGTAAAATCTGATGATCCGCGGTCCTTTAAGAGGGCTGTGGTGAAATAATTTATTATATGAAACCTTAAAGTGGGCTGTTTTTATTTAATATATATATATATATATATATATATATATATATATATATATATATATATATATATATATATATATATATTATAGTTCAGTTGGAGAAATGGACAAGCAGTACAACGCTGAATACGACTGATAGGATTTATCTCCCCTCTGAATGGAAAACTGAATGAGGGTTCGGTTCGAAATTCGAAGAAGGTTATCGAGTATAAAAACAGGCACCTGATGCTCAAACTGCCTAACTTGTTTGCCTTACCTAACTTCTCAAGTTAATTCCCATTCCAACAAGCACCAGCTATAATTGTCCTGACTTCTAAAATCCACACCAGTAGCTGTTTCATTACTTTCTTAACCATTTTATAATTTACCTTATTTGGTGAATCCCAACTGCAGTAATTCTCATTATACTTTACTAGAAAGACCCGTGAAAATTTCCCGGTGTTTCTATTTTAAATTTTTGATCAATCTTAATTCTTCAGTTAATGACTGAATAAGCTCATAGCGAGTTCTATGACCATAAAATATGCGTAGAAATTCTCCTATCGCATCTTTAAATGTTTGAGCTTAACAACTTTAACAAAATATTGCAATAGCCATCACAAATATGAATGTTTGTCGTTATTTTAACAAGGGGGTACAAATGTAAAGATTTGAAATTGACAACTTATTCCATTTCACTGAAACAGCCATTAATCATTTCTATCTCCCCTTCTTTCTTTCATTCGTCGATTTTTCAACTGAAACCAGGTAGCGTTTCTGATATGTCTTTTCCGTTTTTCCATGGAATCAAAACGGAATAAGGCATTATTAATGAGGTATTGGCAGGAAACGTTAAACGCTTCTACCTTCCCTTCTTCCTTTTCGTCTTTCTTTCGTTGTGTCTTTCTTTTTTTTCATTGAAACCAAGTAGTGTCTTTTCGGCGCGATCAAAGTAGAATAGTCCATTATTTATGAGATATTGGCAAGGCGTGGCGCGCACGAACTAAAGAACTAAAGAAGGTAGGTAACTATCAAAATTATTATTAGATTATTTTCATTCGGACTAATATCGTCATCTTTGTTTGTTATGGGTCCTTACTTATAACTACAGAATGAACTCTTCCTAACACTATGTATACTACGCCTCTCAAGAGAGAGAGAGAGAGAGACGAATCGAGTCGAGCCGATAGTAGTTCACTCCAAACCAGACTGACAGTCATACTAACACCTTCCACATCTTGTATTATTATTCCGTGTAATATATCTTTGTTATTTCTACTCTTGTGTTCGTGCTGTTCTTCCTTGGTCCTAACCTGGACCATAACATTGTTGTTATTATCAAATCGCCACGGGTGTTGTACCCGTGGCGATTTGATAATAAGAGGGGAGATATGTCTCATCAGTCGTATCTAGCTTTGTACTGTTTGTCCATTTTTGCACTGAGCCATAATATATATGACGCCTCGATACATGGTCTAGTGGATTAAACGTTTAGTTTCCTCTGGTTTTCTTTGTCTGTTGGTCCGAGTAGGCTTCGTGGAATTTTGGATTGAACTCTACAGCGGCAGATTTTTCTCGTTCCGTTGTCTATAGCTCGAGATATCTCGTTTTGTTCTCTTTTTTTTAGCACTTCTCAGTTAACGTTCGCTCTTTGTTCTAGTTTTGCTGTCCTTGTCGACGGATAACATGTCTTGTAATTATTTAACGTACTCATTACTTGTCCTGTTTTCATTCATTCTAAGTTTGTACTCTCCGATCCAAATACCAAATAAATTTATCCGGCTTGGCAGATACAATAAGAAGGTCGTAGAGCACAACGGCCAAAATGTTGTGATGATGATAACAAAGATGATGATATTAGTATGAATATAAATAATGTGAATAATGCTAACTTCTCATCTCATAAATCCAATCAGAAGGCGACCAGGTGATAATAACAACGAAGATGATGATATTAGTTCGAATGCAAATAATGTGAATAATGATAATTACTGATCTCTAAAATTCAGTCAGAAGGTGATCAGAGGATAACAACAACAAAGATGAGGATATTAGTCTGAATGTAAAAAATATCAATAATGATAACTCCCAAAAATTCAATCAGAATGTTATCAGGTGATGATAACAATAAATATTTGTCTGAATGTAAATAAGGTAAATAATGATAACTACTCATCCCAAAAATTTAGTAAGAAGGCGATCAGGTGATGATAACAACAAAGATGATGATATTAATCTGAATGTAAATAGGCTAAATAATTATAACTCCTCATCCCAGACCTACATACAGAAATTGCTACATTCTCATTCTAACCGCCCACCTGGTATAAATTCACTTACTGGTAAAATCCACGCCAGTAACTCAGTTATAACATATGTACTAATACTTTTAGTTTTCTTATCTTCCAGGGATGAGCACTATAAAGACTGAAAGTTTACCAAGTACACCTATAGAAAGCCAGGATGGCTGAAACGTTGTGAGTATAACAAATAAGCAAAGCATTCAAGTCAGAATATCATCGTAATGATAATTACTCATCCCCAAAAATGTTGACAAAGTATTAGTTGTTAATAATCAGTGATTAATACAAGTGTTACCGACAGGACAGTAGTGTTATATGCATTGTAAATCAAGAAAAATAGCAGGCAGTGGTCAGGAATTAATATATCAGATACCGTATTTGCCGGCGTATTGGACGCGGATTTTTTCCCCAAAAGATGCATAAAAAATTACCCTCCGTACAATACAGCAGTATCATGAGAGGCATGAAGGCCACGAAAAAAAGTGCAATTCACCAGGAATAAAGCTTAAGTCTGAAACTAGGACTCCTGGAAGTGAACAGACCTGAATTCAATAACAAATTTCCATGAAAAATTAGCCCAGGAAAAAGAATTTAAGGAATTTATGCACAATATTTTACTGTTTGTTTTATAGAAACCCAAATTTTACAGAAATATTTGCTTTGACTGGTAGATTGCTGCTTGCTTTGTGGGTGTTTTTGCTCATGTACAGGTATTGGAATTTGCTTTACTGCATGTATAGTATGGGACAAGTACTAACAATATACCATATTTCTGTTTTTTGACTATTACCATATGTTCACTGATACCAATAGATTTCTTTGTATCTATTTTGAATTTGCTGTATTTGCTTATTTTGCTGAATTTGCTTATTTTGAATTTGCTGTATTTGCAGATGCTGAACAACAACTGAAACAAATATCATTAAATGTACTATGATGCTTCTTTTTCAAAATATGTCCTCACTTCTATTTAAAAAAACCAGTACCAGTCGTATAATTTGTGCTAATACGGTAACTATTTGTTCATGGTTAGTGAGAATGTCATATAAGAGTAAGGTTATCATTATGACGTTTTTTGGTTGTGACGTGAGTAATTTTTCTCCTTAGATATTCCATACTAAAATCTGGTTGCGTCCATTGTATGGGTGCGTCCAATAGGTTGGCAAATACGGTATGTTTTGCTAATACTTTTATTATGGAAATGATTTCTAAAGGTTTTGCTAAATGCGTTAATATTCAGAAAGAAATAGCGCGACACTAGGTGGAAATTAGGACAAGCGTTACTGATAGATTTATCTCTATCTATAAAAGACAGGATGTGTGTGTGTGTGTGTGTGTGTGTGTGTGTGTGTGTGTGTGTGTGTGTGTGTGTGTGTGTGTGTGTGTGTAACGAATGCACGGCCGCAATTTTCGACGGATTTGCACCAAAGTTTACATGCACATGCTGTAAGTTATCAAACAGCCCAAGCCCAACTTTGCATTTCCGAACCCCAATCGATAGTGGAAATAATCGATTTTTTCATGCTTCTACGGCAGTTTTCATGTAGTTTGCGGCCATTTTCTACTGGCCAGACTGAGAGCCTATAGATGGCTGGCACGAATAGGCAAGAAGATTCTATTGGCCAGCGTGGGAGCTAACAGCTAACTGACACGAATGTTAACTAGCATGCTAGCATGCAAAAAAAATCGATAGCTGCATTCGTCACAAGTGGGAAAAATTTAAATCTGCATGGCACTTTACTCCAATTGGCTCATTCGCTTGCTTAAACTCAACGTTGATTCTGATACAGCAGAACTGGGTTGGGTGTGAAAATATATTTGTTGTTAACATTATTTTTTCATTCGGTTTTTCCAGTTACGAGTCCTTTTTTAAAGATGATCGTTTTGTGTTAATTTTGTTTAGTTCTTTTTTCGTAACAGATTTAATGTTTAGTATAGACCTTAGAAAAAATTCGCAGTGCGAGATAGGCAAGAAGTAAGGCATGTAGCAACATCAGCACAGCAAAGGGCACTCCTTTAAAGGCAAGGAAGGGCAAAAATATTTTAAGTCAAGTGATTGCGATTGCTGTATGAGTCGTACGATTTTTGAATCAAGCACGGGCAACACCGGGCCATGCTGCTAGTTCGGATATGATACAAGTTTTCTAATAAATGTTCTGAAAACTTGGACCTTCATTCACGAGAAAAAACACGGTGTGTCAAAAGAACAGTTTTTTCCATTGACACCGCTATTATTTTAACTACAATCACTCCTCGACGGTATTTATTGTTTTAATAAAGAGATTGTTGGGATTGCTATGAAATGCGTGTGTAATCAGAAGGTTTTTTGTTTTAAGATGATGAGTCTGAAAGCATGTTCTTCATATTAATCACAACAATATAAAGCATAGACATACAATTTGAATAAATCTCAAGGCAAAATTGAACAACAAACAACGGTTGTCGTGAATTCAATTAGAAAACATCGAACATTTATATACAATTAATACAATTGGAAAAATGTTTGTGTTTTGGTTATATGAAAGTTGACGAAGTGTGAATTAAGTATGTTAATGAATTACAGTTAAGCAATGTTCAATTGTTGAAGAAATGTTCAAATAGAATAAGAAAGGAAAATTGATCAAAAAGGTGATTTAGGTAGTAAATATGCGAGAATAAAGTAGGATGTGTTTTCTTATTCTTCCAGAGTTGTTTACCTTGGACTGTCTTTTGTTTGTCTTTTGTTGAAATTACAATTTCTATTTAGTAGTGTGAATGAACACTTTTTAAGAAAGTTGTAATGGATTTAGAGAGAGAATGATGTTGGTGGTTGAGTCAGCAGTTGACGCGCGAAAAGTTTCTTAAGTTAAAATAGTGATTCGTGTGGCATCTCTCTCAAGCTGAGTTACTGACTGGTGAATTGGACTGAAATTTGTCCTTTTATTTGTTTTGGGAAGTCAAAGTAGGCTCCAGCGAGCTTGGCGTGAAAAAAACTTTCGTCAATCGATACACATTTTGGTGTCGTCTCGACCAATAAAAAGTCGAGTTTCGCAATAGGAGGTGTTGATTGATTAAAACTGATTCTAATGGAAGAGTGTATTTTTTTACGCAGGTGAGTAGAAAATATGGACGATTCTATAAGATGATTAGAATTATAACCTCAACATATGATGAAAGTGAATTTATACAATAGAATAATTTTGTATTTACAACACTCTAAAACCTAATACAATTAAACGTAATGCAATGCAATATTTATCATTTACCAATTTATAAACAAATGAATATGAAAACAATTTTCTATTCACAAATTTATAAGCATTTACTAAATTATTATGTAAACCAGCTATAAGAAAATCCTTATAATTTATCATTTCATAAATTCAAATCAATTGGCTGTTAGCCGATGTGTTGCCAACGATTCCACTAAATAATATAATGAATAATGTTAATAAACAATCTAATAAATAAACAGTGTTTATTAAAATAAACTTGGAGAGTTGAGTTAGTAAAGTTATTGACTGAAACTGAAGGCATGGCATGTCTACAATCTACCCCCTGTGGACTAAATAAAGGGTTTGGTATGAAATTCCAATGTATAACACATAAAGAAGCCGGGAGTGTACCACAGCCGAAAGGTTGTGAATATCGGAATAAAGATGAGAACAACAATCCAAACAATGCAAATAGCGCAAATAGAAATAAATATTTAAACAATTTTTTATTCATAAATTTATAAACATTTACTAAATTATTAAAATATATGAAAATATCAACTATAAGCAAATCATTATCATTTACCAATTTTATAAATTTTTATCAATTGGAAGTTAGCCGATGTTTTGTCAACCATTCCATTAAATAACAAAATAAATAGTGTAAAAAAATAATTTAATAAATAGAGTTTATCATTTTTGTTGAAAATGTATAAATTTACTTTCATATGTTTAAGTTTTATTACAATTCTAATCATCCCTTTTTAAAAACAACAAACATTCCCGAGGAGTGAAAGTAGTTAAAATAAAAGCGGTGTCATGGGAAAAACAGTCCTTTTGACACGCTGTTTTTTGGTTCGGACAGGAAAGTCCATGTGTGCCAACTTTTTTATGAGAATAAATTTTAAATGATTTAATTACAAATGTGTTGAAATTCAGAAAGAAAGAGCTCGCCAGTGGTCAGGTAAGTGCTCAGGTATTAATATAAGTGCTCAGGTCTTAATATAAGTGGTACAAAAACGAGAACGCTGTCATATGTATAATTTTATTCCTATGTTTAACTTGGTCACCTACTGAAAACGGATATAGTCCAAATTGAACTCTTGATGGCAAAAAATATCTAAGAAAGGAACGGAAAACCGGTCAGTGTTTTTTTCTAAAGGTTTAAAAGCTGATTACGTTTTAATGGAGCGATCATTTTTCATTGAGATTTTAATAAAGCAATTCTCACGTTTACTTTTACTGACATAATTTTATTATCGGTTAACGAGATTGACATCAGTTTGACCACAAAATATTACGCATATATATATATATATATATATATATATATATATATATATATATATATATATATATATATATATATATATATATATATATATATATATTTAATTTAACGCTTTTTTTGGTTGTTTTATTCTCTTACTAAAAAATTGTAATGGAAAGTCCGCGTTCTGACAATAAACTACAACGAATAGGATATTAAAAAAATTGAGTTTAATGATTTGTTTATTATTTTAAAAAGAATGGCTGCGTCATGAACGAACGTGAAGACGTTGGAGGTGGGCGGACAACGATTGAAATAGGAAATATTCACTTAAATGACGTATTTCTAACGTTTCGCTCTTTTCTGTTGGGATCGCGTGTCGTATTGAATGAAGAAAGGATAGTTTGTTTATTTTGCCTGAAGACTCTAGAAGATTGTTTCTCGTTATTTATTTATTTATTTCTATATTTCCTTTCCTCTTGATCTAACGACCTTTCAATATCGTCTCTCCTGCTGGTGTTACGCAGATACAATCTCTTATCTCATGTTGTGTTTTACGGTCTCTCTGTCTCACCATTCCTGTTGGTCTTAACGTTCTTTCAACGCTGTCTCACCTGGGGTTCTCATGCTCTTTTGATCGCTTCTTTCATATCCATTTTGCAGACTTTCTGTCTATACATTCCTGTTGGTCTTACGGTCTATCAATGTCTCCAATCCTCCTGGTACTATGCGCATAGAATCTCTGCTTACATGTTGGTATTACGGTTTTTCTGAAAATCCATTCCTGTAGGTCTGATGGACTTTCACTGTCACTGCTGGTCTTACGGGTATCCACTCTCTCCATTTCTGTTGTTTATGCGGTCTTTCTGACCCTCTGATCCTGTTCGCTATACAGTCTTTGAGTTTTACCATTTCTGTTGCTTGTACGGACTTTCTATCTCTCCATTCCTGTTGCTTGTACGGTCTTTCTGTCTCTCCATTCCTGTTGCTTGTACAGTCTTTCTGTCTGTCCACTCCTGATGCTTGTACAGTCTTTCTGTCTCTCCATTCCTGTTGCTTGTACGGTCTTTCTGTCTGTCCACTCCTGATGCTTGTACAGTCTTTCTGTCTCTCCATTCCTGTTGCTTGTACGGTCTTTCTGTCTGTCCACTCCTGATGCTTGTACAGTCTTTCTGTCTCTCCATTCCTGTTGCTTGTACGGTCTTTCTGTCTGTCCACTCCTGATGCTTGTACAGTCTTTCTGTCTGTCCACTCCTGATGCTTGTACAGTCTTTCTGTCTCTCCATTCCTGTTGCTTGTACGGTCATTCTGTCTCTCCATTCCTGTTGCTTATACGGTCATTCTGTCTCTCCATTCCTGTTGCTTATACGGTCATTCTGTTTCTCCATTCCTGTTGCTTATACGGTCATTCTGTCTATCCATTCCAGTTGTTTGTACGGTCATTCTGTCTCTCCATTCCTGATGCTTGTACGGTCTTCCTGTCTCTCCATTCCTCTTACTTATACGGTCTTTCTGTCTCTCCATTCCTGTTGCTTGTACAATCTTTCTGTCTCTCCATTCCTGCTGGTTGTACGGTCTCCTTGTTTCTCCATTCCTGTTGGATGTACGGTCTTTCAGTCTCTCCTTTCCTATTACTTATACGGTCTTTCTGTCTCTCCATTCCCGTTACTTGTACGGTCTTTCTCTCTCTCCATTCCTGATGCTTGTACGGCATTTCTGTCTCTCCATTCCTGTAGCTTGTATTGTCTTTCTGTCTCTCCATTCCTGTTAATTGTACGGACTTTCTGTCTCTCCATTCATGTTACTTGTACGGTCTTTCTGCCTCTCCATTCATGTTACTTGTACGGTCTTTCTCTCTCTCCATTCCCGTTACTTGTACGGTCTTTCTGTCTCTCCATTCCTGTTACTTGTACGGTCTTTCTCTCTCTCCATTCCCGTTACTTCTACGGTCTTTCTGTCTCTCTATTCCTGTAGCTTGTACGGTCTTTCTGTCTCTCCATTCCTGTAGATTGTACGGCCTATCTCTCTCGCTTCACTCCTATTGGATGTACGGTCTTTCTGTCTCTCCATTCCTGTTGGATGTACGGTCATTCTGTCTCTCCATTCCTGTTCCTTGTACGGTTTTCGTGTCTCTCCATTCCTGTTGGATGTACGGTCTTTCTGTCTCTCCATTCCTGTGGCTTGTACGGTTTTACTGTCTCTCCATTCCTGTTACTTGTACGGTCTTTCTGTCTCTCCATTCCTGTTACTTGTGCGGTCTTTCCGTCTCACCATTCCTGTTACTTGTGCGGTCTTTCTGTCTCACCATTCCTGTTAGTCTTATCGTTCTTTCAACGCCGTCTCACCTGAGGGTCTTTTGCTCTTTGATCGCTTTTGTCATATCCATTTTACAGTCTTTCAGTCTTTCCATTCCTATTGGATTTAGTGTCATTTTTGTTCTCAATTTCTCTTGGTCGTACGGTCTCTCTGCTCCTCGATCCCTGTTAGATTTACGCTCCTGCAGTCTCTCTATTCTTGTCGGTTGTTCGGTTTTCAATCTCTTCATTCCTTCTGGTTGTATGGTCTTTCTGTCTTTTGATGGCTGTTACACCCGGTATATATATATATATATATATATATATATATATAATATGGACATTGTTGAAATGAATAGCCTGCGGTCACAGTCAGTCTCTTTCCTGTTTAAATGCAATCGTCGGGCATTTTGGTTTTGAGAACAAAACGGACTGTTTCCGCTGGATGTTGACTCCAATATCCACTTTTATATTTATATATACTCTATCTCTGATATTTATCACTTTAACCAATATATATATATATATATATATATATATATATATATATATATATATATATATATATATATATATATATAGCATATTTGAAAACTATATTTTTATCATATATATTCGACATGTTCGACAAAAATGTATACACACTTCAGGAAAGGAAAACTTGTCTTTCGTAGTTATATCAAATTGCGAAAACTGTTTACAATGGGGTAGGTGGGGTGCTAAAGGATATTGTGTATCACAGAAAACCCCCTATATTGATGATCCTTAGGTACGAAATTGAAAATACATGGACATTGGCCAACGTTGCCCAAGCAGTAGTTTGCAGTACTAATAAATGTATAGAATCTAAAGACCATAATTTTAAATTTCTCTTTTGATTGTAGAGTCCAAGGTAACTTGGATAAATCTCGTGATGTCTGAATAAATTTATTATTAACATATCTATAGAAGTTTTTCCTTATGTGAAATGTGTAAACATTTTGGGGCGGACACTATGTATATATATAGCGACAGAAGCTACTTGAAAACAAACTTCTGAATACAGTTATTTAATTAATTTCTGACGAAAGATCGGGGCGATCTGAAATATCAAATATATATATAAAAATATAAATAAATACTTTCACAAAAAAACATTCAATTTTTTTCTTTTAACTTGCAACTTTTCAGTTGTTTTCTCCATATTACATATATATATATATATATATATATATATATATATATATATATATAATTAAGTAATTCATCGAGTTTGGAAGAAACCTCAACAGAATGCACTAGACGGCCGTTTCGTCCTATATTTGGGACTCATCAGCAATGCGCATCCACTACCGAGAATTGAAACCCTGACAGTTACGTTATCAAGCAAAGATTTTACCAACTGTTCCAACGGGACTAGGTGACAAACGGGTGGCGAATCAAACTCGATATAGGCCGACTCGATCACATATTCCGTGGTGGAACTCATCCGTGTTTCTCTTTTACCCATAGGACTGTGCCTCCACGAGCCACGACTACTATCCCCAATCCGCTCCATCAAGACCATTAGAAGCCGGTTCAAGCAAGGATAATATTGGAATTCGGGTTGAGGAATCGGAGAGCTGAGTTCGAATTCCAGTTGAATTCATTACATTCACTTACGTGCTAATACCCTTGGGAAAGGTATGCTTCTTCTTCTTCTCCCTCCAGCTAAGGGTAAATAGTAGTACAGACTGGGTTCTATAGCATTGGATGGCATCTAATATAGGAGAAGGACAACTCTGAATTCAAAACCAGCGGAGGATTGTTTGGGGACCTTCGGAACTTCGGAAGATTTTGTCTACCTAGAATGTTCTAGTTCATATTGATCATCACGATGTGAGCACCTCGACATGGTGTAATGGCTAACAAGCATGTATACGACCGAGTATTGAGACCGGTCCTTACTGGGTACCACATACTTTTGGTTTTGTGCCATATTTAAGCAGCATTCAGAAAATCATCATATTGGTAATGACGATGCCGGCCTTCAACTCGTCCGTGATATTGTAGAGTTGCTGATTAATTTGCAAAGGAAGTAAGCTGATGAGATTCAAATCAAGGAAGTAAAGTAGCCACATCTTTGGTGTGATGAGATCATTAAAATTCTCGGGCAGCCACTCCCGGGTCATCAAGTCGACTATCTTGCTAGTAGATGAACGGCCACGCCTCGTTCCAGGGATAGAACACCGTGTTCAGTACAACAATGGTATTGGCACTGAGGTACTGTGGGATGAAGTGCGGCTTCATGATATGGAGACGTAAGGAGAAATAGAAAGTCCGTAACGCAAATACGAAAGAAGAGATAGAAAGAAATTTAGACCAACGCGAAAGAAGAAAGAGAAAGATGTATAGTTTCCAAGGACCATCAAAGATACCGTCCGGTCTGCGCAGACTCGCTTGTTGCCCCCTCTTTTATCTAGCTACTTTGAAAAAGGTGGCTATGTCCGAGTCACTGTAGTTGTCGGCTCGTGTAACAAGCACGACGTGCCTTTTCATTCCCACGGTCAAATTGGAAGTCGATATATTTGTTTGTTTAACGACATATCAACTCCTCATGTGTCATTTAATACAAAAATTCCATTTTCTTAGAAGAATTATTAATTTCTATTACAAAAAATGTATTGCTGGTATTTTTACTGTGAAAATGTATTTTTCACTATTTCCATTATTCGGACAATTGTCCTCATTTTTGTCGCCATATTTATTACGTGTCAGTTATCAGTTATCTCCTGTTAATTCCCCTCTCCGTGGTCTCCACTGCCTTAACTCAGACTCTTTGGGTCTTGTTCGTTAGATTTCGTGACAGGACCCAAAAGAGTGTGAGTTCAATACCCGGTTAAGGCAGAGGAGAACTTGGAGAGGGGAATTAACAGGAGATAACTGATAACTGACATCCATTAGACATGGCACGTGGAACTAGAACAGTCTACCCCCGTGATCGAAATAAAGGGTTCAGTTAGACATTCCAACCCCCTGAAAAAGACCGGAGCTTACAACGGCCGAAACGTTGTAATAAATATGGCGCCAAAGATGAGGACAATAGTCCGAATAATGTAAATAGTGTACATAATACCTCATCTCAGAAATATAGACAGTGTTTTCTTCTTGACTGGGGGTTCACTATTTGCCCATAGCTGGGATCCTAACAGGTGCTACCACTCCAGATCAGGGTGGACATGGGAAGAACAACAATTAAGATGGGGTTCCACGCTCCTCAAAATCTTCGAATCAGAGGGCTTGCTGCCAGATGTAGTTTACTGTAATACCCACTACGCTTTATGTTAATAAATGGGACCATGCCCGTAACATTATGTTAAGATTTATTCCGTTTATTTCAATATTTAATTTGCTTCAGGTAAGTTTCCAGCGAGGTACACCTATGGAAATTAGAAAAATATATCTTTGTACAATTTTTTTCTGTTTATTTGGGTTTCTTGAATTTATTTATTGGGGGATTGTATCGTTATTCAGAAAGGCGACACGTTTCCTGTTGACAAAATCTCGCAATTTTTTGGCATAAATCTAATCTCTTCACCCAGACAATGCAAATCTGCTGTGATTGTCTTGGCTTATTTTGAGAGACCAAAATCTGCCATATTTTACTTATTGCTCACCAAGAGCTTATATATTTGGAACATTGGCTTGATGTCATATATTTTAAATTAAAATCCTAGATTCTTTTACTATGAAAAAGAATTAATTTCTTCATCGCACTTTACCAATATTAGTTATGATGATAGTCTTTGTAAAATTGACCTATCGCCCGGTTTACGCTCCTCCCTGTCTTTTAAACCGGAGTTGGGGTTTATCCTTTGTTTCCTGTTTAGGATTGGGTTTCGAGTTCTTTCTAAAGCCTCTTCATTGTCTTCACTCCCAGTAGTCCCTTGCATCTTAGTCACCTTATCGCCTTGCTTTTTTTATTTTATCATTTCAACCCAAGAAAGGCAATATAGCCACTAAGACGCAAAGCGTTACTGAGTGTGAGAGAATATGAGAAAAAATTATTAAGGATAGAGAACAATAAAAGAACAGGAATTAAAAAAAAAGAAAATAACGACTGACATTGAATTATTGAAGATCAAAGTTGACTGGGAAGCAAGAAGCTGGAAAAGAGTTCCACATGCGAGAAGTACGAGTAGAAATTTAGAAAAGACGATTTGGAAAAACTGGCGCACACGGGACAGATAAAAGGTACAGGGAGCAGTTGGCCACCTACTTGATGAGCTTATGTTTGTTAGATGACGGGAGGGAAAGTAAGAGGGATGACAAAAAGAGAAACATTACTATGAGCTGCAAAGAATAGGAAGTAGGGAAGGATTATGATCGCCAATGTCTTGATTGGCACGGAATATAGAAGAAATAATAACAGTGAAACATCTTAGAAGTTCTTTTAGCAACATCCAGCATTAACTCGATATTAAAGATAAAAAACACAGGAAGTTTTAAAAATTTAAATTTTTAAAAAAATAGCAAATTTGTTTTTAAACAACGGATGTTTAATATACAATGAAAATTTTTAAAAAATTGAAAATTAAAAACGGAAACGCAAAGTGAAAAACCAAACAAATGTTTTTACAATTTAAAAAAAAAATGAAAATCTTGTAGAAATGCCTTCCATGTCAGTAACAGATATTATGGCGTTAAATTTATGAAACTTTCTACATAAAAGTCAAACTTAGGTTAGACATTTATGATAGTTTTGATGTCAAATGAATTTATTCGCTCCCGACATTAACAGCAAATGTAACTCTTATGAGAAAAATGTTTATAAAATTTCCAGTTAACAAAATAGTAGCCAAGACAAGACGATAAAGGAATTCTAAAAATGAAAAAAAGAAAAAAAAAACATTTATTGTTGCTTTTTAACTGATGGAATAATAATAATAATAATAATAATAATAATAATAATAATAATAATAATAACAATAATAAGACATTGTTATTACAGACCACAAACAAAAAAAAGTGCCTCCTTATTGATATGGCAGTCCCTGCAGACTGCAATGTATCTTTGAAGATATTCGAAAAGCTGTCAAAATACAAGGACCTTGAAATAGAAATCTCAAAAATGTGGCACATGGGAACATCAACAATCCCTGTTGTAGTTGGAGCCTTAGGATTGGTTGGAAAAGATTCCAGTAGACTAATTGAAGGGATCCCTGGAAGTCAATGCTTCAAAGAGATACAAAAAATTATTCTGACAAGTACAGCCCACACTTTACGAAGAGCTTTATCTATGTAATTTTTTTTTTTGCAGTGTAAAGTGTCATGATAACCATTTCTAACCTTAGGTCCCTGGGCGGGACCCGGAAAGAAATGTGTAAACGGCAGATATCATAGGAAATAATAATAATAATAATAATAATAATAATAATAATAATAATAATAATAATAATATGGCACATGGGAATATCAATAATCCCTGTTTTAGTTGGAGCCCTAGGATTGGTTGGAAAAGATTCCAGTAGACTAATTGAAGGGATTCCTGGAAACCTATTCTACAAAGAAATATAAAAAATTGTTCTCATAAGTACAGCCGTACTTTATGAAGGGCTTTATTTATTTAATTTTTTTTTTTTTTTTTTGTTAGTGGAAGATGTCACGATGCCATTTCTAACCTTAGGTCCCTGGGAGGGACCCGGAAAGAAATGTGTACACCAGAAATCAAAGGAAATAAAAACAATAATAATAATAAATCTGTTCCTTTCTCTCCCGCCCCGGGGGAATGAACAGGATGATAAATCTCCATTACATTTATACTAAACTGTTTGATTAATTCCTCCTTGTAATTAATCAACTAACGGAAAATTCCAAGATGAGATAGGTCACCATTATATTAGGCACGTTTAAGTTGCAAGCTTTCACTCTGACGCCATTTCATTTGTTTTGACTCGTTGATTACCAGTACAGCCGTTTTCCCAAGAAAAGCGGCGCTTGAGAAAGACATATATTTTTTTATATTTTTATACTTATAAAAATTACTTTTAAACATCACATGAAGAAGACAGACATAATTTCGAAATTTTGTTGAACATTGTCAAACGCCGTGTGTCGTTTTCATTTCTTTTTCTTAAATCGGGTTTCTCTCTAAGTGTTAGGAAATATTGGTAGAAATACGTCGATCATTTTATTTGTTTAATAATAATAATAATAATCCGAAGGTTGATGTTGATCGTCTGCATGGGCCCAGATCCGAAGTAGGAAGAGGATTAGTTCAACTAGAACTGTCTTACAAACCTACAAAAGTTGGCCTTCAAAGATACCTGGACACTGGATGATGATCTGTGTCTAAAATCATGAAAGAAGTAAGAAAATTTATTCAGTAATAAAGGACGACAACAAGTTCAAAATGGAGTTTCAAATGGGTGAAGAAATGCAAGTAAAGCATCATACACCGACTGCAGCTGCAAAGTACTTCAAAAAGCGAAGATAAATAACTGTTTCGCTGTATCATCGCTTTTCAGTGTGGTTAGATGTCCGATGGCTTCAAGCCGGGATCGAAAACCGACTGATTTGACATCAGTCAGATATCTTACCTCCAAGCCATCATCGGACGGCAGGAAGGAAAGAAATTTTAATGTCTTTCTCTATACGAAATACACCAGCGTCTCGGAGAACTCTAGGATCCGCTTATATATATATATATATATATATATATATATATATATATATATATATATATATATATATATATATATATATATATATATATATATATATATATATATATATATATATAGTTATATATATATATATATATAGTTATATATATATATATATATATATATATATATATATATATATATATCAAAGAGTTAATCATACCTTGAAGCAATTATGATTAACTCTTTGTAATATAAAATTATATGCTGCCTATTTTATATTCTATATATATATTGTGGAACAGGACACAGTGTTCACACTTTAATCTGATGCGGGCGCGAGTTTTCACCCCCTTCCTTTCACTTGCGGTTAGTCATAGCAGTAAACCGTTGTTTCTAGCCGAAAGGAGGAGGCTGTTCAATTTTCGCGCCGTTTCGCTTTGACGTCACGGACAAACTTTTTCCTGGACTTCAGTCGCCGCCAGTACGTGGAAGAGATAAGTCGACTCATCCATCTCTAGTCGTTCACCCATATATTTCGACGGTGATGCCTTCTAGCAAATATTGCTTCGTCCCAGCAAACATTGCTTCGTCCCGTATAGCTTGACGCGTGCAACTTTAGCACCTAAGACACTGTCATTCCATTATCCTTTGACTTATTTTTCGTCAAGCTGCGAATTTGTTTAGTCCCACCTAGCTTGACGTGTGCAACTTCAGCACCTAAGACATTGTCATTCCATTATCCTCGATGACTTATTTTCCCTCAAGCTACGAATCTTCTGACGAACACCGTCACCTCTTCGATGATTTATTTCTCGTTTTGAGACGAACATCTTGTCCGAAACGGCGATCGACCTAGACCAGAGATCCGTGAACTTCCAACCTGAAGAACTAGAATTTTTCATATTCTTCGAACTGTCCTCTCAGAACCTGTTACTTTAAAAAGAATTACATACACTCACAATTATAAACTCTCGCAGTGAGTATTTTTCCTTGTATGTTATTATGCATTACGATTGACTTTCTGAACTCTTCTTCCTGAAGAACTTTTTCCCGCCATTAGCCATTTTGGAATTAAATTTTGGCGCGAAATTTTATCTTGTCAACTACCATATTTCCAGTATTTTACTGAAGGTCTTCACTGAAGACATTACTTGTTAAACTCTAATAAAAATTCTATATTTGTTCTCTTGACCAGGCTTATCTTCGTCATTCATCCTGCTTATTTATTCTTACTTTGATTGTGGATTCGGTAGTGGTGTGTGTAGTGTCTGGCACAAGGTCGTTTCGTAAACCAGCGCTGCAACCCTATCGTGGTCCGCAACAATATAAACGATTATAAAGATTCGTCGTTAATTAGTGTGCGAAATGGCTTTCTAAAAGAATGTTTTGATAGAAAATAAAAATGAAGACGCGCTTAAAATTAGCGAATGATTTCACAAGGGATTTCTGTTGTAAGTTAGATATGTGAAAGTTTTCTTTGTTTTGTTTTTTTTTTTCAATTTAGGTTTGTTTTTCCTTCGTTTTTTGCATTCACTTCACGAGTAGAACGTGGGAAACTGAAGATAAGAACACGCTGTTATTGTCTTCGTTTGACAACCAAAAT
This sequence comes from Acanthosepion esculentum, assembly GCA_964036315.1. Taxonomy (NCBI): domain Eukaryota; kingdom Metazoa; phylum Mollusca; class Cephalopoda; order Sepiida; family Sepiidae; genus Acanthosepion; species Acanthosepion esculentum. Next base: position 64,642,115 of record OZ038508.1, on the reverse strand, counting down.
GATATCCTGAACATTACTTTGTCTGATCAAATTGCATTTATGACTGAAAAACTATTACCTGACCGCCCAGGAAGATAACATCCTTGTCACAAACAGTGAAGAACATTAGCGAATATATATCATAATTGTGTTCGTGGTTGGAGTTAGATCCCAATCATATATATATATATATATATATATATATATATATATATATATATATAGTTTTTGCAAGTTATTTAAAGCCATTTTTTCTTAATATTTAATAATAATCTAGTGATACAAATATTACTAATTAACCCATAGCTGGAGGGAAATAGGCGAATTCATACCTTTCCCAGTGATATGTTGGCCTAAGTGAATATAACGAACCCAACTGGGACTGGAACTCGGTTTTGCGATCAGCAATTCCCAGCACTTATCCATTACACCACCCGCACATCAAAGCTTACAGAACCTGTTACTCCGAAGCGGTCACTTGTCTAGCTACTGACCAAGCTCGATGTTGCTTAACTTCGGTGATCGTACGGGAACCGGTGTTTCACCATGATATCGCCGTAAGGCTCATATATAGGCTGACATAACAAATACTAAAAGCATATGTAGGAGTTCATTGGGAAATATTTTACTCAGGTACAAATAGAGGAAGCCAAAAATGACCCCCCGTCTGATAAGGATATAAAGGGCACATAACCTCGTAGCCAGATGTGCGCAATATGGCGACAGGTTTTAATAAAGACTGCACATTACCTTACAGGTGCGGCGTAGAGATGTCTTCATGTCGGATAAGCAAGTCTGATCAGACATTCTCCGATTGTGAGTGTTTCTAAGTTTATTTGGGACCCCAAATTCCATTGGCCGCCTTACAGTGTCTGTTATTCCGAAGCGGTCACTCATCTAAGTACTGACCAGGTTCAACGTTGCTTTACTTCTATGATCGTACTGGAACCGGTATTTCAACATGTAGTGGCCGTAGGACTTATATAATTTTATTGAAAAAAATAAAAATGCAGCAGTTTAAGAAACTTTATAAATATTTTCACATCAAAACAACATGATTTGTTATAATTAACAAACTATTTAGCATGTTCCAAATCCTCCCCTTCATGTTCTTTATCCACCCCTTCATGTTCCAAATCCTCCCCTTGATATTCAAAATCCTCCCCTTCATGTTCCAAATCCTCCCCTTCATGTTCCAAATCCTCCCCTTCATGTACTTTATCCACCCCTTCCATGTTCCAAATCCTCCCCTTCATGTTCCAAATCCTCCCCTTCTTTATCCTCCCCTTCATGTTCCAAATCCTCCCCTTCATGTTCTAAATCATCCCCTTCATGTTCCAAATCCTCCCCTTCATCTTCTTTATCCACCCCTTCATGTTCCAAATCCTCCCCTTGATATTCAAAATCCTCCCCTTCATGTTCCAAATCCTACCCTTCATGTTCCAAATCCTACCCTTCATGTACTTTATCCACCCCTTCCATGTTCCAAATCCTCCCCTTCATGTTCCAAATCCTCCCCTTCTTTATCCTCCCCTTCATGTTACAAATCCTCCCCTTCATGTTCTAAATCATCCCCTTCATGTTACAAATCCTCTCCTTCATGTACTTTATCCGCCCCTTCCATGTTCCAAATCCTCCCCTTCATGTTCTAAATCCTCCCCTTCATATTCAAAATCCTCCCCTTCATGTTACAAATCCTCCCCTTCTTTATCCTCCCCTTCATGTTACAAATCCTCCCCTTCATGTTCTAAATCATCCCCTTCATGTTACAAATCCTCACCTTCATGTACTTTATCCGCCCCTTCCATGTTCCAAATCCTCCCCTTCATGTCCTAAATCCTCCCCTTCATATTCAAAATCCTCCCCTTCATGTTACAAATCCTCCCCTTCTTTATCCTCCCCTTCATGTTACAAATCCTCCCCTTCATGTTCTAAATCATCCCCTTCATGTTACAAATCCTCCCCTTCATGTACTTTATCCGCCCCTTCCATGTTCCAAATCCTCCCCTTCATGTTCTAAATCCTCCCCTTCATATTCAAAATCCTCCCCTTCATGTTACAAATCCTCCCCTTCTTTATCCTCCCCTTCATGTTACAAATCCTCCCCTTCATGTTCTAAATCCTCCCCTTCATGTTCTAAATCCTCCCCTTCATGTTACAAATCCTCCCATTCATGTTCCAAATCCTCCCCTTCATGTTCTAAATCCTCCCGTTCATGTTCTAAATCCTCCCCTTCATGTTACAAATCCTCCCTTTTATGTTCCAAATCCTCCCCTTCATGTTCCAAATCCTCCCCTTTATGTTCCAAATCCTCCCCTTCATATTTCAAATCCTCCCCTTCATGTTCTAAATCCTCCCCTTCATGTTACAAATCCTCCCCTTCTTTATCCTCCCCTTCATGTTACAAATCCTCCCCTTCATGTTCTAAATCATCCCCTTCATGTTACAAATCCTCCCCTTCATGTACTTTATCCGCCCCTTCCATGTTCCAAATCCTCCCCTTCATGTTCTAAATCCTCCCCTTCATGTTCTAAATCCTCCCCTTCATATTCAAAATCCTCCCCTTCATGTTACAAATCCTCCCCTTCTTTATCCTCCCCTTCATGTTACAAATCCTCCCCTTCATGTTCTAAATCATCCCCTTCATGTTACAAATCCTCCCCTTCATGTACTTTATCCGCCCCTTCCATGTTCCAAATCCTCCCCTTCATGTTCTAAATCCTCCACTTCATATTCAAAATCCTCCCGTTCATGTTACAAATCCTCCCCTTCTTTATCCTCCCCTTCATGTTACAAATCCTCCCCTTCATGTTCTAAATCATCCCCTTCATGTTACAAATCCTCCCCTTCATGTACTTTATCCGCCCCTTCCATGTTCCAAATCCTCCCCTTCATGTTCTAAATCCTCCCCTTCATATTCAAAATCCTCCCCTTCATGTTACAAATCCTCCCCTTCTTTATCCTCCCCTTCATGTTACAAATCCTCCCCTTCATGTTCTAAATCCTCCCCTTCATGTTCTAAATCCTCCCCTTCATGTTACAAATCCTCCCCTTCATGTTCCAAATCCTCCCCTTCATGTTCTAAATCCTCCCGTTCATGTTCTAAATCCTCCCCTTCATGTTACAAATCCTCCCTTTTATGTTCCAAATCCTCCCCTTCATGTTCCAAATCCTCCCCTTTATGTTCCAAATCCTCCCCTTCATATTTCAAATCCTCCCCTTCATGTTCTAAATCCTCCCCTTCATGTTACAAATCCTCCCCTTCTTTATCCTCCCCTTCATGTTACAAATCCTCCCCTTCATGTTCTAAATCATCCCCTTCATGTTACAAATCCTCCCCTTCATGTACTTTATCCGCCCCTTCCATGTTCCAAATCCTCCCCTTCATGTTCTAAATCCTCCCCTTCATATTCAAAATCCTCCCCTTCATGTTACAAATCCTCCCCTTCTTTATCCTCCCCTTCATGTTACAAATCCTCCCCTTCATGTTCTAAATCATCCCCTTCATGTTACAAATCCTCCCCTTCATGTACTTTATCCGCCCCTTCCATGTTCCAAATCCTCCCCTTCATGTTCTAAATCCTCCCCTTCATATTCAAAATCCTCCCCTTCATGTTACAAATCCTCCCCTTCTTTATCCTCCCCTTCATGTTACAAATCCTCCCCTTCATGTTCTAAATCCTCCCCTTCATGTTCTAAATCCTCCCCTTCATGTTACAAATCCTCCCCTTCATGTTCCAAATCCTCCCTTTTATGTTCCAAATCCTCCCCTTCATGTTCCAAATCCTCCCCTTCATGTTACAAATCCTCCCCTTCATGTTCTTTATCCACCCCTTCATGTTCCAAATCCCCCCTTTATGTTCCAAATCCTCCCCTTCATGTTACAAATCCTCCCCTTCATGTTACAAATCCTCCCCTTCATGTTCAATACAACGGCGAACCCTATCAGCAAAACTTCTAAAGCTATTTGACACATTTCTGCATTAATTTCGGAAAATTTTTCAGAACTTGATGTTTTTATGTAGGAATGGTTTGCTATTTGAGCCTGCAAAGGAGAACTTTTCGTACAGCCAACAAGAGAAAGTTTGGTGGTTTTATGTCAGGTGATCACGATGGACACTAAATTGTTCCACGTCATCCCGCTCCTGGGTATAAAGATAAACTACATCCGACAGCAAGGTCTCTGACCAGGAAGTTCTGAGGAGGGAGCAACCACCTCTTAATTGTTGGTGTTCCCAGGTCCACCCTGACCTGGGGTGGTAGCACCTGTTAGGGTCCAAGCTATGGGAAAATAGTTTATCCTCCAACAGGAGTCAAAACACTATGAAAGTGTTAACATTTTTTGGGAAAAAATATTACCAGCAGTACATTTTTGGGAAAATAATATTACCAGTAATACATTTTTGAAGAAAAAAAAATAATTACTAGCAATACATTTTTGGGGGAAACATATTACCAGCGGTACATTTTTTTTTAAACATATTTCCAGCAGTAAATTTTTTGGAAAATAATATTACCAGTAATACAGTTTTAAAGAAAAAAAAATTATAGCAATATATTTTTGTGGAAAAAATATTACCAGCAGTACATTTTTGGGGAAAAATATTACCAGCAGTACATTTTTGGGAAAATAATATTACCAGTGATATATTTTTGAAGAAAAAAAATATTACGAGCAATACATTTTTGGGGAAAAAATATTACCAACAGTACATTTTGGGGGAAAAAATATTACCAGCATTACATTTTTGGGAAAATATTATTACCAGTAATACATTTTTGAAGAAAAAATATTACCAGCAATACATTTTTGGGAAAAAAAATATTACCTGCAGTTCATTTTTGGGGGAAAAAATTTTACCTGCAGTACATTTTTGGGGAAAAATATTACCAGCAGTACATTTTTTGGGAAAAAATATTACCAGCAGTACATTTTTTGAAAAAAATATTACCAGTAATAAATTTTTGAAAAAAAATATTACACGCAATACACTTTTGGAAAAATAATATTACCATCAATAAATTTTTGAAGAAAAAAAAATAATAACAGCAGTACATTTTTGGAAAAAAATATTACCAGCAATACATTTAAAAAAAAATATTGCCAGCAATAAAAATCTTGCCGGCATTAACCGATTGAGTTTGATATGCCGTAAAACAAACCAAATCAAACCAAACGAAACCACGTCAACCTATCCACTTTAGCGTTACTTTAATTACACTCTGTATTTAACAGAACGCCCACTCGTCCGTGTGACCAGAATTCAGAAATAGTCCATTTTATTTTTTAGGATAATATAATTCATAGCAACCAAACAACAACATTTATAGCAATAATAAAAGTTTGTTTGAAAAACAATTTTTATTAATAATGCTATCATGAAGCTTTATAAATATTTGAATTAATGGCCGTGTTTAAAATAAAACACTTAAGACAAACACGAACGCTAACAAGCAAATCAGTTTCTTAAATAAAATATTAAATTTTAAAAAAGCACATTACCGCTTTAAAGATGCCAAAGGAAATAATTATTTTAAGTGTTTTGTTAGGCCCATTGTCTTTAGTCTAATAACTGAGAGCTCGTATAAGAATTACATTATAATTAAAAATTGCATATGCATTACATCATAATTAAACACGCGCATATGCATTAGATCATAATTAAACACTCAGATATGCATTACATCATACTTAGACACCCACATATGCATTACATCATAAATAAACACACGCTATCCATTACATCATAATTAAACACATGCATATACATTACATAATAATTAGACACTCCCATATGCTTTACATCATAATTAGACACTGATATATGAATTGCATCATAAATAAATACACGGACATCCATTACATAATACTTAAACACTGCATATGTATTACATCATAATTAAACACACGCATATTCATTAAATCATAATTAGACTCAGCATATGTATTACATCATAATTAAACATTCACATATGCATTACATCATAATTAAAGACTCAGATATGCATTACATCATAATTAAAAACACGCATATGCATTACATCATAATTAAACATACGCATATCCATTACATAATAATTAGAGACTCACATATGCATTACATCATAATTAAACACACACATATGCATTATTTCATAATTAAACACACATATGCATTAAATCCTAATTAGACACTCACATATGCATTACATCATAAATAAGCACACGCATATTCATTACATGATAATTAAACACTGCGTATGCATTACATCCTAATTAGAGATTCACATATCCATTGCATCATAATTAAACAGTGCATATGCATTACGTCATAAGTAAACACACGCATATACATTACATAATAATTAGAAACTCACATATGCATTACATCATAATTAAACACACGCATATTCATTAAATCATAATTAGACCCTGCATATGTATTACATCATAATTAAACATTCACATATGTATTACATCATAATTAAAGACTCAGATATGCATTACATCATAATTAAACACACGCATATGCATTACATCATAATTAAACACACGCATATGCATTACATCATAATTAAACACACACATATGCATTACTTCAAAATTAGACACTCACATATGCATTACATCATAATTAAACACTCACTCACTCAGATTTAACCATAACGATAAATAAAACTAGTAATAAAACGATATCAGGAAGAGAGTAATACAAATGCAAAATGGCGTATCCTAATGTTTCATAGATTATCCATTGCACCAACTGCACATGTACGCTTAGAGTACCATATATTCACAAATCGTCACCTATTCTAGTTACTGCTCTGACTCGACGTTGCTTAACTTCGGTGATCGTACGGTGTACGTAACGTTAAGACAGAAAAAGACCGTCTTTTTCCCACCATTTTTTTAAGTGCAATACAAGACTATCTCCACAGATCTCATCGATTTCCAGTTGAGCTGGCTACATGTAACCGTAAGCTCTATGATAACAGTTTCTTTTCTCGCACTTCAGGCTTGTGGAACTCTCTTCCGGCTCCATGCTTTCCAGCCAACTTTAATCTGCCAAAAATTTTAATGCAATGTCAATCGCTCTCTACTGTCCTCCTGTTTAATTCTTTTTTTTCCCTCCCGCTCATTAGGAATGTTTCTAGGCCTAATTCTTCACACCCAGTAAACACCTGTGTTTCAGTGGCTTTACTGACTTGCATGGGGTGAAATCGATTAAAAAAATTACTTTACATTAATACCTGAGATACGGCACCAGACTATCAGTTAAAGGTTAAATTTGATTTTATTTGTTTGTTTAACGGCATATCAACAACTTATGGGTCATTAAATGCCGAAAGTTAATTTTCTTGGGAGCTTTGAAATAATAAAAATATATGTTGTTCTGCTTTCACAATTGAATACATGGTAAATGATACTCAACTTTTGGGCATATACATGTTTGTGTGGACATATTTACTAGAGGCAGTGATATGTGTCATTTATGTTGTTGTTTTGTTGAATTCCTATTTTGGAATTCGGTTTGATTTCTCTAGAATATTATATGGATTAAAGAAGAGTTATTTCATGTTGGTTGATCTTGTTTCGCGGCATATCAACACCTCCATGGGTTCTTCAATGCTGAAATCTAAATATTTTGAACACAATTTTATGGTTTCAACAAAATTTTGAACGCAATTGTATGCCTTCAACTACAGGTAAAATATATTGTTGGTCATTTTGTTATAAAATGTATTGATGGTAATTCTACTATAAAATTTATTGCTGGTCATTTTGATTTAAATATGTACTGTTGCTTACTTTACTATAAATATGCATTTCTATTTATTTTTACTATATAAATGTATTTTTTTACTTTCATATTGTTTTGTTTTTGTTTGGGTGTTCAGTATTTGCCCCTAGCTGGGACTCTGACAGATGCTACCACCACGGGTTAGGGTGGACCTAAGAATAGCAGTAATTAAGAAGTTGTGCCACGCTTCTATCGTCATACCCAAGACTAGCAGTTAAAGGAAAATGAATCATTTGAAAAATGGTCTCTTCCTCGGTTCTAGTTTTAGGAGGCACGGTGGAGTAGTGGATAGCAGCTCGGATTGAAGAGCAGAAAAACTGGAAACCTATTGCGGAAAAAAAAATCTGCCTCGTCAGTCATGAATTCTTAAGCTTGTATTAAGTTGTATAGTAATGGATAGAGGAATCGGATAACCGAGTTTGAATTCCAGTCGAATCTATTACATTGACTTACGTGCTAATACCCTTGGGAAAGATAAGAATCCTCTTCTTCTCCACCCAGCTATGGGTAAATAGCAGTACAGACCGGGTTCTATAGCCTTGGATGAAACGCAACGGTAGAGAAAAGTAATTCTTTTGTCTTTATATATATATATATATACATATATATATATATATATATATATATATATATATATATATATATATATATATATATATATATATATATATATATATATCAAATATGTGGTGCAGTTCAGTTTATATTACACTGAATCATTCATACAAAAAGTAGATTAGTAAAGTTAATGATATAAAATAGCGAAATCCCTACGCAAACAAAATTTTAAAGGTGAATTAACCTAAAAATTACTCGATGAATGTTATGATCCTTGTTTTCTTTTAAATTATAAGCTGTATAAGGTCTTTCTTTAATACGCAAGTACTTTCGACTGTACATTCAGTCATCTTCAGGCATGGAAATTATATTGTTTTTGGTAAAATTCAGGTAGCATCCGAGACGAAAAAATTAAATGCGAATCGAAATATGATTTTTTTAAATGTGTTATTGTTAACGGATACAAACTTTTGGAGCGTGCAGTCACAACGCTAAGTTTGAATTTTTTGAAAATTTAAGAGTGTTTTTTTTTTACTAATATAAATTTGTTCTAAAAATTCTCAAATTGGCATATTAGTAAATTAGATTACTCCATTTTATATCATTAACTTTAATAATCTACTTTTTGTATGAATGATTCATTGTAATATATATATATATATATATATATATATATATATATATATGTATTCGCACTGAGGAGCTATGATACAGCGAAACAATACTGTCTACGAATAACATAATTTAGCTCTAGAAAATATAATTTTAATTTTAATTGAGCACTGTTGAATGACAAGCTAATTCTAAAAACAACGCCCACCTGCCTAAATGCGAAGCTATTCAGTAAAATGAATGGATCGCTGTGGCTTATTGGCGTTTCTTTACGTTTGTAAAAACAATACGCTAGATTTAGCAAACGCATTCTGTCGATTGAATGTTGCTCAGTGGTAGAAGCTCTGACAGACACCACGGTTGGGTTTCGATCCGAGCTTAAGGCATTCGGTTGTCTCGTTGCACTGAGAAGCTGTGATACAGCGAAACAGTACTGTCTGCGAATGACGTATATATATATATATTTTGATACCTATACACGATAGGTGTGAAAAATAAAAAATATATTTAAATAAACTGGTAGCAGGGAAAAAATTTATAAAAAAATGAAAAGACTAAAATCATCCGTGTTGGTTCAAAAATAAATCACCCAACGCTTCAAAGCCTATTCAAATCACCCAACACTGCAATGCCTAGTCAAAACATTACCCAACATCGCAATGCTTAGTCAAAAAAATTACCCAACACTGCAGTACATATATATATATATATGTATATTATTAAAACTTTTTGCTCTAGAGGCCCGATGAATGGGGCTAACTATTGTAGTCCCATGAAATAAAAATTATTACCTATGGAATTTTAAGAGTCTGACATTCATTAATTAATAATAATTTATAATAATTTTGCTCTGTCTCTGACATAGAACTCTCCCTGGATCTATATCCTATCGGAAATTCCATACAGATTAGCATTTTATTATTAATATATATATATATATATATATATATATATATATATATATATATATATATATATATAGATTTAATTAATTTTCAGTGATTGGAGCGGACACAGACACACTCACGCACGCAAATAAAGGAACTTTTGATTTTCAGAAATCTGATTAAAATTGCAATGTTCATAATCTTGCCGTATGCAACATCAAATATTATCTGTAATACAATATAATTATAATGTAATATTAATTATTAATTTAATATATATAATTATAATGTTTATAACTTATAAAACAAAATAAATAAAGAAGAAATCTCTGTTCGCAACTCCTTTTGAGGATTCTAGTAAAGTTACAGTCACATTTTATCTCTTTACACCAACCTCTCTACTTACATGCATATCTTTGGAGATTAACTATTTCTGAAAGTGATGAAAATGTCACATATGAAAGAAAAGCCATGACATTTCCAAAGCCTGACAACCGACGCAAACAGTCAAAACCTCCGACAAAAGAATGGACAGCGGGCGGCAGATGCTTAAGATCCCTTTAAGTCAGTCAACGACATTTTTCTTCAGAAGCTGCAATGCTGTTTGTCGCCTAATTCTGGGATCAGACAGCTTTGTTCGTTTGTATCCAACGATGCGCAAATACTACTTTATATATATATATATATATATATATATATATATATATATATATATATATATATATATATATATATATATATATATCATCGCGCGTTATTCACTTTTGATTTCTGACGCCATCTTGACATTTGAGAAGCAGGACATGTTCCCGTTACTTAATGCTGAGATCTGCAAAAGGAGGCTTTTTTTTCTAGTTTGGTTCGAAAAGATGTGATGTATAATGTCAACAATATGCGGAAATTCCGTTTCAGTCAACATCGAACTTTTTCTTTCTCTATATTTTTTTCGTTTCTTTTTTCTTCCATTATTAATATTTATTTACCTGTTTATTTACATTTTTCTTTATTTCAGTATTACCACAGGTGTGTGTGTGTGTCTGTAATTTTGTTTTGTTACATATATATATGTTATACATGTTCACCGTAGTCTGAATGTAGAATCCAACGTAGTAAGTAATTTGTTCAATGAAACAACACCAATATCTAGTAGCAGCTGTTCGGTAATTCTTAAAGTCTTCCATATCATAGGTTGGCAGTGAATATTCGGACAAAGTAGCAGAGCGTAGTTCAGTAGTTCTTCTGGTCATCGATATCAGAGGTCGGCAGTGGATATTCGGAGAAAAAACAAAATGGCCGCCTTTATACACGTCGGATTGAATATTCTAAGTCTTCTGATTGGTTAACCTTCTATTGGCGAGCTATAAAATGAGTCAGCTCATTTTGGTTGGCTCACAAGTACACCAAGTTACACAAAAATCCTAACAATATATATATATATAGACACACACACACACAATATATATATATATATATATATATATATATATATATATATATATATATATATATATATATATATATTTGTGTGAGTTATATGTGTATGTGTATCCAAATGAGAGAAAGAACAAATGGAGTAAAGTTCCACTGTTCGTAGCCTTTACTTTTAAAAATGTGCTCAATACAATGTAGGGTAATATATTATTAATTATATTTTTATTATAATAAATTGCAATAAAAAACATGTTGAAATCGCTACACAAAAGCTTTCATGTTTCAATACTTTGATTGTACTTCTTCATGTGATGGTGATTAAATGATATTTAAGAAAATTTAAAAAAAAATGTGTTACCTCTTTTCCGAAAGTTAAAGGTGGGGAACATAAGTTCAGAATTAAAAATACACCTTTGTGTATGACTTGATTAACCAATTGAATCTCAAATCTGCGTTAAATAGAAAAATAAGCTCAGTGGGTGAAAACCGGAACAGGCCATCATTGACAACTGCGAAAAATATGTAAGCGACAAACGTATCGTGATTGTCGACAAATAACATGTTCAAGTTTTTGAAAGGACGTTGAAGGGAGGAGTAGGTTAATTAGACGTAAAGTTCACAGAAACATTTTTTTATAGATTTTAGATTCAGGAAGCTTCTTAAATGGGCTTGTAGATAAATTAAAAATGCGTAATATCTACTGCCGTCCGGTTAGTATTATTAATAATACTAACCGGACAGAAATACGTAGCAATATTAAAACTAAATAAGCAAAATAAAGTAATTACCCTTAGAGGGTGGACCATTATATACATATAAATTATGGCTATAAGAAATGTTAAAGGTAATTTTTAAAATTTAACTCTAAAATATAAGCTGTGTCGGCAATTTACAGTTAATTTACTCCTTTACTTTAATAGGGATTTTTCAGCAAATTTGATAATTTATACTTTTTAATGTAAATAGTTCGAAAAATATTTAGAAAGGGACGTTCTATTTCTGTACTCGTTATTAGAGAAAGATAATATATGTTGTTACAGGCTAGTTTTAAAGGAATTCTTGGTACTCCCAATATAAAATTTTTTATCTGTTGAATTTTCTATAGTAGAAATAGTGCTTATGTAAACAAGAGAGTTTGTTTGACATCGGTTGAGCAATGGACATTCGTTAAAATTACTAAAATTACACTTGGTATTATCTGCATTTATTGCTTTAGAATGGCAATTATTACTCAGGTTTTGCATTGATTTAAAATTTTATTATTATGTTTTTTATATTTTTTTTAAGATTATCGGTACAACTATAGTTGAGTTTTAGTGCATTTCTGTTAAAAATCTTACTAATTGGATTATTTCTGTGGAGGTGTTTCTCAGTTAAATGGAGATCTTCTGTCCTGACTTAGTACTAAACATTTGGCTAAATGGGGGTGTATACTAAATGATTTTTCTGTTTCTATTTTTATTTCTACGATCGCTGTTGTTATGTTTTATATATTTGATATCAGGGAACTTATAACTACTATATTTAAGGCAGTGTTATAATTTTCACTATGCTCGTAAAAGACAACTTATCTGGAAGAGTTATTGCTAATTCTAAATTCTATTTACAGAGGAGGATATGTGATTACGGATTGAGAGTGGTTAGAATTTGGATGAATATATATTGGATTAGCGTTTGTTTTCATATAGGGTTGAAATACATTATTATCTAGGTTTAATTTAACGTCAAGGAAATGTACTTTTTAAATTAGTGTTGATCTTAAATTTTAGGTTGGGACTTTAAAATTCTCTATGTATTAATCTCCTGATTTTGTCAGATTTAATTTTTGTAGAATTTTTCACCACCATAAGGCTATCATTCCTATATAATGCTGCTATCTTGGTAGGCGATAAGATTATATAAGATAAATAAACCAACAAGGTCAGAAGTCTCAGCAGAGTCTAACGATCCCATGGAAATATCGAATTGGTCAACAGAGTTGTTCTTACTCCACTGTTCTTTATTATGGATAAGAACAGATCTTCTACAGTTCGCAATAATATCAAACTCCTCGTTGGAAAGATCAGAGTACTCCGTGGCAAATTCCAAAGCCAAAGTAAAAAGATCCCTTAAAATAGATGGGTAACAATCCACGATATCAAACTGGATAAATGAAAAATTCCTTTTTTTTTTTTTTAAGCGTATCACCCCAAGCAAGGCTGGAGGCCACTGTCACGCAAGGGGTTATAGAAGGGTTGGAGGAAGAGCAGATAGGAGTGGTAAAGGAGAGGATGTGGAGAAAGAGAAAGACAGTGGGTCGATCAAGGCAAGGGGGTTACAGAAGATTTGGAGCGAGAGCAGATAGGAATGAAAGGTGAAAGGATGTGGAGAAGGGAAGTGGATAGATCAAGGCAACTGGAGATGTCGAGTGACGCTACACTTAAACCGTTGGAGATTGTATTTGTCAGGGAAACAGTAATAGGGTAGGGAGTTCCATAGGCGAGATGTGCGAGACATGAAGCTATTGGAGTAGAAGAGACGTCTTTTTTTTATCGTTAATACCATTAAGCCAATTTATGACATCTGCGTTATTAATCCATTGTAAAAGTCCATGGCGCTTTCTAATCAGCTGGTTGATTCTACCGAGGATGCTCTTGCTAATTCTACCAATTTCTGGCCTGGTAAGGTTGATAATTCTGGTGGGAAGATTAACCTCAAAATCAGGTTGATGGTACTTGATCGTGACAGTATTCTTTAGTACAGAATTTGTTAACTCTGTAGTTGATTTTTAGTTTGTCAGTAGTTATCTTTTTACATGTTCCATTAATATTGTCAACTAAATTAACAATATTATTATCGAGTTTTCTATAATTTTCAGTTAAGTTTTTTCTAATTAAAATATTATAATCTTTAGGATTAATTTTGTAGAAGTTGACTGTTTTGTCGGATTTGACAAAAACCATGTCAAACGAATGAATGTCCTTTACAACGAAGTCTAGATGTTTCTGAAAATGATTTTTATATTTATGAAAAGAGATACTATTAATGATTTTTAATAAATTATTTTCAAAACCATATAACCGTTCGATGAATGGTGCAGTTTTTAAATTTTTGAAAATATAAACATCCGGTTCTTTCGAAAAATTGTTGTCATGAAGGAAGAAATAATCCTCATCCGTCTTAGTAAATCCTCAGTTTTCTGAACAGAATAATCCCGTGTTTTGTGTTGGGAATAATCTTTAGAGAGATTTCAAAGTTGTTTTTTTTTCATGTTAATGTAAAAAATAAATGTAGAAAGCAGCTCTACCGTAAATAGAGCGAAATATCAAAATGAGCGAAAGAAAAGATGAAGTAAAATTCCACTGTTCGTAGCATTTACGTTTAAAAAATTGCTCAATACAAAGTAGAGCAATATATAATAGTTTAATTAGGAATAAACTTAACTAAAAATTTTAGAAAAGTAAATAATCAGGATAAAACGTTCTACAAGTAAACTTTTCCTCAATATTGTTCTTCATATATATATATATATATATATATATATATATATATATATATATATATATATATTCTTTAGAAATATGTATTATATATTCTTTAGAAATATACATACATATAAAAGACATTTTTATCTTTAACTTTCTTTTTATAGATACAAGTATTTAAGTAAATGCTCTGTTTATAATAAACAGTATTAAATATCATTTACCGGCCTGAATGTCCGGGAAATTTTCATAGAAAATATTCGCCCTCCGACAGGATTCGAACCTGTAACCTATACGAAACCGTCTAATGGCCTGACGTGCCTTAACCGATTCGGCCACTGAGGATCGTTCGGTTGGCAAGGTCGAATTTACTGCTTATAAACTTCAATCTTCCATGAATCTCTCACGTAAATTCATAACTGCCCATGGCGTATCAAATGTAAACAAATGACAGCACACTTTATGAAAAATGGACAAAGTCCGACAATTATTTAAAGACATTTTTATGTTTAACATTCTTTTTATAGATACAAGCATTTAAGTAAATGCTCTGTTTATAATAAACAGTATTAAATATCATTTACCGGCATGAATAACCGAGAAATTCTTCTATACGGAACCGTCATATAGGATAGAGGTTCGAATCCTGTCGGAGGACGAATATTTTCCATGAAAATTTCTCGGATATTCAGGCCGGTAAATGATATTTAATACTGTTTATTATAAACAGAGCATTTACTTAAATACTTGTATCTATAAAAAGAATGTTAAACATAAAAATGTTTTTAAATAATTGTCGGACTTTGTCCATTTCATAATATATATATATATATATATATATATATATATATATATATATATATATATATATATATATATATATATATATATATAAGGGGAATTTTAATAATCTTAATTAAGTAATTTATCGAGTCTAGAAAAATCCTCAACGGAATGCAGAAACACTGGACGGTGCTTTCTATATTCTGTTGATGATTATTCTAGACTCGATGAATTTAATTATGATTATTCAAATCATTTTTATAATTTACACACACACACACACACACACACACACACACACACACATACACATACACACACACACACACAGATATATATATATCGAATCGAGTTCTCTCAGTCACTGTGTGTTTATCTAAAAATAAATACGCTTAAATTCACCTTCTTCTCTGCCGTGAGCCAACGGCTTCAGGGTAAAATTTCCGACTGACGCGAATTCAGCCGGTTTTCGATTCTAGCCAGAGGCAACCGGACGTCTAGCCACACTGATGAGCTGTGATACAGCAAAACAGTCTGTCTGTGGAAGACAATATATATGCTCCTGAAAAATTTATTTCGGTTGAGCTCTCTGGGGAGGATGTGTGGGTTTGTAAGCAGTGACTATTACGGCTAATAATGCAAGACTCTTCGGTAAATCGAATCGAGTTCTCTCAGTCACTGTGTGTTTATCTAAAAATGAATATGCTTAAATTCACCTTCTTCTCTGCCGTGAGCCAACGGCTTCAGGGTAAAATTTCCGACTGACGCGAATTCAGCCGGTTTTCGATTCTAGCCAGAGGCAACCGGACGTCTAGCCACACTGATGAGCTGTGATACAGCAAAACAGTCTGTCTGTGGAAGACAATATATATGCTCCTGAAAAATTTATTTCGGTTGAGCTCTCTGGGGAGGATGTGTGGGTTTGTAAACAGTGACTATTACGGCTAATAATGCAAGACTCTTCGGTAAATCGAATCGAGTTCTCTCAGTCACTGTGTGTTTATCTAAAAATGAATATGCTTAAATTCACCTTCTTCTCTGCCGTGAGCCAACGGCTTCAGGGTAAAATTTCCGACTAACGCGAATTCAGCCGGTTTTCGATTCTAGCCAGAGGCAACCGGACGTCTAGCCACACTGATGAGCTGTGATACAGCGAAACAGTCTGTCTGTGGATGACAATATATATATATATATATATATATATATATATATATATATATATATATTTACCCAAGTGAGAGAAAGAAAAAAAATTCCTCTGTTTGTAGCATTTACCTTTTTAAAAAGTGCTCAATACAAAGTAGACCAATATATAATAGTTTAATTAGGAAAAAAAATTAACTAAAATTATTGAAAAGTAAATAATCAGGACAAAACGTTGTACAAATAAACTTTTCCTCAATATTGTTCTTCATATATAAAAAAATGTATATCATTATATCATATTTTAACGAGATATAAAAAAAAACAATAAACGAATTGGATTCCTTTTTTCCTGGTTTTTGCATAAGACATTCAGCAATCTTGACCCGATTTGTCGTAAGAATCACTGAAAAACACTTTGAGTTATTCTGCTAGAAAGAGAACAGGTTTAAATCGTTTTGTTTCAGCTCCACTTATTCTCAGCTGAGCAATGGTGAGAGTAAAACATCATTCAATCCTTCAGTAATGGTACCAGCATTTACACTTTGGCTTCCATCTTCAAAGTCCCTTCAAGAACCAACAAGAGAACGGTGAATAAGTTTAAAAAGAAGGAACAATGGAGAGGGAAACTGGATCAGTAGGTGAAATCAGGAAGAGGTATCATCATTTAAACTTAGAGCTAAAGGGATCAATTAGAAAAAAAATCTAACTCAATCCATAAGACGTTTGGCACTTGATAGAGGAGTTTCAGCTATGACAGTCCAAAGAGCAGTGAAAAAAATCTTCAAAATGAAATCATGCGTGAAAGCTCTGATGCATCTTGTTACTCCAGGCAGAAAGTTAGAAGATTAGAGTGGGCAAAGATCATCATGATTAAGTTGAAAAATGATCCTGGAGTAATAAATATATATTTGAACTTAAATTCGATCCTTCATGAACTTCCGATTCTTTGCTATGATTAATTAAATATGAACAAGTCATTTTCAGTTATGATTGATTTTTTCAGGATTTTCTGTTAAGCTGAAGAGTAATTACCTTGGAGAGTAATTATACATTCTTATTCATCAAAGTAGGCACAAGTAGTGCTATAAAATCATCGGAAAATTCCAGTAAGTTTTCTTTAATCATTTCTAAGATACAACGGTTGAAAGCTTAATCTAATGAATCGAACAATGAACAATTTTGCTGTTACACCTGATATATATATATATATATATATATATATATATATATATATATATTACAGTATTACTCGCTTGAAAACCTCGGATGACTTAACTGAAGGCAAATTGGTACCCGGGGAAAAAATTGGAAATAAAAAAGAAAGAACTAATAACATCAGAACAAGGCGAAAAAAAATCGTCAAGTGTCTTAAGTCCTTAGTCCAAAGAAAAAAACCAAGCGACTATAAAGACGAAACGAAAACGTAGAGGGCTGAATACGCTATGTATAGCAGTAAATTAGAATAAATCCTAACGTGCCAGGCAAGCCTACCTAGGTTTTACCTAAAACGGATCTTCATGGTATACTGACTTACGGATCTTCAGGGTAAACTGGATAAACTGGTAAACTGGCTTCAGTTTACACTGAAGATCCGTTTAGGTGAAACCTAGGTAGGTTTGCCTGGCTCGTTAGGATTTATTCTAATACATACATGCATACTTACATATATATATATATATATATATATATATATATATATATATATATATATATATATATATATATATCAGATAACGTTCTAAACACTCGGTCACGCACCCATTAAAATGTGCTACGGTCGAGCGATATAAATACGGTGACATGGCCATCACCTCGACTGGTAGCCAAACATGGCTAGAAAGCCCAGTTTGGCTTGCTATTTAACCCGTAGCTGACGGGAGAGGGAGGAAAAGATGGATTCATACATTTTTCCAGAGTATTTACGCAAAAACAATTTTAGCGAACTTGATTGAAATTCGAACACGCCTGTTTCTCCTCCTTGGATCGATATCCACTGCACCATCTGAACATGAAGCATACTAGGCTGGTAATGTCAAAAGACTTTTGTCCTTCGCCTCATGTACACGCTGGACTCCAAATTTACTATATTTCGTTTGGGTGGGGCTTGTTTATTACTCTGAAAGGGAAGGGTTAAGATTAATCCCTGGCACCCAAGGCATTCCACTTAGGAAATGCCGAAGAAGCTTGAAGAATTTTTGTCCCTAAATCTATGTATGCGTGGGAGATTAACATAATTCGTTCATGGGCGTATGAGTAAAATACAAACCGCATTTCGAAATAGACCTTCCTACTATTCTCGAGACTAGGGGGTCGTTCCTCACGCAGTAGCTCTCCAGAGGGAAGGGCTAGGGTTAATCCCTGGTGTCCTAATAAGGAAATGTCGAGGAGCATGTGCCATTTTTATACCTAGACTCATTTACGCGTAGGACCTACGCCATATTCCGATCGAGTGAGAAATGCACATAAATTCCTACTTAAAACAGGTAAGGACAAAAAGAGAAATGACGGAAAGAATTTTAATATCGAGTTCGAAAAGTTAGAAAACAGATATAAAAATGTTAAAATTTCGAATCGATGACGTTTTATTGGACATGCAACTAGATGCGGGAAGTGACGTGACATTGGTACCCAGACATTTCTGCAAGAAATTAGGAAAACCACGAGTAAAGGAAAACCTTGAAGCCTACATGAAACAAACGTTAGGCTATTTTGTAGCCTATATGAAACAAATGTTAGGCTATTTTGAGCCCTATATGAAACAAACGTTAGGCTATTTTGAAGCCTACATGAAACAAACGTTAGGCTATTTTGTAGCCTATATGAAACAAACGTTAGGCTATTTTGTAGCCTACATGAAACAAACGTTAGGCTATATTGAAGCCTATATGAAACAAACGTTAGGCTATTTTGTAGCCTACATGAAACAAACGTTAGGCTATATTGAAGCCTATATGAAACAACGTTAGGCTATTTTGTAGCCTACATGAAACAAACGTTAGGCTATTTTGAAGCCTATATGAAACAAACGTTAGGCTATTTTGAAGCCTACATGAAACAAACGTTAGGCTATTTTGTAGCCTACATGAAACAAACGTTAGGCTATTTTGAAGCCTATATGAAACAAACGTTAGGCTATTTTGAAGCCTACATGAAACAAACGTTAGGCTATTTTGAAGCCTATATGAAACAAACGTTAGGCTATTTTGTAGCCTACATGAAACAAACGTTAGGCTCTTTTGAAGCCTATATGAAACAAATGTTAGGCTATTTTGTAGCCTACATGAAACAAATGTTAGGCTATTTTGAAGGCTATATGAAACAAACGTTAGGCTATTTTGAAGCCTACATGAAACAAAGGTTACGCTATTTTGTAGCCGACATGAAACAAAGTTTAGTATATTTTGTAGCCTACATGAAACAAAAAGCTGGTAAACGTGGTAAATTGTGAAAAGAATCACAGTTAAATAGGAAGTAATGTTGTATTTTTTTTAAGCATATCACCGCAAGCAAGGCGAGAGTGCCACTAGCACGCACTGGATTAGAGTGGAAGCAAGCGTAAAACGGGGTGTTTGAGGAGAGGATACAGAAAAGAACGGGGATCAGGATCAAGGCATCAGAAGATGTCAATTGGGATTACATTTGAATATTTGAAGATTATAGCCTTTTGGCGATTTTCTAAGTATAGCTTAGATGTGACCGAATATATTGGGCTTACAGTGAGGTTTGAACTCACTACTCAGTCGTAATCGCGCTAGCGATACAATCTTGATAATCATTACATGATGTCGAGGTGCCTTAAAATGATTTACTAATCATAGCTTAGATGTAGCACAAGGTCAAATGTAGATACATACATACATATATATATATTTATATATATATATATATATATATATATATATATATATATATATATATACATGCATCTGTATATCTGTATATATATATATATATATCTGTATATATATATATCTGTATATATATATACATTTGTTTAACTGTATATATATATGTATATCTGTATATATATATATATATATGTGTGTGTATCTACATTTGTATATCAATATATATATATATATATATATATATATATATACTGATATATATATTAGATGTAGCACAAGGTCAAATGTAGATACATACATACATATATATATGTTTATATATATATATATATATATATATATATATATATATATATATATACATGCATCTGTATATCTGTATATATATATATCTGTATATATATATATCTGTATATATATATACATTTGTTTAACTGTATATATATATGTATATCTGTATATATATATATATATGTGTATCTACATCTGTATATCAATATATATATATACATATATATATAGATATATATATATATATACTGATATATATATTAGATGTAGCACAAGGTCAAATGTAGATACAGACATACATATATATATATGTTTATATATATATATATATACATGCATCTGTATATCTGTATATATATATATATATCTGTATATATATATATATCTGTATATATATATATACATTTGTTTAACTGTATATATATATGTATATCTGTATATATATATATATATATATATATATGTATCTACATCTGTATATCAATATATGTATATATATATATATACATACATATATATATATATATATATATATATATATATATATATATATATATATATATATATATATATACTGATATACAGTGATGTACATGCATACAGAGTGTGATGGATAAATTGTAGTCTAAATTACGCAAAAATGAAAATAACACTGTATCTTATCGTGAAATAGATAAGTGGATAAACATAAAAAATCGTAATTCATTCCGAAGAATAATACGGTACGAACCGTCGAGAACAAAGTCTACTGGAATAACAGTTAATCATGAACTTCACCTCTATTCTGTTCAACTTCGGTATTTTCTCAAAGCCTCCCTACAAGGCGGCCAGTGGCACAAGGCCGATTTTAACGTGAGCTCGGGCAAAAATTCCCCCGTAGACCCCGCATACACGGAGGCACAGTGGTCGACAAGAATTTCTTTTCAACTTCGGTATTTACCCGAAGTCTGCTCCCAAAGCGGTATGTGGCACAAGTCTGCCCGGATGTAGGGAGGTCAACGAGAGGTCCTGTTCAACTTCAGAATTTACCCGAATCGTCTCCACAAAGCGGGATGTGGCACAAGGCCGGTTTCTAACGTTCTGAGACCTTAGGCTCGAGTAAAAATATCCTGTAGTCCATGTATACACGGGAACGTGTTTGTCTACCTCCCCAGACGAGATTCTCCTCCTTGGCATAGCCTCGTCTGGGTTCCTCCCTGGCCAAAGGTAGAGAGTTCGACAAGACAGACCCGATCCTGGCAGTGAACTACCTGCTCATTTCGGTTCAACTTCGGTATCTACCCGATGTCTCCGCACAAGGTGAGATGTGGCACAATATTCGCGTAGACCACGCATACACTGTATCGGGTGTCTGTCTACCTCCCCAGACGAGACTCTGCCCTTTGGCATAGCTTCGTCTGGGATCCTCTCTGCCCGGAAGTTCTGTCCACTCTCTCAGTAAAAGAGCGTGCTATTTATCTTTTTAGATCAGTCCATCTTGTGAGGGTACCCAGGTACTCTACAGACACTGATATCTCATTTTAACAGA
Source organism: Acanthosepion esculentum (assembly GCA_964036315.1). Taxonomy (NCBI): domain Eukaryota; kingdom Metazoa; phylum Mollusca; class Cephalopoda; order Sepiida; family Sepiidae; genus Acanthosepion; species Acanthosepion esculentum. The sequence goes on along the minus strand of OZ038508.1, from coordinate 64,619,807 downwards.
TTTTTTTTAACGGAAATATATTGTGCAGTAAATGTATTCAATAAAATCGTCATTGGTTTCAACCACGGCCTCCAGACCACTTCAGACTCTCCTGCAACCGTTCTGGACTGTCTCCTTGTTTAAGTTTTTGAATGCTGCCATAATCCTTGCCATCATCTTTCGTGTTACAAGGTGTTTTGTTGGTCTCCGGCTAAACTGCGCCCCATACATAATAATCAAGGAGTTGCAGTTCTGGGGAGTTAGGTGGCCACATGTATGGAATGGCTGAGTTCTCCTGCTCGAGTGGCGTGGTGCAGAGTCCTGTTGCCAGACATAGGGTCTTCCAGCAGGCAAACTCTTGACCCAGGATAGAATAACCTTCTCAAAGCACTTGATGTAGGCCTCTGTGTTGAGTTTGAGACACTCACCCATGAATTTGTGTTTCGAGCAGAGAACAATCAGAGTGAGTCTTCCGAGCTGCCGTACCTTCGTAATCACCATTAGACTCATCCAACTCTTTGTAAATCCTCTGTATTGTCCTCAGACTGAAATGTTCGTATTGGAGCTTCCGGTGCGAATGCCAAGCAGTACACCATGCCGTTTCCAAGTTTCTGAGGAAGTGAATTGCGTCATGGTACTCTTTTATTCAACTATGCCCAACTATACAGCGGAGTCGACAAAATCAAATGCCATCAACGCGCATGCGCGAAATTAAAAATATAAAAATGGTGAAAATTTATACCCTGAATATATATTGTCATGTGGCACAAGGCTGAGATTAATGAGAACCAAGTGAAGATCACACTCATTACTCAGCAAATGATCTGGGTTGGTAACCCTTACAACATGTCGGAGGGCCTATGATTTACTAAGCAAAGCTTAGATGTGGCACAAGGTCGAATGTAGGGAACACCAACTACTCAGTTGTAATTGATCTAGCGAGACAAGCTTGTTAACCATTACACCACACTGAAGTGACCTCACGGGTGGCCTTATGGCTGACTAAACTAATTGTAGTAACGACAACAACCAGCTGGAACAAACATTGCGGGAATAATTTTAATTCTTTGAAGCAGTTTTCTTATCAAGGAAGGACTTGCGCAGCATTGTCCCCATTCCGACTGAAATGTGACGATTCTTTCCAAATTAATGACGTGATAACAAGGCAGGTGTGGAGAATGCTAATTCACGATCACGTTTTAGGTCACGTAACCCAAAAGACTCTCACCGCATGTACTGAAGTCGTAGCCACACCGGGTGTGTCTAGGATAAGACAGCTTCATGCAAATCCCTGTTTAGGCTTGTTTTGAATTCAGAGTTTTTTTCTATCTATCAAAGTTAAATAGCCTATTCTACCCTATTATTTACGAGATTTTCAATTCACCGCTTTCCTCTAGTTTGACTGTTTGCCAGCCAAAGTAATACATTCTAGTGTCCCCTGCTATTTCACATATAGCGGGGGAAGGTGGTTTCATGCCTTTCCCAAATGAAGTGAACGAAAGAGACGCGGACAGAATTTGAACTCGGCTCGCGGATTTCATTTTATGTGCTGATAACCATTATGTTACTTGCGCGACTTACACGTTATTTCTTCTTCTTTAGATGCCGTGTCCTCTCGAGACGTTGACGATCATAGCCCTCCACAACTTCCTGTTCTTTGTAGCGCTAAATAAATTTTGTCTTTTTGTTATCTATATCTATAAATCAGGAGATGACTGTGTGTGACAGTGTGTCTGTCTATATGTGTGTGTGTGTGTGTGTGTGCCTGTTTGTCTGTCTGTCTATGTGTGTGTGTGTGCCTGTGTGTATGTCTGTCTTTGTGTGTGTCTGTGTGTGTCTTTCTATGTGTATGTGTGTCTGTGTGTGTATGCTATTTATGCACGCCCACATTTCTCGACAGATTTTGATGAAATTGGACACACATGTTGTAAATTTATGAAATTTGGCCGTAACCAACTTTTCAATCTCTAACCCCCCACCCGCAGAGTTTGGCAGAAAAATCGATAAAACTGAAGGTGGGTACGACTTTTTGCAAAAACCAAGTCAAAGTTACACGAGAACAAAATTTTTACTGGATGATCTTCTGTTTTTGCATTTAATTCAAAACGTAGCTCATGTTACGAGGTTTATGTAGAGTGCTTGATAGTTTTCCTGCAACATTGGCTTCACACAAAAATTTGCAAAAAACTGTGAAAAAATCAGGTTTCACGTAAGCTTAAAAAATTGAATAACTTCCTCTATTTTTTATCTGATTTTCTTCAAGCCTGTCGCAAAAAAACCCAGCCACCATACAAGAAAAGTGTGGTTTTAGTCCTGCTTGCAATCCTGTGTATAACGAAAAATTACGAAAAACTGTTCAAAAAGCCCGTTTTTCGGCCATAACTCCTCGGTTTTACATCCGATGCCATGTAAATTACACATGACAAATTGTCTTGCATTAATGTTTGGTTTCGATTATCTCACTTAAGTGGGCGAAATCTGCGACAAACTAGGGTCAAAATCGGCTTTTGCCATTTGGCCAATAGTTTCTGCATATGATTCCATCCTAAATTGGCATTCGAACAACCTTTGATGTAAATATTGCCTGAGAAAGATTACTGAAGCGTTAAAAGGAAAAAGAATTCTCGAAAAATCACTTATTAATCCCAGCTTTACAGTAAACGTGCGAAGCGGGGGGCGTTCATGCATTTGCATTTGCAGTGGAATCAAGCTCTGACGCTTCATCCCTGTTTTTGTTTGATTATTAGATTTGGAAACAATGCCATACTATTTGAAAGTTATTATGGCCATAGGAAATTTACTGAATATCTAAAACACTGAAACAATTTAACCATAAACAACGACCACACAAAAGTTTTTTTTCGATTTAATTCCTTTATTAAGAACAATTAAACACTTTTGAAGGACATGTCGTAAAAATATGAGTGGGCGGGGTAGTTTAGTATACCAACGGATGATACATGCAGACGTAGGCAGACAATTCTAGACATCGGGGGTCCGGGTATACAGTGCGTGCGGTTATAAAATTGCAGCCATGTACACCCGGGCCACGTCGGGTACCTCTGCTAGTTTATCCTAAACACTGTTCCGCTATGTATTTACTCAAGTTCACTAAGTACATTATGCGTTGTTTCCCTCTGTCCCTTTTGCTTTCAATAGGTCCTGTGAGTATCAGATTTTCCAAGCCGTCTTTCCTCATTATGTGCCGCAGAAATTTCCTGATATTGATTATAAGTTTCCTTTTGGTTTCCATTTTCTCTCAAACCTCGTCGATGTTTTTATTGTTTCTGCATGTTTCTCCCTAAGACACAGCAACTCCTCCCCAAGCCTTAGTGGTTAGAAAGTGATTTGGGTTTTGTTTTTTCCTTCTAGTAAAACAGGGCATAAAATTGGTGCTTCATAGGTAGGTGATCCCTGTAGATGATCTTTCCAGCAACGCAGTCTCTCGTTCCCCTGGGAGGCCTGCAAGGAGTGTAAATATTTTGACATTATTCTTACATAAGCGTGCAAGTCTCCACATTAAATGCATACTTTCTGTCGAATATCTTTTCTCCTGGGGGAAGTACATAAATTCTGACACTTGAGAACTCGCACCGTCCTCACCCACCAGGTCAAACATATCTGATTGTAACTCTGCAGCAACCTTCTTTAGGAGGTAAATTGTATCGTATCAGCAGATCGCCTACATCATGTTTATAATCTTTGTAAACAATCCCAGGGTTAGCATGTTCATCTTACATACGGTCTCGTACCTATTCAAGAGTAAATAGTTTGTGAAACTTATATACTTCTTTTGATGGTGATCTGATGTTTCGTCTCGTATTAATCCACACTGATTCACTTAGCATAAAGCAAATCTGCTACAAGGTCATTCAGTAACAAACTATGAATAAAAGAAAGCATATATCGCCATTATTGACTTTACAGAATTGCTATTGTAATTGATTTATCTGATTAACACTTCCACGACAATTTTTACTTTTTTCCTTCTCCACTGAAAAAAATATATATATAACATTGTAGGTTGAAAAGAATACAATTTTCTGATACTAAATAATATTTCTGGGAAGGAGATATTCTTCAAATTGGAGGGCGGAGGATAAAATGAATACAAAGTGCGTAATTCAAAAGGGGGACATTAGTAAACACTGATTTACTTAGCATAAAAGAAATCTGCTACAAAGTCATTCAATAAGAAACTAAAAATAAAAAATGAATATATCGGCATTATTGACTTTACAGAATTGGTATTGTAACTGATTAACACTTACACGAAAATTTTTACTTCTCCGCTGAATATATATATATATATATATATATATATATATATATATATATATATATATATATATATACATATATATATATATATATATATGTATGTATGTATGTATATCAAACATTCTAGGCAGAAAAGAATACGATTTTCTGATACTAAATAATATTTCTGGGAAGGAGATATTCTTCAAATTGGAGGGCGGAGGATAAAATGAATACAAAGTGCGTAATTCAAAAAGGGGACATTAGTAAACACTGATTCACTTAGCATAAAAGAAATCTGCTACAATGTCATTAAGTATAAGAAATACACACTAAAATAAAAAAAACGCCATTATTGATTTTCAGCTTTGGTATTAAGATAGACTGAGCTGAATAACCCTAAATGGCATTGCTGGGAAGCAGGTGCTCATCACAGAATAGTACGGATGCATGCAAAATGGGGGACTTTTACATAATGGGGACGTTTACACAACGTCAGTTAGTATAGGACATTTTAAATTATTGTTTTAATACCGTTAATAGTAAGAGTATATCAGCCTAACCTTCGACTGTGTGTAATAAACAGTTTTTATATTGTTTCGAGAGGTCAGTTTCCTCATATTTCATGTTTTAATCATAAACTCTGATATAATTTTTATTTTTACAATAGTTTCATCAACTTATCTAGCCGTCCGAGATAAGACTTTAATAAGATCAGAGAATTTTGTGCGCGTGTAAGAACTCTTTTTGGCGATAAAAATGATTTTTGCTGATATACGTCCTACTCATTAACCCGTAGCTGGAGGTACAAAAGATGGATTAAGACCTTTCCCAGTGGTATTTGCGCGTAAGTGAATATAACGAATCCAACTGGAATTGGAACTCGGCTCTGAGATTTCAAATTCCGCGCTGTTATCCATTTCACCATCCTCACAGCCAAGCTTGCAATACCTGGTCTCCTGAAGCTGTCACCCTTCTAGATACTGACAAAGTTCGACGTTGCTTTACGTTGTTCTTAGTTCTGTCAGATTAATAAATAAAAAAAATCCATTACGTCTTTACAAAATCCATTCTCATACATATATATATATATATATATATATATATATATATATATATTGATGCATGTATCATAAAATAATATAGACAAGTTTTACATAAGCCATTATCATTATTATTATGGTTGATATATTGAAAATTAATTGGCATCTTTGATAATGGCTTATGTAAGCCGAAAGCTTAGCTTAGATTAGATTTAAACATGTATCAATATGGTGATTTTCTTTCGGCTTTCAATTATGTGATTAAGCTTATCAGACAATATGAAAGGAACTTACTTAAAATAAATAGACAAAACTTGTCTATATTATTTAATGAAACATGCATCAATGAAATATTGGTGCCTAAATATACACAATATATATATATATATATATATATATATATATATATATATATATATATATATATATATATATATATATATATATATATATATACCAGGTCTAACAGCAAAATTGTCCAATTGTTAGATTAAGCTTTGAACCATTTTATCCAAGAAATGATTAAAGCTATCTTACTGGAATTCTCCGAGCTTTTTATAACACTATTGGACTCTACTTTGAGCAATAAGAATGTATACTTACTCTCTAAGCTTAACAGAAGAATCGTGATGAAATACATTATAAACAAACCTGTCATGATCATCATTAATTAATCATAGCTAACAATAGGAAGCTCATGAAGGATTGAAATAAAGTTCATATATATATATACATATATATTTTAAACATGTTGTGTTGAATGTTAAAGACAACATCGTCCTGCATATTTTCTTTTGAATTTTCTCATATTTTCTAATGAGACTTTTTATTTGAAAATGATATCGAAATAAACATTTCAACATGTTTAAAAGAAAAGTTGCTGCCAAATTACACACACACACACACACACACACACACACACACACTTACATATATATATATATATATATATATATATATATATATATTGTTCCAGGATCATTTTCCAAATTATTCAAGATGACCTTCGCTCTCTCTAACCTTCTATCTTTCTATCCTGAAGTAACAAGGTGCCTGTTTTACGTACAATTTCATTTTCAAGTCTTTTTTCACTGCTCTTTGGATTGTCTTAGCTGAAACTCCTCTCCCACATGCCAAGCGTCTTATAGATTGAGTTAGATTTTTTTTTCATTGATCTCTTTAGCTCTAAGGTGAAAGGATGATCCCTTTTTCTGTTGTGACCTCCTGATCCAATTTTCGGCTCTGCTGGTCTCTCTTTTTAAAAATTATTCACCGTTCTCTTGATAGTTCTTGAATGGACTTTGAAGATGGAAGCCAAAGTATGAATGTTGGTACCATTACTGAAGGCATGAATGATCTTTTTCCTCTCACCATTGCTCAGTTGGAAAGACATAGTGGGACTGACACAAAAGGATTTTAATCGATTCACTGATTCTTCCGACAAATGGTGTCAAGATGACTAAACGTCTTGGACAAAGTAAACACAACCTGGACAAAGTAAACACAATTAGTTTATTGTTTTTTTTAGATATTAAAAATTTTGTGGGATGGACAATTATGCTGTTACAAAATTTGGACAATTTTGCTGTTACATCAAAATATGTATATTTAGGCAGCATTTCTTCATTCAAATAAGTTTCATTGAATAATGTAGATAAATTGTGTACTTATTTTTATATTGATCCTTTCATTTTTTTTAACCCAAATACATTCGATCTTTTCTAAGATAATCTTCTGCTTGTATTTGTAACATAGCCTTGAATGTGATTTTAGAAAAGGTCGAAAATACTTGGTTTAAAAAATCTATGGCCCCTTCCTTGATTTATTGAATCTTAACACCAAGAAACTGATTAGACAATTGTAAAGAATCAGTATAAAATATGTAGATACAATATGTCTATATTATTCAATGAAACATGTTTGAATTAATCTATCTATCTATCTACATATATATATATATATATATATATGTGTGTGTGTGTGTGTGTGTGTGTGTGTGTGTGTGTGTATAATTGAAAAAATAAAAATATATAATTAAAAATAAATAGATTATAATTAAAAATAGAAATAGACAGAAAAGATAACCTTCGAAAAATACTGAAAAATATGAAGACAAACGGATTGTGCGCCTCAAATCACTTCGTCCAGACGTGCTTAACCACAAATTTAACAACACAGATAGAATTAATATATAACCCCATAAATCAAGCCCTATCCCCATTTCTCACCAACTCTAGACCTACATGCTTGCAGAGGTGTTGAGGTCTCACACTTATACATATACTCCAGCACATATATAATCATACACACATCATACACCCGCCCCCCAAACTAAAATATAACATACACTTAATACACACATCCTATTCCGAGCAACCCATAAAACTGTCAAAGTAGGGAATTCTGAAAGTCAGGAATCTCTCATCCTCTATCTTAAAAACAACTTGAAAGAGGCCGTTTGACCAACGCAAGGACTGACCAAAATTAACAATAAAAACAAATGAAAACTACAGATAAATTTTACTTTCTTCCAAGACAGTCATTCACTGTAGTTCACTGCTACTAACAAACAGAGATTTTTTTCTTCTGATGATGGCGATTGCTGGTCGAAACTAGTTGAGGAACCTAAGAACCTAATTGAAATAATAAAACAAAAAATATTAATATACAAATATACAACCCGTTGTGTCTGAAAATTTTCATTTTTAAAATATTTTTTATTGTTCAGAATATATATATATATATATATATATATATATATATATATATATATATATATATATATATATATATATATATAAAGACATGTCTTATTTAATAATTTCTTCTGATGATGGCGCTTGCTGGTCGAAACTAGTTGAGGAACCTAAGAACCTAATTGAAATAATAAAACAAAAAATATTAATATACAAATATACAACCCGTTGTGTCTGAAAATTTTCATTTTTAAAATATTTTTTATTGTTCAGAATATATATATATATATATATATATATATATATATATATATATGTCTTATTTAATAATTTGATAAGTTTTGTCCACTTATTTTTAATAGGATCCTCTCATAATTACGGACAATTTTCTTAGTATCCTTATTAAAGGAAGAAGAAAAATTACCACGTGTTATTCCGAGTACTTATGACATTAGCACAATGGCGTCATCAGGGACTTGTTTATTCTCAGACAAAAAACTTTTTCCTGTTTTTGTACTGTATGATTTTTAAATGTTATGCTATAAACACACCTGAAAACGTTAAAGAAGGTGACTCAGTTAATGTAATGTCTAAATATTAAAAAAATAAAACTATTAGTTAAAACCTAGATATTTAAATTAATTATTAATACTGCAGAAATGTTTTAAAATATTTACAGTAGATAGTTTAAATATCGAGGTTTTAAATAAAATTTTTTTTAAATTTGAGAGGATCCTATTAAAAATAAGTAGACATTATAAGGAAACATTATTTGGACTATTGTCCTCATCTTTGTCGCCATATTTTTTACAATGCTTCGTTACTCCACTACCTTAACCAGGTACTGAACTCACACTCTTTGGGTCCTGTCACTAGATCTAACTAACGTCTTTACCCACTGTGCCATGTGCCCTTGAGGACATCTGTGAATGAATTTTCTGGTAAAAATTGTTGCGTTAGTTAGATCCAGTGACAGGATCCAAAAAGTGTGAGTTCAATACCTGGTTAAGGATATGGAGAACTTTCAGAGGGAAATTAACAGAAGATAATTGATAATTGACATCCATTAAACATGGTACGTGGAACTAGAACAGTCTACCCCAGTGAGCGAAATAAAGGGTTCAGTTCGACATTCCAACCACCTGAAGAAGGCCGGAGCGTACAACGGCCGAAATGTTGTAATTAATATGGCGACAAAGATGAGGACAATAGTCCGAATAATGTAAATAATGTACATAATACCTCATCTCAGAAATATAGACAGATATTATAAGGAAACATTTGGCATTCATTGACCGAGCAGCCAGTACTGTTTTCGGCTGAAACTTATAAAATCCTACTCTTAAAATAATTTTTCAATAGGCCACTCAAGTCCAGTGGCTGTTATCGCTCTTTTTAATATTGACGCTGGTTTCCTTCCTAACCTTTTTTTAGAGTAGTGTGGAACGTCTACATCTTGATTATATCATTATTTTCTCTTCGACTTACATGTGCTTTCCATTTTAGCTGTTGCTACAGTTGAAAATCCTCAAGTGATGTGGTTTATTTGGTACAATTATTTGTTTGTGATTGTGTAGCGCCAATCGACAATGTCCGAAGAAGTGTGGTCTTTGCCAAGATGCACAAGCTTCACTTGCTCGAAGCCATTTATACATTGATCTTAGAAAAGCAATTGTATGCAGCTGACAGTTTCGATATTTCTAAACGGGTTTGGCGTCATGCATGACATCCATATAAAACTCTCGATCTGACAAGAACATGACTCGAGATTTCAGGTAAATGTTTTGGTTTTGTAGCAATTTGCGGTTTGGGGCAAAACTAACCGTAGCGTCGCCTATTCTGTGTTCATTTTCCTTATCTCCTGTACTAAATTTGTTCTAACTGACCCATCCACTGGGTTCTGTAATGTTTTGTATTTATTCCTGAACACTGACAATCCCTTTATTATTCTTACTATCATTTACACTCTATTACATTATATTTGTACATTTTATTTTATGAAAAATTATTTATTACAGGAAATATACACAGCGAATTTACATTAAATATATAATAACTTAATTCTGTCAGTAACTATTTTCATAATGAATTTCTGTTCCTATAAAAGACATGTTTGTTCGACTAATAATAATAATAATAATAATAATAATAATAATAATAACAGTAATAATAACAGTAATAATAAGAACATTAATAATAATAATAGTAATAATAATACTAATAATAACAATTATAATGATAATGATAATAACAGTAATAATAATAATACCAGTAATAATACTACTAATAATAACATTAACAATGATAATAACAGTAATAATAATAATAACAACAACAACAATAATAATAACAGTAATAATACTACTAATAATAACATTAATAATAATAATAGTAATAATAATAATAGTAACAATAATAATAATAACAGTAATAATACTACTAATAATAACATTAATAATGATTATAATAGTAATAATAATAATAACAACTACAACAACAACAACAACAATAATAATAATAATAATAATAATAATAATAATAATAATAATAACAGTAATAATATATCCTTATATTAAATTTGTTCTAACTGACCAATACACTGAGGTATTTGAAATATTTAGTATTTACTAGCCGCAAAATCTGAATTTTTATGATTGATTCAGGTTAGGTACCATTTGCTTTCATTACAATTGCAGATAATATTTTCTGTCTTGGAAAAGTTTGTCTCCAGACCTATTTCTTGGAACACTTGTTTGAGGATGTTGATCTTCTGCTCATAATAATTCTTATCTCACTTATGCACACTTATGTCATCGCTACATTGGCCCCGAGAGGAGAAGCAGGATCGTTGCTTTCTATTGGTAGGTTCATTTGGGATATGGTATGGGATGCTTAAAGGATAAGGGCCCATTTCTTCACACATGTGTTTGTAAATGCGCACGGCATAGTCTATACTGGTTCTCTCATTTCTTCTTTGTCGTCTTCCTGATGAGGTTTGAAATAAAGTCCACAACCCCGTACAGAGGCCTCTGGTCAGGAAATTGGAGGTTTTGAGGAGCGTGGAACCACCTCTTATGTGCTGTTGTTTTCAGGTCCACCCTAACCCCTGGAGGTGGCCTCTGTTAGGGTCCCAGCTATCGAGAAATAATGAACCCCAAACAAAAATCCACGGTACATTTTTATAGTAAAATGACAATACAACACTAAAAAAAATTATAAAAATACATATTTTTAATAAAATTACCAGCAATACATTTAAAAAATTATCAATAATACATTTTATGATTTATAAACTATATATCTAAAATACATCTTTACCTTGAAAGTATAAAATTTGTACAGAATATCGGTTTTTAGAATGCATAAAATTACTCCCAAAATATTTAGATTTAAGCATTAAATAACCCATAGAGATGTTGATATGCCGCTAAACAAGATCAGCAGATAATTCAATACTCTTATAGTGTTTACGGTATAAGCTTCGACATACGGTTTTTGAATTGAGAGTAATCCTTCTCCTAGACTGACTATCAACCATGACGAGAGACGCCAGGTTCTTCTGCACTTAAACCCATAGTGAATCTGACGAACTCAAACTATCGGCCGATACTGGTTGGGAGCGACTTACCCGTTAACTGCAGTCTGTACAGCAGTAAGACTAACAAGCTGTTAAATCCATTGTCAGTTATGACTGATTTGTCATTATATTCAGGAGAATGTGGAGGAAGATGAAGAGGCGGAGGAATAGGCGGAGGAGGGGGAGAGCTAATGCTGAAAATAATTGTAAACCGGAAATACCACGGGATATATAAATGCGGAAGACATTTATTTATAAAAATGGGTGCATAATGTTTGGCCGAATATTATCTTTGAGCTAGGGCGATACCTGACCACGACATCCGCTGAAACCGCAAGATAGAATAGAGTATACTTTGTTCAAGTGGCTTTGATGACATATTGAGCGACAGGCGGACTGCAATTGTCATACCTGGGAAATATCTTGTGTAATATTGACATTTTCACCTTGTTATAGCGATGCAAAACATGTTAATAAAAAAAATGTGGAAATACTTTAAAGTTACGTGACACAGAAGAAAACATTTTAGTTTTAAACAACAAAATGAAGCGAATAACTCGTTTTATATTTCCAAGGAAGTATCTAAGTCTTTCATAGTTTTTTTTTTTTAAATTGGCGCTAAATGATCTCTCACTGTCAGGAAATACGAATATCAGACGAGAAAAAATAACTTCTGTCTGACTTTCTGAGATTTGTTTTTACCCCTTCACCGTCGAAACTGTTAGATGTAGACGTCTCTTCTACTCCAATAGCTTCATGTCTCGCACATCTCGCCTGTGGACCTCCCTTCCTTATTCCTGTTTCCCTGACAAATATAATCTCCAATTATTTAAGTGTAACGTCAATCGACATCTCCAGTTGCCTTGATCTATCCACTTCCCTTCTCCACATCGTTTTCACCTTTCATTCCTATCTGCTCTCGCTCCAAATCTTCTGTAACCCCCTTGCCTTGATCGATCCACTATCTTTCTCCACATCCTCTCCTTTACCACTCCTATCTGCTCTCGCTCCAAACCTTCTGTAACCCCTTGCGTGCTAGTGGCTTTCATCCTTGCTTGGGGTGAAAAGCTTAAAAACAAAAAAAAAAAAAACAACAAAATCCTTTTCACCCCAAGCTAGACAATAAAGCCGCTACGTCACAGGGATAGTTACTAAATGTGAAAGAGTATAAGAATATAAGAATAACATTAGGGTTCCTCGAGGCGGTGTAATGTTTAGCAAGCTTGTCTGGCTAGCAACAATTACGACTGAGCAGTGAGTTTAATCCTCACTGGGTACTCCCTACTTTCGGCCTTGTGCCACATCTAAGCTACGCGTGGAAAATCACTGGGCACCTCGATGTAGTGTAATGGTTAGCAAGCTTGTCTGGCTAGCAACAATTACGACTGAGTAGTGAGTTTTATTCTCACTGGGTACTCCCTACTTTCGGCCTTGTACCACATCTAAGCTACGCGTGGAAAATCACTGGGCACCTCGCGGCTAGAACAATTACGACTGAGTAGCGAGTTCGATCCTCACTGGGTGCTCCATACTTTCGGCCTTGTGCCACATCTAAGCTACGCTTTGAAAATCACTGGGCACCTCGAGGCGGTGTAATGGTTAGCAAGGATGTCTCGCTAGAACAATTACGACTGAATAGTGAGTTCGATCCTCACTGGGTGCTCCATACTTTCGGCCTTGTGCCACATCTATGCTACGCTTGGAAAATCACTGGGCACCTCGAGGCGGTGTAATGGTTAGCAAGCTTGTCTCGCTAGAACAATTACGACTGAGTAACCTATTTCCAATCATTTGTAAAACGGTTTCACAGAGCTCATACTAAAAACATGAACTTCAGAAAGATTACACAAAATTTCGATTTTGATCTAAAGCTTATTCGTGAGTGTCTGTCTAAATTTCTCGGATTAAGTCTTTTCATTTTTTACACTCTTGACATTCAGATTATTGTCTTCATCTTTGTTGTTATTATCAAAATGTTTCGGTAGCTGTGTCCTCAGGCCTTCATGAGATTTATTTATGTGTTTTCCAACCACCTGCATTGGTGCATCACGTATGGTCCGTACCAATTCGGTAATTTTTATCTGAATTTCTACTATGAGGAAACCGTTTTTTACACTATTCACATTTGGACTATTGTCCTCATCTTTGTTGTTATTATCACAATGTTTCGATCGCAATGTTCCCCGTCCTTCACCAGATATTGCTTGATGTAGTTTTTCGATCACCTACTTTGGTGTATCACATTGGGTCCGTTTCGGTCGCTGTGTTCTTCGTCCTTCACGAGATATTTTTTGATGTAGTTTTTTTCCGACCAACTGCATTGGTGTATCACGTATGGTCCGTACCTATTCGATAATTTTTATCTGAAATTCTAGTATGAGGAGATCATTTTTACACTATTTACATCCAGACTATTGTCGTCGTTTTTGTTGTTGTTATCACAATGCTTCGGCCGTTTCGCTCACAGCTCAACAAAAATGAGGACAATATTACGACTATAAAGACCATAGTACATGTATCTCTTTGAGAAGTCGGGGATCGATTTGACATTGCCTTGATTTGTAAT
>OZ038508.1:64543186-64598186 GCA_964036315.1 Acanthosepion esculentum | reverse complement strand
CGTTTTCTTTAAGACTTCGTCATTACTAACTCGCTCTGTCCATGAAATTCTCAGTATCCTTCTGTAGAACCGCATTTCTGCTGCTTCTAGATTTTTCCTCCTCCTTAGGGAAAATGTCCAACGTTCATTGCCATGTAAGAGGGTGGACATCGCATGGCACTCCAGCAGTTTATTTTTGTTTCTAACGATTTTTTCCGTTTCTCGCCAGGTGGGTGGGGGGGTGGAGAGCTTGTTTAATTATCAAGAAAAAGTTTGCCACCCAAAAAACTGAAACAGACTAAACTGATTACGCTGATTCTGAATCTGTGCAGAGAACACTGGATGTTTGGCATATAGACACCACTATATATGTCCGTCTCTTTGTATGCATGTTTATATGTAATTAATAAAAGTATTTGCACAGGCATAGAAAACGCGTTATTATGAGGTTTTTCGGATAAATAATGTCCAATTTTAGACTTTTATGAATAAATGTATTTAAACAATGTTTAAATAAATCAAAATAGGACAGCCATACAATTCTGTTATCGAATTACCAGTTTATATCTGTCTTTGAGTTAAAATTCTAAAGGTTTAGACTCAAAGAAGTCTTCGAATGCCGGTTCCGCATCTTCTTTGCAACGTAATGTTTTTTCGCTTGAAGAATTGCCAAGATGCATGAAAAGTGGTAGCCAATGGACAAGGGACCAGGGAAACGTGGAAAGGTTTCTTACCCCAAATCTTACCTCTTAAAGAATTGCCAAGATGCATGAAAAATGATAGCTGATAGACAAAAGATCAGAGGAACATTGAAAAGTCTTCTACCCCAAGATGCATGAAAAATGGTAGCTAATAGACAAAAGATCAGAGGAACATTGAAAAGTCTTCTACCCCAAGATGCATGAAAAATGGTAGCTAATAGACAAAAGATCAGAGGAACATTGAAAAGTCTTCTACCCCAAGATGCATGAAAAATGGTAGCTAATAGACAAAAGATCAGAGGAACATTGAAAAGGCATTTACCCCTATGATGCATGAAAAATTATAGCTGATAGACAAAAGATCAGAGGAACATTGAAAAGTCTTTTACCCCAAGATGCATGAAAAATTATAGCTGATAGAAAAAAGATCAGAGGAACATTGAAAAGTCTTTTACCCAAAGATGCATGAAAAATGGTAGCTAATAGACAAAAGATCAGAGGAGCATTGAAAAGTCTTCTACCCCAAGATGCATGAAAAATGGTAGCCAATGCGCAAGAAATCGGAAGAACATGGCAAAGTTGCGTACCCCAAGTCGTTGAGCTTATAGAATTGCCAAGACGCATGAAAAATGGAAACTATATTTACGAATCAAAAATTGAAAAGCTTAATATAAGTCGTTTTTCACAAAAATTTAAAAAATAATTTTTGATTTTCTTTATTTTTTTTCTATGTATGGTAGTCTATACATGACATTATTATTAAAATGTCACGTGTTGTAAGAGTTGCCAGGATTTATTACATATAAAATACAATTGAAGCACAAAGCCTAAAAGAGGGGAATGTTTTCTGGCTGGTCGTAACTTACTATCTAAGTAGCTAATTAGATTCATGACCCATCCACTCCAATAATTTGCACATTCACCAAAAGAACTCATCCACCATCATTCAATCCTCCATATACCATAATAACGCATACTCTCAGGGGAATCTACAAAAACATCCTCATGACATAAAAAATAAATTAGCATCAAAATTCTCTATATAAAATCTGTACATGATACGTAATGAAGGGGAAAAGCGTATGAACTCTAAAACCAAAACAAAAATATCAAAACAAATGTACAATATAAAGATAACTGATGTTAGTTGAACCGGTAAAACCCTCAAAGAAGATTTAAGAGAGGCCGTTATATTCCGTCTTAAGACAAAATCAAGTGGTTCCCTCGCTAAGCGGGAGGGAAAGGATAAAATAAACATGGGCGTGGGGAAAGAATAAAGCTGACCCAGTCGGAAAAAAAAAGAGTTATCGGAACTTTACTGATAAATTCGCTTGTCTGCATTTCTTTATTCATTTCTGGATTGTTTTAAGATTCTTTTCAAGGTTTTCATGAAAGATTGCAGTGTTGTGACGTAGGCAAAAAAGGTTGTGACGTAGGCAAAAAAGGTTGTGACGTAGGCAAAAAAGGTTGTGACGTAGGCAAAGAGTGTCCTGCCGTAATCGAGGTGTGGCGTGTATTTTCTTTTTTGCTACTTCAAGTCTCTTCTTCATCTGTAAGGAGATTTTCTTTGCCATATAGGAGGACGGATATCACGTAACAGCTCAGTGCTTTTACCTTAGTTTCTACGGTGAAGTAATGGATAGCGGCTCGGATTGAAGAATCGGAGAGCCGAGTTCGAATTCCAGTCAAATCCATTACATTCACTAACGTGCTAATTCCATTAAGAAAAGTTTGAATCCTCTTTTTCTCCTCCCAGCTATGGGTAAATAGCAGGACACACCGGGTTCTATAGCTTTGGATGGCAACTGGTCTACCACAGAAAGAAACAGCAACCTACTGCGTGAAAAATCTGCCTCGTCAGTCATGTATCGAAAGATACATGATCGCCTAAGCGTGTATCACGCATGGCACAAAACCGAACTGAATACTGTTCTTAGTTTTTGGAATGCATCTTTGGCCATCCCAATCCGCCTTCGGATTTAACAAAGTAAATCGAATTAAAAGGTCAACATTAAAAATGTTAATTTCTAAGTTTCAAAAATTAAATTATTCAAAAATGGGTTCCATTTTATTTTCCGTATCATTATCTGAGACTCCTTTCTGCCTTCCTTCAGCACGGCTCATGCTAACCTCCTCGAAAGGACTTTTTACGCCTACTCGGGTTAACATTCTCGATTGGCATGAAGTGGGAAAACTATATTGAATCCATTGCTTGGTCCGCTGCCAAGAACGTTGGTTCACTGCGTCGTGCTAGACAATGTTTCTCTCTGGAATCAATTTTACATACCTATAGATCTACCATTCATCCATGTCTCGAGTATCTTTGCCATATCTGGCCCGATGATCCTGCAATATATTAAGAGATTTTTCATAAAATCCAAAGAATCAGCAATAGTATCGGTTCTGACCTGGCATCTCGGCTTCAGTCACTTTCCAATCGCCATATAGTTGCTTCCTTGAGCCTTTTCTATAAATACTTCATGGTAATTGTCCAGATGAGCTCTTTCCTATGATGCTTAGACTTTATGAATTTAAGCGCAGTACTAGATTGGCGGCAAGGTCCCAATTGTTTGCAATTGAATTGGCCAGATGTAACCGTAAGTTCTATGCTAACAGTTCCTTTGCTGTCACTTCTCGATTGTGGAAATATCTTTCTGCTTCGAGCTTTCCAGCCAAATTTGATCTTCAAAAATTTAGATGTAATGTCAATTGTTATCTACGGTCATAATTACTCTTCTATTCTCGTCCAGAAATGCTCCTATTTTTTTCTTATTCTACCACATCTGTGTCTTAGTGGCTTTATTGCCTTGTATGGGTTGATATGATTAAAAACAAAATTGAAAATGAATGTATCAATATTGTTTTAAATGTACAGAAAGTTTAAATAAAAAATACGTTAGATTAATACGAATACTGATGACAGAGTTTCAGACTGCGTTGTTTCACTAATAAAAGATTTTAAAGATACATTTGCATGAATAGAATATGTATTATTTGTAGATCAGGTTTCATTGCCGTATTTTTTTAATTATGTTAATCAATCTTTGTACAATACTTTTGATATTAACCAATCATAAAAGTCTGATCGATTCGATAAGATCTTCAAAAATTTAAATGCAATGTCAATCGTTATCTGTTGTCTTCTTGATTATCCTTCTGATGTTCTCGTTCCTGAATAATACTTCTGTTTTCTAATTCTCTCACACCCAATAACACTATGCGTCTTAGTGGCTTTCCTACCTTATATGAAGTGAATTCGATCATGATCAATCTGACTGCTTTTGAAATTTTTTTTCACATTCCAAGCAATGTACAAAAAGGTACTTCAGACATTTGCATACGTTCCTACCACAACTATTACAAGCATTCTTTATTTAATGTCACGTGTTTGTAATTCCCACAAGCCTCTTGTAGATACTTGACAGAAAGATTCAGAGGGCGATTTGACTAATGATGTACATTTGATTTGCCACTTGCTAGATATTAATGAAACTTTTTTGTGGTGTTTGTACACCCCATTATACAAACGGGGTGTTAAGCGTGTACCGTTTAAAGCAATTTTTCAGTACTTTACAAAAACATTCCAAAAACACTTTAGTAATTACATTTACTTACATTCTTCTTATACTTTTTATGGGCTATTTTTCTTAAGGGCGTTTGGCGACCAAGGGCCTTCACAATTTCCTGTCCTTTGTTACCCTTTTTTTCACGTTTTTCTTTTTGCTATCTATGCCAAAACGTCCTCCCTCATTCACTCACACATGCTCGCTAGGTAGTTGATGCGTTGCTTTTCCCTGTCTCTCTTACCTTCAATCTTTCCTGTGAATATCAATTTTTCCAAGCCGTCTTTCCTCATTATGCGCCCCAGAAATGTAAACTGTCTCTTCGTGGTGTTAAGTAAAACTGTTCTATTTTGTTTTGTTTTGTTTTACGGTATATCAACATCAATGTGTTATTTAATGCCGCCAAGACTTTAAAGATAAATTCGTATGAATAGAATATGTATTCTTTATAAGGAATCAGTTTGGAGATCAGATTCCATTGACGTATTTTTGTGAAGAGGTTTTTTGTAGTGAGTTTTGTTTGTTTTAATTTATTTTACGGTATATCAACCTCAATGTGTTATTTAATGCCGACAAAATTTTTATGATAGATTCGCATGAATAGAATGTGTATTCTTTGTAAGAAATCAGTTTGTAGATCAGGTTTTATTGACGTATTTTTGGAAAGATTGGTTTTGTCCAGTGTCAAATGTATTACAGGTAATAAAAAAATGTATTGCTGGTAATATTTTTTTTTCAAAAATGTGTTGCTGGTAATAATATATATATTTTTTAAATATGTATGGTTGGTAATAATTTTTTTACTAAAAAATGTCTTGCTGGTAATATTTTTTACAAAATATGTATTGCTGGTATTCTACCTATAAAAACATATATTTACACTTTCATAGTGTTTTGACCCCAGTTTCAGAGTAACTATTTGCGTATAGCTAAGATCCTAACAGGTTGTACCACCCCGAGTCAGGATTAACTCGCGACAACAGCAATTAAGAGTTGGTTCCATGCTCCTCAAAAACCTCCTGATCAGAGGCCTTGCTGCCGGATGCTGTTTATTGTCATACCCAGGACGCCTCGTTGAAGGGTCTTACCCCTCTGCAGAGGTGCAGTTGACGTATTCTGAAGCCCTAGTCGACAGGCTGGAAAAGTCTCCTGTTTGTTGCCATTGTGCCTACAACTTGTTCCTCACATGTTTCTGGAACCCCAGATTTCTGTTGTTTCAAGCCTCTTCTTCATCTGTGAGGAGATTGTCCGTCATTTAATGGCATATAGGAGGACTAATATCATTTGTCAGTTCAATATGGGTTTCTTTGCTATTAATGATATTTTTTCTAATTATTTATACTTTTCCTAGCTTTTGGAAGGCACCTTTCGTTATCCCAGTGCGCCATCGGATTTCAATGTCGCACTTTCCGTCCTCTGTTAAAACGTTTCCCAAATATCTAAATTGTTGCACCTGTTTGAGATCGATATGTCCAACATACAATTTACATGCTGGGCTGTTTCGTTTGCAAACAACCATGCATTCAGTCGTCTTACAATCAATGTTTAGTCCTTTCTCCTCGCTTTCTTTCCCTTCTGTAGGAATTCTTGTAGTTTCCTTTCCGTGTCTACTATTATGACTGTGTCATATGTTGTTAAGATTGTCGCCACTAATAATAAAAAAGCAAGCTTGTAGTACAGTTGAACATAAAGCAACAAATCATAATGCAAACTTTCACCAGTTTTTTTTTAATGATATTTCCAGGCGGCCCCAATGTTATGTTTCCCAGGGCAGTATTTTACCATTACAGGTATTTGCATTCAGTTACGTATCCATCTTATTCATACTCTAACCATTTATGAATATCTATGTTGATGATGCAACGGTATATGGGCGCACTTTCAAAACTCTAGATGACCAGAGATTGGCAGCTGATCTCTCCTTTGATCTAGCTCTTACATCTCAATTGTGGAATAACTGGCTAGTTACATTCACTGCCTCAGGGTAACCTCTTGCCTTTTGCACTATTGCATTGCTTTATAAAACTTTAAAAAAACTTAAACAAACATAGTGAAAGACTAGCTATGGTGTCAGCTTTCCCGATGGCAAACGGGGCCCTGGTTGAGTGATCTCTCTTTTCAGTTGCAAATTCCTTCCTAACGGGTAGATCCCTGACGGTAGTTGTTAACGACCAGTCATTTGGCACCCTAGTAATCAGGAGTCCCCCCAGAGGTCAGTTGTCAGGCCAACCCACTTTTTACATTACAAAAATTATCTTCGCAAGAGTATACTCCGATCATTTCTGAATATTTAAGCTAATGATACAATCGTATATGGGTGCACCTTCAAAACTCGTGATGACCAGAGATTGGCAGCTGATCTTTACTCTGATCTAGCTCTTACATATCAATGGTGGAATAATTGGCTGGTTATATTCACTGCGTCGGAAACTGGCCTAGTTATATTCCATCAGCGCGAATCGGCCCCTGAGCCATCACCAATCACGATTAATGGATGTTTCCTCAGAGTAGCCCCGTGCCTTTTGCGCTTATTGTGTCTCAATCCAAGCCTCAAGTGGAACTCATGCACGCAACTCTTCAAAAACGATTCCAGGAAAAATGGTCGATTGTCTGTATCACGGGATTAAGTCCCTGATTCCTCCTGCTGCTATCTTCTACTTTTATAAGAGTCAGGTCAGGTTGAAAATAGAGTGCTACTGCCATATGTGGACAGAACCTGTTGTAGAGTTAGATTTTTGCGTCCTTTTCAGTGATTAATTATGTTCCGCTTTACAAACACTTTCCCACAGACAAAACGTTATCCTCTAATTTCTCTATCGCTACTTCCATGGAAAGTGCTCAGACGAACTATATTCTTTAGTTCTATCAGTTCTAAACTTCACGTGCATGCCACGCCCATTGTAGCGAACCACCCTCATTCCCTTCGTATTCCATTGTTGAGATGTATGTTCTATTCGAGCAGCTACTTCCCACGAACCACTGTCTTGTGGAACCGATTCCCAAGAGGCTCCTTCCCCGATCACTATGATCTTTACCTGTTCAAGTCAGGGTTTGACCGTTATCTTCCCCACATATCCACCCGAACAGTAACTTCTCGCGAACCGCTGCTCTGTGGAGTGGACTCTCAAGAGAATCTTTTTCTGTTCACTAGAATCTTAACCTGTTCAAGTCTAGGCCTAACCGTTATCTTCCCCACACACCCTGCCTGTTAATCTGTAAATTTATATCGTGAGTGGCTCCTGGGCTTTGTAGAAAATGAACATCACTATAAAAAAAATCCAGCTGGTTAATGATAGCACCGTTGAGGCGTATTTCGGTATCATAAATCAGCGAAAACAGATGGTATGATGGCTCAGCGAATACGGACGAACGTCGCCGACATTTTAAGACGTTTATTCCTGTTGTGAGGGAGGATATTTCCCTACAAGTTTGGAATAGTCCTACATCAAGAGGAGTAGCAGTAGCAGCAGTAGCCTTTGCTACTGTTGTTTTTGATAAATTGATTGCAAAATTCCTTTTACAGTACCAAAGATAATAACAGTAATAATAAACAGAGTCGCTTATATTTGTAGCACAGTAGCCGGCTATCAGAACGCATGCAATAATAGGTTAAAATAGAAAAATCGCCAGAAAGAAGCAAATGCAAGATATGTGTGATCTATTTGTTGATACCGCGATAAAATAAAACCTAAAAAATTTCTTATCAGAAGAAAGTATTATGTGCTGAGAAACATTGAAACGAGAAGGGTTAATACCAAACTTTCGTGGGAAGAACTGAAGATTTAATTCACACATAAAGGACTTGTATTGTATGTCGAGCAGTATGAACAATGGAAGAGAGACACAAACTTAAGAGGCAATGTTGATCGACACGCAGTTCCAAATGCAAGCTCTAAAACGAAACCTTAATTTTCGTAAACAAATTTAGAGTTGATTGTCCTGGTCGAAAGTGATTCGAGACCGGAGGTGGGTTGATAAGCCACCCACGCTCACTGAAAAGGTTTAGTGAGAGATCGTGATATGAGAGATTGAGAGAAGGAAATTCCCCAAATTATGCCAAGAAATGCAAATGCGCAAAGCGAATTCATCAGAAGAGAGAGAGAGACGAGTCGGAGCAGTAGAGACAGAGACAGAGGCAGAAGAGAGAAGAGAGGCCCAACAAAAAGCCTCCAACTTTAGCCTTGTGCCAAACTTTACCAACAACAGCAAACCAGATTTTTGCCAGATCAATGACTTCCGATTTTTATACGGACTGGGCTGATAATTAATTGCATGCGAAATCTAATATAACCAATTATTGTACGGAGGACTGATATAAAGACAGTATGTACTTTTCTTCAATTTATTCGAGTGTTATTTTTTTCCCCTCTGCACGTTATCGCTCTGCTTGGACAAGCCTAACACGAAGATAACTGCGACGATTCGGTCATGGCCTCCTTATGATCAAACTTAAATCACAACGTGGGATAAGGTAGGTATTCATCGATCAGCCATCGTGTTGGAAGTCTTGGACGACCACCTAGGTGTTGCATGATTACATATGTGGACAAGCTGAACAGACAGCAAACTACATACTCACGGAGTGTACCAAGTTGGCACAGAAAGAATACAAGTGAAGACATGATTGCATTAGCCAAAGAATCCATTGAGATATAACCATTCGTCTGTGCACTGAATATTCTTGTTATATCTGATCTATTACTGCCACTATATATCTCAACATTCTCGACAAAAACCAAAGAAGTGTCTGCATTGTTATCAGTTTTGACCTGGCATCTCACCTCAGTCATTTTCCCGCCACTGAGAAGTGGCTTCCTTCGGTCTTTTCTATAAATAGTTTCATGGCAGTTGTTCTTATAAGCTCTCCTCCTTGGTACATCGACTGCCTTATTTTAAGAGTACATACCAGTACATTGGCATCTAGGTCAAACTGTTTTACTTAGCTAGATAAAACCGTAAGTTCTATTTTAATAATTCTTTTCACGCACTTCTCGCACGTGAGGGTCTCTTCAGAATTCTTACTTCCCAGATACCCACAGTCCTCAAAAATGTTGTCTGTCTTCCTGAATTCTGTTCTTTTATTGTCCTTTTTCTTCATTAAAATTTTCTCATTCTCTTCCACTCCCAGTATCCCCTTGCGTTTTAATAGTATTATCACTTTGGTTAGCGTTTTAATGGCATTATACTTTGCGTTTTAATGGTATTATCACTTTGCGTTTTAATGGCATTATCACTATGATTAGCGTTTTAATGTTATTATCACTTTGCATTTTAATGGTGTTATCGCTGTGATTAGCGTTTCAATGGTATCACTTTGCGTTTTAATGGTAGTATCACTTTGGTTAGCGTGAAATTATTTTTAAAAAAACTGTGTTGCAATTTTTACTTCAGTATAAGCGACGAAGTGTTACAGTCAGAGACATTGGTAGAAAATGACAGTTACAAGGTCTTATGAGGGTTCTCTTTAGACTCATCAAGTAAGGAAACTCGACCTTATTGTTATAGATAAGCAAAGTGTCAGATTATTAATTTTACCGAAACTGAAAAGATTGAAAAATAGATATGATTTGGCTTGGGTGCTGAAAAAATCTATTGAAGTAATTTTTGTAATTCACCTAGAAACTTGAAATAACGTTTAGGGATAATTGTAATTGAAACCAAGATCTTAGGCACCCAGAAAATTGCCATCATTTACCCTACAAGGATTATCGGGAAGGTTCTTCTTGCCTTGTGAAGAGCCTTGTTGACTCAATTCCTCAAGAAGAGAATTTCAATATGCGACGCAATAATAATAATAATAATAAAGAAAAGAGCGCGATTTAAGATAACAAAAAGAAAAAAAACAGTGTTTGACAATGTTAAACAATATTTCAAAGGAATATCTGTTTTATTCATGTTACATTTAAAAATGTTTTTCAAGTATAAATATACACGTACCGATGGGTAAATTGCCGCCATTTTATCTTCTTTTTTTTATATTTTTGCGCATGCGTGTTGTTTTGTTGTTTGTTTTATTATTTTTTTATTTTGTCGACCGCACGGTAAAATAGGAACAGTGGTGCGCCGTCTGTGAGAAAAAAAGAAGACCATGACGTAAATCACTCCGCCAGAAATTTGGAAACGGCATGCTGTACTATTTGGCATTCACGCCTGAATCACCAGAGCGAACATTTCAGAGTGTTTGGATGTCAATCTGAGGACACTGTAGAAGATTCGGAAAAAGTTTGATGAGTCTAATGGTGATTATAATGGTACGGCAGCTTGTAAAACACACTCATAATTCTGATAAGAAAAGAACTCCCGAATTTGTTGGTGAGGGCATCAGACTGAACACGGAGGCCTACACCAAGGAGGTTATGCTGTCCTGAGAAGAGGGTTGCTGCTGGAAGACCCCTATGTCTGGCAACAGGACTCTGCACCATGCCCCATAAGAAAGAGAATCCAGGCATGGCTGTCAGACAATTTCTGCAACCACATCACCTCTTAAATCTGGCCAACTAACTCCCCAGACTGCAACTCCCTTGATTGTTATGTGTGCTGCGCAGTTGAGCGAGAGACCAACAAAACTCCTTGTAATACCAAAGATGAATTGAAGGCAAGGATTATGGCAGCATTCACCAACTTAAACAAGGAGACCGCCCAGAAGAGTTGCAAGAGATTTCGAAGTCGTCTGGAAGCCGTGATTGAAGCCAATGACGATTTTGTTTAATAGATTTACTCTTTAGTATTTGAGGATATTTTGTATTTTTGTCTTTTTTTTTTTTGATAAATTTATCTGTTAAAATGAGATGTCGGCGTTCTTTTCCTTTTTTTCGTAATTTAGACGACAATTTATCCATCGTATCCTGTATATAGATGTACAAAAAATTATAAGTCTTTATACAAACGTTGCTTGTCTTGTAATGACTAAACGGCTGTACTGGTAATGAAAGTGCTAAAACGAATAAAATCCTACGTGAAAGCATGCAACTGCCTAATATGATGGTGTTCGTATTCATATCGGAATTTTCGGTTAGTTACTAAGATTAATTCATTAAACAGCTTAGTAAAAATCTTATGGAACTCTCCTGTCATTCTGTTCACCCCACGGGATGGGGGAGTTAGTAATTTGCATATTTAACCATCCTCATATGTATTAAGAGTCGAAAGGTCGATAGATTCTGAATATTTTTTAGAATGTGCACCTTAAGATGTTTGTCGAAATTACAATTGTTTGCAATAAAATGTTTTGCAAACTCCGTTGACGTCCCATTGTTGTGTCAGATCTGTGTCCATTGATGTTTTTATTTAATTTTCCGTTGGGCAATCCATATAAAACAAGTTATATTGGGTACATTGGGTGGCATATATTAAATGGGAATCAGTACAATTGTCACCTTCTGCAGAAATCGTGATGTTTCTCTTTGAATTTGCGATAGAATTAACTTGACTCATGTTGTTGTACAACGTGCAGTGTTTTTCTCTTCTATGAGTTTTTTCGGGAGTCCAACGATCCGAAACTCCAATGATGTTTTGAGTGTGGACGCGTACATTTGTTAAAACTTGTCTGACGTTTTTATTTCTTTTGAAAGAAACTATAGGCGTGTTGGGAAAAATACCTTATATGTTGTTGTTGTTGTTGTTGTTGTTGTTCTTGTTGCTGCTGCTGTTGTTGTTGTTGCTGCTGTTGTTGTTGTTGTTGTTGTTGTTGTAGTAATAATAATAATAATAATAATAATAATATGGTGGTGGTGGTGGTGGTGGTGGTGATGGTGGTGGTGGTGGTGGTGGTGACTTCTTGGTTATTTTTTAATGTTCTATTCTTATTTATTTATTAATAATTTATATACAATTTTTATTTTATTAACTTGATACATGTCGTTGTTATTATAATTATATATTATAATTTTATAATAATAATAATAATAATAATAATAATAATAATAATCATCTTGTATCAGGTTGTACGATATTGGCACCAACTGAATATAAAAACCGGCATGACAGAGTGGGCCAATATCTGCACTGGAAAATTTGCAACTTCTGGTACGAACACCAACCAGACCCGGTTACGGAGATAGGCCCTGTTACAATTCTATGGGACTACACAATACACACTGACAGAACAATCAAAGCCAACCGCCCAGACATTGTTATTAAAGACCATAAACAAAAATTATGCCTCCTCATTGATATGGCAGTCCCTGCAGACTGCAATGTACCTTTGAAGATATTCGAAAAGCTGTCAAATTACAAGGATTTTGAAATAGAAATCTCAAAAATGTGGCATATGGGAACATCAACAATCCCTGTTGGAGTTGGAAAAGGTTCCAGTAGACTAATTGAAGGGATCCCTGGAAGTCCATACCTCAAAGAGATATAAAAAATTATTCTGACAAGTACAGCCCACACTTTACGAAGGGCTTTATCTATGTAATAATTTTTTTTATTTCTAACCTTAGGTCCCTGGGCGGGACCCGGAACGAAATGTGTAAACGGCAGATATCAAAGGAAATAATAATAATAATAATAATAATAATAATAATAATAATAATAATAATAATAATAACAGCAACAACAACAACAACATTTACGAGAAGGAAACTGCAAGAAACTAATACAAACATCACCCAGAGCCGGTTACAGAGATAGGACGTGTAACAATTTTATTGGAGTTTACAATGCAGACAGACAGAACAAGCAGACCTAATCGACGAGACATCGTGTTGAAAAACCACAAAAGCAGAAGGTGCTTATTATTGACATGGCAGTGCCAGCAGATTGTAATGTAACTTCAAGATCTTCAAATAAACTATTAAAA
Organism: Acanthosepion esculentum; assembly: GCA_964036315.1. Classification (NCBI taxonomy): domain Eukaryota; kingdom Metazoa; phylum Mollusca; class Cephalopoda; order Sepiida; family Sepiidae; genus Acanthosepion; species Acanthosepion esculentum. Next base: position 64,585,143 of record OZ038508.1, on the reverse strand, counting down.
TACAAATGGAAATCTCAAAAATATGGCACCTGAGGACATCAATTGTTTCAGTAGTAGTTAGAGCCCTCGGATTGATGGGAAAAGATTCCGATACTCCTTGAGGGGATTCCTGCTAGCCCATACCTTAAAGAAATACAAAATATTGTACTCACAATTACAGGTCACATATTTCGAAGAGCTTTATCTTTTTTTTTTGTACCGAATATGTTCAGTGGAAAATGTTACGAAATCATTTCTGACCTTAGGTCTTTGGCCGGGACTCAGAAAGAATGTATAGAACAGAAATCAAAGGAAATAATAATAATAATAATGTTGCTTGAGTCAATAATATAAATATTGAAGAAAAAGAAAAGTGAACTATTTTCAATATATTCTTTTTTTATGTGCCGTTTCCCCACCCCTGGGACGTAGGCGATCATGGCTCTCCACAATTTCCTGTCCTTCGTAGCTCTTAATAAAATTTTGTCGTTTTGTTATTTCTTCTAAACCTTCTTCCGCCATCCATTTAATCAAACTCACTAAGTATGCTACACGTTTGCTTCTTTCTCTCTTACCTTTAATCTGTCCTGTGTGTATCATATTTTCCAAGCCCCCCTTCCTCATTATATGCCCTAGAAATTGAATCTTCAGGATATTTCGTCCATCTTGAAAATATTTAAATGCAATCCCCGTTCTTTTATTGTTCTCTCTCTTTAATGATGTCATTTTTTTATATTCTTTCACACTCAATAACCCTTCGAGGCTTAGTGGCTTTATCGCCTTGGTGAAAAGATTAAAAAAACATACAGCATATTATATGTATAATCTATAATGTATTACAATAAATTTTGTATGCATTGAAAATTAAGATGAAAGGTATTGTCTGCTCTTACAAAATTTGAGTGAATAAGTTTCAACTTACAGTAGAAATGTTGTATAATTATTTCTCCCCCTCTCTATCTCTTCCCCTCTCTCTCTCTCTCTCTCTCTCTCTCTCTCTCTCTCTCTCTCTCTCTCTCTCTCTCTCTCTGTACATCTTTTAGAATCTGTGCAACATTTGAATTTTTATAAAATAATTGGTTTGGTTTGGTTTGTTTTACGGCATATCAATACCTCAATGGGTTATTTAATGTTGACAAGCTGCTAATATTCTTTTCGAAGAATGTATTGCTGGTAATATTTTTGTGCAAAAATGTGATACTGGTATTAAAATCTATTTTTACAGGTGTTGAGGTTTGGGGGTTAACTATTTGCTCATAACTGGGACCCTAACAGGTGCTACCACCTCAAGTCGGGGTGGACCTGGGAACACCAGTAATTAAGAGGTGGTTCCACGCTCCTCAAAGCCTCCTGGTCAGAGGCCTTGCTGTTGCATGTAGTTTATCGTCTTACCGAAGACGCGGATGTAGTTTATTGCCCTACCCAGGACGCGGATGTAGTTTATCGTCTTACCCAGGACGGTATATAAAATAATTTCTTTTAAATAAAATCGAAACTATTTTTCTTTTTGCTGCATATTCATTTACATTATTTACATTGTTCTGACCGTCGTCTTCATTTTTATTGCCACATTCACAACGTTTCGGCCGTTGCACGCTCCGGCCTTCTTCAGGTAATTGGAATTTCAAACTGAACCCTTTATTTCGTCCACCTGGATGGATTGTTCTAGTTCCACGTCCCATGCCTCTTTCGGATGTCTCAGTTATCTCCCTTTAACTAAACTCTCCAAGTTTTTGTTCACCACTGCAGAAGCCAGGTATTGAACTCACAACTGGTTGGATCCAGTGCCTTGGTCAAGTCACTGGATCCAACCTACTATTTGTTTCCAGTATTTGGCAAAGGCGTATGTTGTTTCCAATAATTTGAAAAAAAATAATACTTCCCAATATTGTAGAAAGGCGTTAATAATTTCCAAAAATGTGGAAAGGCGTTAATAGTTTCCCATATTTTTGAAAGGCCAAATTTCCAGTATGTTCGGAAGTAGTATAGAAGGCAACGTGGAGCAACGGATAACGCGTCGCATTGAGGAATCGGAGAGCCGAGTTCGAATTCTTATATTACATATTTTTTAATAATTTAATGACAACAAAACGTTAATTTTTAAGATGTGGAATTTAAATTAGTTCGTTACTTCTCATATTGATTTAGTAAAGTGAATCTTTTTCGTAGAGTGAAGAAAATTTTGAATTTGCTTTCATTGAATTGATAAGGAAAGAGAGAAATAAGATGGAAGAAAGAAAAAAAAAACAAGCAAAAAGCTGCGTTCAATTTCAACGAAAGAAAGTATTGTTACATGAATTTATATTTGTTGCTTAGCAACAAATAGCATCAGTGACGAAAAAGTTGAAAAGAGAGATTTACCTCACCTCCACGCGAGGTGACAGCCCAAGGCCTAAGTCGAAAAGAGAGATCGAGGCGAAGGGTCAGCCAGTATTTATAGCCAGGGGAGAGAGACTCCTGTTGAAGGATTAAGGAACCGAGGAGGAGCTAACTCCGACAGATTCATATATTTAACCAAGAATGTATCAATATATATGAATCTTTATCTTTTTAAAAAGAAAAACGGTGGAGTAATGGATAGCGGCTCGGATTGAGAAATCGGAGAGCCGAGTTCGAACTCCAGTCGAATACATTGCATTCACTTACGTGCTAATACCCCTGGCAAAGGTAAGAATCATCTTCTTCTCTCTCCAGTAAATAGCAGCCTTGAATGGCAATTGGTCTACCGCAGAAAGAAATGGCAACCTACTGCGGGAAAAAAAGCTGCTTTGTCAATATATCGAAAGATACATGATCGCCTAAGCGTGTATCACGCATGGCACATAACTGACGTATTTTTATAGTAAATATATATCTTGTTTATATAGTTAATAATTCTAAGGTATTTCTATAATAAATAATTAACGGAACATTTTTATATAGTTAATAATCTCCAGTGTATTTCTGTAGTAAATAATTTGCAAAGCAATTTATATATTAAATCTTTCTAATGTATTTCGATAGTAAAAATATTACAAAGCATATTTATATAGTCATAAATTCTAATGAACTTCTATAGTAAATAATTTACGAAACATTTTATATAATAAATGATTTCTAATGCATTTCTATAGTAAATAATATGCAAAGTATTTCTACATATGAAATAATTCTAATGACTTCTAAAGTAAAAAAATTGAAAAGCATTTTCATATGTTAAATAATTCTAATGAATTCTATAGTAAATAATTTGAAAATTTATTTTACTATATCCAATTACTATAATGGATCCATAGTTAATAATTTGCAAAGCATTTTTATATAGTAAATATTTCTAAAGCATTTATATAATAAATATTTCTAATGCATTTATATAGCAAATATTACTAATGAATTTATATAGCAAATATTTCTATGCATTTATATAATAAATATATTCCAAAGCATTTTTATATATTCAATACTTCTACTGTATTTCAATACTTAATAAATTACCGAACATTTTTTGCATTACATAATTTCTAATGAAGCTCTATAGTAAATAATAATACAAGGGTCATTCAATAAATAAGGTGAATTTTTCGGTATAAGGACTTCTAATACAAATAGAAGCTTACTTTTTTTTTTTCAAACTAATCTCTCATCGTCACTTTTAAACTTCATGCCTCTCGTGAACGCTTTCAAGGGACCAAACAGGTGAAAGTCTGAAGGGGCAAGGTCTGGGCTGTAAGGGGGATGAGGGAGCTGTTCCCAGCCCAGCTCGTTGATGGTCTGCACCCTTGCGTTGTCATGATGCAAGATGACTATTTCTGACTGATGACCCCTGCGTTTGTCCCAACAGATAAGCTCAAAGTCCTTGCAGTGTCACCCTTCTGTCAGACTGAATGAAGTCAATGACTGATTCGATCACCTCAGGAGACCTCACTTCTGTAGGCCTCCCAGGCCTGTCCTCATCCTCAACACTGCTCCGTCCTTCTTTAAACAATTTAGCCCACTTGTAGACATTTTTTGGCTGAAACATGTGCCACCATACACAGTTGACATTCTCCTATGAATTTCAACTGGTTTGAACAAAAAACAAAAACTTAATAACTGACCGCTGTTCAATTCTGGAGCATGCTTCTTGGTCGGCCATCTTTATTAATCGCCAAAAGAAATTAAATCCATGTGAAAAAGAAGTAAGCTTCTATCTGTATTAGAAGTCCTTATACCGAAAAATTCAACTTATTTATTGAATGACCCTCGTAATTTGCAAATCATTCTGATTCTTATCTACGTATGAATTGTCATTTGGTATGTCCTTATCTATGTATCTATCAGAGGATGGGCAGGTGGACGACCATGAGATCCGGTTCGATTTGTCAGGAAGGTGACTCCTTGATCTTATCGGACTGTGGAGGTGACCCCATCATGCGGCATATTTGGAAATATCCGACCCAACCTTTGTGATTGAAATTGGGTAGATAAAACTATTTGGGATCAGACGATGGTTGTGCTAGTACGAAGTTACAAAGTCATCGTGACCGAGGGTTTAAGTGTACTGGCCTTGTTTTCAGACTGTTGATCACGCCAGATGATGCGCTCTCTCCCAGAAACTATAACTAAAGTCTGCTCAGCATAGTTGCAGGTGGGCTCTGTGGGTGTTGAACAAAAAGGAATTATCACAGTTCAAAATTCTGGGTAAGTTACCGAGTTTAAAAACAAGCATCTGAGTAAGGTTAGGAGGCTAGAATAGTCGAAACATATATTTACCAAACCAGACCAGTACGCTGCTCTTAACATCAAAGCATGTAAATCATCTGAAAAGGTCAGAGTAAAGAATGGTCGAAACATGTATTTACCAAACAAAACGAGCATGCTGTCATTAACATTGAAGCATGTAAATCAACGGAAGAAGGTCAGAGGGTAGAATGGTCGAAACATGTATTTACCAAGCAAGACGAGTATGCTGCTCTTAACATGAAAGCATGTAATTCAACTGAAGATGGTCAGAAGGTAAAATGGCCAAAACTCTGTGCACATGCTGGTCCAAAAATCAAATTACAAAAATGATTGATATAAAGCCTAATTTTTCTTTTGTATGAGGCTGCACATTCTTCCATGTCTACCTTACCTACTGTCAGTGCTTTGATTTGTAGTAAAGCTCATTTTTCAACAGAAATGTTTTAACAAATGCAGGAATTCATAATCGTTGAGAAAGGCATGAATCCTCATCCCTGTACTTTGGCCCATTTCCAGATAACTTGACAAAACATATCTTGTCTTTGGCATGGTGATTTCTAAGCGTAGCTTAGATGTGGCACAAGGCCCAAATTATGGTGCACCCAGTAAAATTTGAACTCAGTATACAGTCGTAATTGTTCTAGCGAGACAAGCGTGCTAACCATTACATCATATCGAGGTACCCGCTCGTCTCTGATATGTGTTGAATAAAAAACAACTCTGCCACTCTAATGTCACCTGCTGCCACTTCTGTCTGGCTTAAGGCTAGAGATTACCAATCTGGAGATATCAATTTGGTTTGATTTGGAAGTATTTAAGTAATAATTATTTTTTGTAAAAACATGTCACGGAATTAGATAAAAGTTAATACCTTACAACTGATGAAAGCACACAGCCTGGAACGGGTGATAAGCGGCTAGAGTGAATTTGCCACGTAATAATTGTGCGCATGCGCAGTTATGTGTGAAGCGATACCGACAGATAATAAATATTTGTTGTGTCGTATAACAGAGGTTACGTCCTATTTACTGCCATTCCAGTATCTTTATACACTGGCGCACATCAGTTGTAGATCTATTGCAGTTATTGCCCAAACGCAATGGATGGGGTGGAATCAGCCTGAACGCATATTGCAATCACTTAATCTTCATGTCCCTCATTTACGACGTTGAAATTTATGCGCTGTCCATTGACGCATGGACTTTCACAGTCGTCCTTTTCTCTCTGTACTCTTCCTTTCCTTCGCGTTCCTCTTGGTTTGGTATAGATCAGCGCCAGTCTCCGTATTTGAATAAATTCGGACAACTTTTGCAGAAAACCAAAAATCAAATAAAACAATTAAAACATCTGGGAAGTGTTTTAACAGAGGACGGAAATTGCGACAGGGACATCAGGAACAATTCGGATATCCAAAGATGCTTTCCAAAAGCTAAGCAAAGTATTAAGAACAAATTGACACAAAATTCCCTCTCTTTGTAAAATGCAATCAAAAATCAAAAATATGAACGGAAAATTATTTTAACGTAAGTATTGAAAAAGATCGATTTTTGCAGTTTCGTATCCGAACGTAATATTTACCTTCAGCTTGTTTATAAAATCCAAAGAATCAGCAATATTATTGGTCATGACCTTGCGGCTCGGCTTCATTCACTTTCCCACTGTCATAAGGTTGCCTCTCTGTGTTTTTTCTATAAATACTTCATGGTAATTGTTCAGATGAGTTCTTCGCTATGAATTCTACATATGTGATGTGGACCCGAAGTAGGGGCCACGGAAGGAAAACACGGAACACGGGTTAGAGGTAAGAAAGATATATTAAAAAGAAAAGTTACAAAGAATAGTGTAAGCAGAGCTTACTATCCAGTGGTGTCCGATATTGGTATCGTACGCGGCTGCGCATTACTGGTGCTACTCCTCCCATGATATTACCATTCACATAATAATATAGTACTGGGAGAGTCCATGATGTAGGGAAGTATTGGTCTCATAACAATATGGGGTTTATTTAGGACTTTTGTAGAGACTATGAGATATTATTGTGGATGTAGTAAGAAAGGTAAGTAAGAATGCGTTGTTCTGGTGTAAGGAATATTGTTGTTTGGGTCAGTGATTGTGGCTGGCTAAGTTTAACGTTAAGACAGAAGAAGACTGTTCTTCTCCCCATTCTCTTGGCCTTGTGCCACATTTATGTACATTCTGCCACATTTCTGTACATTCTGCAGAATAAATATCGCTCTTCGCTATGGTACCTGGACTTTATTAATTTAAGCGCAGTACTAGATTGGCGGCGAGGTCTCATCAATTTACAGCTGAGCTGAAGAGATGTAGGCGTATGTTCTATGCTAAGGGATTTTTCTCGTTGTGGAACTCCCTATCGGCTCTGTGCAAAAATTAAATACCATGTCAATTGCTATCTAGTGTGCTCCTGATTAATCGTTTCTTTTCCAGATCATTATTAGTGGTTCTGCTCCTAATTCCTAATTCTTCCACACCTCTCGCATCTTAGTGGCTTTACTGCCTTGAGTTGGGTGAAACCGATTTTTAAAAAAGAAGCCCTTTGATTAGCCAGAGAATCAATAAGATGACGCAGGGAGAACCATTGAACAAGTTTAGACACTTCCGAGTTCATAAATGTGTTTCAGAGGACGCAAAGTGCTGAAATCCGAGGCTGAATTGGGATAGCGAAAAATGCCTTCCAAATCCAAGCAAAGTATTAAGAAACAGAAAAACTTGGTTAGAAATCAAAGAAAAGAGCACTGAGGTGTTATCAGTCCTCCTATATGGCAAGGAATGCTGGACAATCTCCTCACAGATGAAGAAGAGTCTTGAAGCAACAGAAATGTGGTTATACAGAAGGATGCTGAGAATACCGTGGACCCGGTATGTGAGCAACGATGAAGTTTTAGTGAAAATGGCAACGCAAAATAGAAAAGAAAGAGAAAGTTGAAATTCCTAGAAGAGAGAACAATAAAAAAAAAACAGGAGTTAAGAAGCCAAAAGACAACGATTGACATTGCATTTAAATATCTTTAAGATCGAGGAAACGTAACATCTTGAAAATACAATTGAAATTTCTAGAGTATATAATGAGAAAAGTAGGCTTGGTAAATTTGATACTCGCTAGACGGACTGAAGGTAAGCTGGACAGAGGGAGGCAAAGCATAACCTACCTAGTGTGCTTGAGTGAATAAATGGTGGAACAATATTCAAGGGTGATGACAAAAAAATATAATTTACTAACAACTACAGAGCTCGGGAAGTTGTGGAGATCCATAATCGCCTATCTCCTGAAGTGACGCAGCATATAGAAGAAGAAGAAAATTGCTGTAGAGATAGTAATATCTCCAACAATACATTCACCTGATGTCTATCTCCCCCTCCGCGCCAGTGGAGTTATATTTGGTTTTGTGGCTGAAACCACAAAAGCAATTTACAGGGCACACCAGCAACACATATCATATAATAGTAGGTCCCATTGTGAGAATTCCAGATTCAAGCAGATTACAAGCACTTTATAGATTACGTATTTTCTAATTTAAGCAACTGAATTTTCCAAAGTTATCATATCTCTAATATGCTAAGAAGCTACAATTTGTAAGACACACCTTAGTCGGGTAGGGCCAACACAACATCACTGAATGAATACCGTGACAACTCAGTCACCAGAAAAACATAGCTTTTTATAACCGAATAAAAATAATTTAATAAGAATTTAAACCTTTATTAGTGAATAATTTTCTTCAAATAAGGAATTTGAAAAGGCATTACGTAAAATATAGACCAGTTTTTTTTGTTTTTAATGAAGTAAATTGACATATAAAAAATAATTCAATAAAACACACATGGGAAGAAGACTTGTATGCTAAACCCCGTGGAACATTTTTGAGATATCTAAAACAACAGCTACGAAAATTGTTTATGCAATATTTATGTACAAAAAGAAAAAAAGAAAATTATACTTACAATCCAAAAAAATATTTAAGGTTGCGGAAGGGACAACTCAACACCGCTGACTCAACACCGGGACAACTCAAGACTGAGATAACTTGACACCAGAAAAACATAACTTTTTATAAGCGAATGAATGTAATTTAAGTATTAAAACCTTAATTAGTGAATATTTTTCTTCAAATAAGGCATTTGAAAAGGCATTACATAAAATATAAACCAGTTTTTTCTTTGCTTTTGTTTTCAATAAAGTAAATTGACATATAAAAATATTTCAATAGAACACATTTGAGAAGAAAACATGTATGCTACACCCTGTGGATGGTTGGTAGACTTATAGATATGCAAGATAGATTCTAAGAAGAAAATCGTCTAGCACAACAGGGTGAACCCACTTTCCTAGCAGTAAACCTAGTAATGAATCCAATATAATCTTTCCACTTCATGTCGGTAGAGAATATTAGCCCATGAGGATACAAGGAGTCATTATCCTGGAAGATCTCCTCAGCCATGCTGATGGAAGGAAGGATTCTCTCGGGTGATTTATAGAGAGCAGTTTTGTTTTGGAGGTGTTAAAATTAGCAAGCCATTCCTTATCCTAGTTAACAACGGACTGTACGTAAATTTTTGAATCAGTTGTCAATTTGAGGCAGAAGTAAATAGTTGCGTCATCAGCATTGATACCGAGTAGAGAACTGATATCATCAGGAAGGTCATTGATGAAAATTAAGAACAAAGTAGGTCCAAGGATAGGGCCCTAGGGGAGGGGACGCCTGCCTTAGTACAACATGATTTAGAAGAGTAACCGTTCATGAAAACTTTCACTTGGTGATTTGATAAGAAAGACTGAATCAGTTCCAAAATTTGTCCAGAAATACCTTTCAACTTGGAAAGAAGACTTGTATGCTAAATCCCGTGGGACATTTTTGAGATGTCTAAAGCAAGAGATACAAAAATTGTTTATGCCATGTTCATGTACGAAAATAAAAAAGAAAGTTATACTTACAATCTAAAAAAATATGTTTTGGCTTTAAATAACCCACAATGTGTTGATAACCAATAAAAAACGAATCAATCAGGCCAATTACAGGAGATGGATAATATAACTTACAGGCCTTCACTTGCAAAGCGGGAAGGGACAACTCAAAACCGCTGACTCAACACCGGGAAAACTCAAGACTGAAATAAATTGACACCAGAAAAACAACTTTTTTATAACCGAATAAAAGTAATTTAAGGATTAAAACCTTAATTGATGAATATTTTTCTTCAAATAAAGCATTTGAAAAGGCATTATGTAAAATATAAACCATTTTTTTGTTTTTAATTATCTTTAATTAATTTTTTTTTAAATATTTTAAAATGTCGATTTAATTTATTAAAAAATAAATTAAATTAAAATTTACTTTATTATAAATTATAACATTATTTACATTCCGACCATATGAAGGAGACCGGAGCGTACAACGGCTGAAACGTTGGGATAAATATGGCAAGAAAGATGAGGATGATAGTCTGAACAATGTAAATTGTGTACATAATACCTCATCTCAGAAATATAGACAGATACTAAAAATAATTAAGAAAAAACTGCTTCATTTTGTTTTGTTTTTTTTTCGATTTACTTTATTAAAAAATAATTAAAAACAAGTGTGTTCTATCTGTCTGTATTTGTAAGATAATGTATTATGATTATTTACATTATTTGCATTATTCGGACTGTTATCCTCATCTTCATTGCCATATTCACAACGTTTCGGCCGTTGTACGCTCCGGTTTTCTTCAGGTGATTGGTTAGATCCAGTGACTAGACCCAAAGAGTTTGAATTCAATACCAGGCTACAGCAGTGGTGAACCAAAAAAAAAAAATCAAACTTGGAGAGTTAAAGAGAAATAACCGAGACATCTGGAAGAGGAATGGCACGTGGAACTAGAACAATCTACACCAGTGGACGAACTAAAGGATTCAGTTCGAAATTCCAATCACCTGAATACTTTCTGAATATGGCAATGAAGGATAACAGTCCTAATAATGAAAATAATATAAATAAGCGTGCTTTATTAATTTATTTTTATGTCAATTTATTTAATTAAAAAATAAATTTATTTACTTTATTGAAAATAATTAAAAATAAAAAATGGTTCATATTTTCCATAATTCCTTTGCTGACGCATTATTTGAAGAAAAATATTCACTAATTAAGGTTTTAATACTTAATAAATTACTTTATTCGGTCATAAAAAAAAGTTGTTTTTCTGGTGCTGAGTTGCCTCGGTCCTGAGGTGTCTCAGCCCTGAGATATCCCGGCGCTCAGTCGGTAGTGTTCAGTTAGTGGTGTTGAGTTTTCCGTAAATAGTTCGGTATTTTGGGGGAAGAGAAAATATTTGAGGATTTAATAGCTTACCATCCTAACAAGTTCAAGTCACTAACTTTATGGTGTCATTTTTCTTTCTGTCATAACAAATTATCACATTTTGGACCTCTTATGAAGTATTTGTTCTTATTATTAATCAGATTTTCAGTAGTTTAGTTAGCATAATGTTAGACCTCTTCACATCAGAAGCAAATTGTACGTGACACCACAAGCCACAAAGCGTCTCAACAGACGGCGTCTTTACATCCACCTCCCAGGCTGATGTTTCAGAGACGCCTTTAAGAGCGCGAACGTTGTGTTTCTTTTGCATTGTCACTGCCACAGTCCGCTAACATTTTATGAATATATTATCGGCTGTTCATTTGTAATTTTACAGTAATTAACAATTAGCTAATTTTATCATAAACAAACATGGCGGATAAGAGGTACTAGGATTTGACAGTAGATTTTGGATTGACGGTAGGCCTATTGAGTTAACGGGTTTGTTTCAAAAGTACAAAAAGTGCGGTAATAAGGCTGTCAGCCTGTATTACGTGGGAGATATTATATAAAGGGAGATACGGTATTTATTACATATGAATTGTAAGCTTATATTATACTAGCAGCATTACCCGGCGTTGCCTGGGTTTATTCAAAAAAAGATCACGAACCTCATCCAATCTGTAAAGTTAAAATAAAGAAGATTTTTTCTTTACTGCCTCTTATCTATATGACGGAAAATTATAATGACATGGAGTGTGAAAACATTTATAACAGGAGAAAGTTGTTTTTTTACAGAAGAACAGAAGATACAAAAAATATTTGTCAGCAAATGAAGAGTACGTTAATCGCAATCGATCTTCGAAAATTGTTGAGTAGAAATGCTTTGTTGACAGCTTTTGCTCAAACTACATCGAATGAACAATATGCATTGGAAGGAGAAGAAATTCAACAAAGACTTCTCCTAGCAGCCGTGCCAAGGCTGAAAACCAACGTTCGCAAAGACTGTCTAGAAATGCTTCAACAACTGCAGCCGCAAGAGCCTGGAAAACTCAAGAAGAACGTACAATTCAAGAGAACAGAAAAGCTGCAGAAACAGCTTACGCATTGACGATGCCGGCTGCATAAGACGGCCTCAATAGTTTGGAAGATATTGCTGCAAGATCAGCACCACATCAGAAAATCTCTAGACATTGTAGTCAGAATTGGTCTTTAAAGACATCCGTATATGACCTCCTGCTATTAAGAGAACCAACCCATATGTTTTACGTCAAAGTATCTCAATAGCCTGCTTATGTGCAGACAAAAAGGTGAACAAAGGAGCATTTTAACAATAGGTGCTCGGTGATATGATCGCACAAACCTTCCTTGAACATTTTCGGGAAAACTCATTTCGATGACTTGATCTTTCACTGCTAAGACACAGGGAGATTTTCGGGGCCATTATTAAAAAAATGGGAAAAGTAGAAATTATGGTTTGTTTAAATCAAATTAGAAAAATATTTAAAAAGACACTCCGCTCAGAGTTTTTATATATCTATCTGTCTCTCTCTATATATACATTTCACTCTATTCATACCTATTCCAGTGTAGTTGTAAAGAAAAGGAAAGAAAAAAGACTGTTAACTTATAGTAGCAATAAACGTCTGCAATAGATTTATTCTGTCACTCAACCGCAACACTTGTAGCCAAATCACAGTTCAAACGATAGTCCGTCCTAACAGTCCAACAGGCAACGTAGAAACGACAAAATGGTGTCACACATCTAACCTTCACTTCTCAACAGCAAAAACGCGTGTTCGTCCACCAAGCTCAGAAAATTCAATCTCCCACATAAGAGAAAATAAACGACTTTTGTTCACCGAGAGATCTTTCTGATTAATCACGTTATTCAGGGGAGAGAAGAACATTAGCAGAGGTTCTGGTCCTTAAAGTAGATTTTTGCTAACTACTTTTTAGTAATTTTTCTTCGGCAGATCGCATACAAAACACGAACTCTTTTTCGAGGTAACTGATTATCTCTTTCACTACATCCAGTCTATTCGTTTCTTTCGATCTTTTATTCATTCTATCGATCGATTTCAGTCTTTCCATATCTATCTATCTAGCTATCTATCTATCTATCTATGTATCTATCTACGTCTATTCATATCTATCTGTCTATCTATCTATCGATCGATCGATCTCAGTCTTTCCATGTCTATCTCCGTTTATTCATATCTATCTATCTATCTATCTATCTATCTATTTGAGTGTGTTCTAGCTGATAGGTAGCGTTGTTGTACATTTTAATGAGTACAAAACTCTAACGTAACATTACATTTTATTCAACACCGGAGTTCGTCAGTTTCTCTCAGCCAATGGTTGTTGGCTTCTCGTCGAGAGTGGATTTTTAGATGTCTCTCGTTCTCTTTTTCCATCCCGGAAGAGGATGTTTATATATCTACCTGTCATTTTTTCTCGCGTACGAACATCCTAGACACAGTTAATTCGACGACGCGTTTGCATTGACGGGAGAAACCACTTAGTCATAATTGAGACCATTACACCAGATCGATGTGCCCCACCGCCACATAGATGTATGTGGCGACTGGCAACTCGTATCCGAATATGCCTCTTTACTATCCAATTCCCATTGCCTGCTCTGTCACATTTTATGTTTGTTCAACACCCACAGAGCCCACCTGTGGTTTATACTGTAATTATGCTGAGCGGGCCGCAGCTGCAGTTTCTGGGAGAGAGCGCATTATCTGGCGTAATGAACAGTCTAAAAATAAGGCCAGTACGCTCACACCCTCGGTCACGATGACTTGGGACTTCGTGCTAGCAAATAGCTCCCAAATAGTCCCGCCGACCCAATTTCACTCACCAGGATGGGGTCAAATTGTATATATGTATGTATGTTGCGGCATTCACCCTGGATCGGTTAAGCCGGCTCCTTCCAAGGAATTCACCGCGTCCGGAACGAAGGCCGACCAAGCACGGCGATCCGTCGCCAATGCCGAAACGAGCGACAGCCATTCCCGATTCCAACGGCGGCGAATTCTTGAAACGGAGTAACAAGGGAGTTTGAACTTCACACGCGGTCCCCACACCTCGCGCGCTATCCCAGTGGAGGGAGGAATATGCTCTTACTTGCCGCAGAATTTCCACAGAGGTAGGAGTAACCAAGAGGCCGCCGGATGCCGGTGCAGACGCTGAATGGTTTTGAATTCAGAGTTGTCAAATTGTGGTATGGCTTTCCGACATTTTCCAAAGGTGCTGGACGCTGGGATTAAAGCCCGATAACATCAAGGCGACGCCTTCCTGATAAATCGACCATGATGAGATTCAAACCCTGTTCTCATCGTCGGAAAGCGAACGCGCCCATCCTCTAGGAAGAAAAGCAGTCATCCCTTGTATGAACACAAGCGCTTCCGTCATACCATCTCAATCTGTCTTATCTTAGCTTATATTATGATTTATATTGATACTGCGTAACTGGATGATGAAGTGTGTGTTATTTTCCTGCCAGCTCTAAAGAGCGTGTAATTAGAGCATTTCATCTGTAATGCAATATTATAAACTAATTTGCAGCAGCTGCACTTGGAACCTAAATTATTCTTTTATCGCAAGTCTCTTTTACCAGAGTGCATGCTTTTTTTTATCTCTTTTAAAATTGGTTCACTCCAAGGGCGATATTGCCAATACGATGCAGCGGGGTGGTACTAGGAATAAAAGAGAATAAAAAGTCTTCAATGGAGTGGACTGAAGAACGGACAATATATGAACAGTTTTCAAGAAAATATCCACATATACAAATATATATGTATATATGGTTCATATTTTGCATAATCCATTTTCAGATGAAGAAAATTATTCCCTAATTAAGGTTTTAATGCTTAACAAATTACTTTTATTCGGTCATTAAAAAAGCACACTTACATAGATATAGGTAGGTACGATCGATAACTAGATAGATAGATATGAGTAGAGACAGATAGATAGATAGATAATCTTGCTCGGTAGATCTCTGAATAATAGTTTATTATTGACCATTTATTGATATTTTTCAGCCATCTTATGGAAAACTATTCTTTATCCCATCTTTAAATATAAACATCGTTGTGTTTTTGGCTTGTTACAAAATAAATAAATTTAGGAAAATACCACACTACCAATACCACGCTTGGGGGATGGGGGACCTAGGTGGCTGAGCATCCACTTATTTTTATTCAAAAAGGCACGTTTTCGAATTAAATACTAAAATAAATACTCTGTTAACGTTGTTTTCAAACAAATCAAATCACTTTATCTAAGTTCATTAACTTTTTTTAAATTATTATTTATAAAAAATTATATAAACATTAGATATATTTAAACATCATCATTTTTTCAAGCAGAAATCATAGCGAGCCCTATTTCTTCGAAAAATAATTATTTACTATTTATTTTGAAGGGGAATTTAGAAATTTTTAAGTAAATAAAGTTGTAGTGATTATTTTCTTTTTAAAGAAAGTGAAAGAAGCAAACATTTCTAAGCAAATAAATTTCATTACTATTTTGAAAGTGAGTAGAAGTAAGATACATTGAGAGTTTTGAAAAGCGATCATGTTTAAATTTCAAGTTATATTTGTTTTTGAAAAGAAAAGAAAAACTTTAGTCAAATAAAAATTATGAGAGACAGACCTGAGTTACGTTCAACATTAATCATTTTGAATAATTGTTTTCCGAATTTAACTGTATTTTATTTAAATTAAATAAAGCTCGATATAGTTTTTTGCTTTAATAAAACTTAATTTAAAATGAATTAACTTTAGTGTTAGTTACAAACCAAAAAAAAACAATGAAGTTTATTTTTTAAAGTTTGAATAAAAAAATTATTTTCCATAAGATGGCCGAAAAATATTAATAAGTCAACAATAAACACACACACACACACACACACACATACACAAACACACTCACACACACAGACATAGAGACAAATAAACCTGTTATTAAAAATAGGTTGCAGTGAACGAAACAAGATCTAGATTTAAAATTCAAATGCTAACCACTGACTCATTGATTTTGTTAGAAATTAAAAAAACTCGAATTTACAAACTCGAATCCAAAACAAAACTCGTGAAATTTCACATCTTGATGCGAAATATTTTTCTGCCAATAGAACACTAGAAAACATTTAAAAACAAAATACAAATAATCTTCAATTCTCAGAAACAAATTCTTTTATGGACCTTATTGCGAGCCGACACTCATACACTTCACTATAACTGATAACCCACTATAAGGTAATTACAAATTTCCCGATGAAAAATATCGAAAAAGATGACTTATGTATTCGCAAAATATCTGTTTGTATTAAAGCTACTGAAAGTTTCTCCAAAAATATCTACGGAAATTTATTCTGTCGTGGTTTTACAATTTTTGTTTCGAATGTTTGAATAAATAAATATTAATTTTTTTTAAATAATTGTATTTAATATTTTTCTTTTAAATTTACTTTGTTGTTTTAACATTCATTTTTTTAAAGTTACTCGTTTATTTACTATAAATGTGAAAATAAATTCAACAGAATAGAAATTTGAAAAATACATACATATATAGCGTTTCGAAATTATCAGCAAAATTAAAAAATAAAAACTAACGGTAATAATAATCGGGAATAAGAATTATTACCGTTCGTTTTTACTTTTTAATACTGAGAATTCCGAATGCATTCTAATTCATTTTAATTTTAAGATATCTTCGTAAATACAAATCATACGCTGATACATTTTTTTACAAAAAGCTGGCTTGGGTTATAATGAGAATATATTTATTTTGTCGTAAGTATTGTAGTTTTTAGTTTTAAACGTACACACGCATACACATAACTGCCCTTGATATATGTATAACTGGTGTAACAGCAAAATTGTTCAATTGTTATTTTAAGCTTTGAAACATTGTATCTTAGAAATAATTAAAGATATCTTACTGAAATTCTCCGAGGGTTTTACAACACAACAAGACTCTACTTTGAACAATAAGAATGTATAATTACTCTCCAAGCTTAACAGAAGAATCGTGATGAAATCGATTATAAACGAAAATGACATGTTCATCATTAATTAAGCATAGCTAAGGATCGGAAGCTCACGAAAGATTGAAATTTCAAATATACATATATATATATATATATATATATATATATATATATATATATATATTATTTCAAGATCATTTTCCAAATTATTCAAGATGATCTTCGCCCTCTCTAAATTTCTAACTTTCTGTCCTGGAGTAACTTGGTGCCTCACACGTTTCACGTACGATTTCATTTTCAAGTCTTCTTTCAATGCTCTTACGACTCTCATAGCTGTAACTCCTCTCTCCCGTGCCAAATGTCTTATGGATTGAGTTGGATCTTTTCTAATTGATCTCTTCAGTTGAAATGTCGATCCCTTTTCCTGTTGTAACCTCCTGATCCCGTTTTCCCCTCTACTGTTCTCTTTTAAACATTTTCACCTTTCTCTTGATAGTTCTTGAATAGATTTGAAGCTGGAAGCCAGAGTATGAATGTTTGTACCATTACTGAAGGCCTGAATGATTTTTCCTCTGACCATTGGTCAGTTGAGAAGACAGTGGGCCTGACACCATGCTATTAACCTGTTCTCTTTCTAGCTGAATAACTGTTTTTTGTCAGTGATTATTACAACATATTGTGCAAGATGGCTAAACATCTTGTCGGAAATCCTGAAAAGAAGAAACTAAATTATTATTTTGTGGGATGGACAATTATCCTGTTTCACGATTTGAAAAAGTTTGCTGTTATATCCGTATATATATATATATATATATATATATATATATATATATATATATATATATATATATATATATATATATATGCAGGTAGTAATCCGTTGGTGCAATCCAAGTGTATCTTATTGTCACAATATAAAATTTTAAATATTAAATGTTAAAACTGATTCACAAAAGCTCTCAATGTTTATTTTCTCAGATAAATATTTCATTTCAATTGGAATTAAGACACAATGATTGAATGATCATTTTTACCCGCGAATTTTAAATTTTAAATTCACAGAATATTTCAAACTATCAATGGTGGTAGATTATTGAAAAAGAAATGGCTTTGGCTTGCTGGGGAAAGAAATATATATATATATATATATATATATATATATATATATATATATATATATATATATATATATATATATATATATATATATATATATACGAGGGTCATATATATATATAATAATTATTCAGTCATCAAAATATTTTTCCAGTCTTTCATCTAAATTGTGTAGTTCATCATCCCAGATTGATGCAAGTTTTTACACATAGTTGTCCACTTACAAGCCTGTTTCGCTGTATCACAGCTCATCAGTGTGCTAAAAATCCTATTGTTTCAAGCCGGGATCGAAACCCGACCGATTTGGCATTAGTCAGAGATGCTACCGCGAAGCTATCGGCGCATGGCAAAGGGAAATTTTAACGCATTATATGCAGATGTATAGAAACGTCAGCAGCCAGAGGGTTCAATTCATTAATGAAGAGCGGTGTCTGTTGATATATATATATATATATATATATATATATATATATATATATATATATATATATATAATGCACCAATCTTCATTAATTAAGATTAAGTATACATATATATATATATATATATATATATATATATATATATGTATATATATATATATATATATACGAGGGTCATTCAATAAATAAGTTGAATTTTTCGGTATAAGGACTTCTAATACAGATAGAAGCTTACTCTTTTTTATTTTTTTTTGTTTTACTTCTTTTTCACATGGATTTAAATTCTTTTACAGATTAAAAAAAAACTTTGAAAGTTTTGGCGATTAATAAAGATGGCCGACCAAGAAGCATGCTTCAGGATTGAACAGCGGTCAATTATCAAGGTTTTGGTTTCTGAAGGGTGCAAACCAGTTGAAATTCATAGGAGAATGTCAACTGTGTATGGTGCCACATGTTTCAGCAAAACAAATGTCTACAAGTGGGCTAAATTGTTTAAAGAAGGACGGAGCAGTGTTGAGGATGAAGACAGGCCTGGGAGGCCTACAGAAGTAAGGTCTCCTGAGGTGATCGAATCAGTCAATGACCTCATTCAGTCTGACAGAAGGGTGACAGTGGATGACATTGCAAGGACTTTGAGCTTATCTGTTGGGACAAACGCAGGGGTCATCAGTCAGAAGGAGTCATCTTGCATCATGACAACGCAAGGCCTCACACAGCAGCTCAAACGGTGCAGACCATCAACGAGCTTGGCTGGGAACTGCTCCCTCATCCCCCTTATAGCCCAGACCTTGCCCCTTCAGACTTTCACCTGTTTGGTCCCTTGAAAGCGTTCACGGGAAGCACGAAGTTTAAAAGTGACGATGAAGTCAAAAGTGCTGTGAGCGACTGGCTGAGACATCAGTCCAAAGATTTTTACGCTGAGGGAATATGGAAGCTTGTGCACAGATGGGAAAATGTGTGACAGTGCTGGGAGACTACGTTGAAAAAAAAAGTAAGCTTCTATCTGTATTAGAAGTCCTTATACCGAAAAATTCACCTTATTTATTGAATGACCCTTGTATATATGATTATTTAGTCATCAAAATATTTTTCCTTCCTTTCATCTAAATTGTGTGTTTCATCCGAGCAGATTGATGCATGAGTTTACATATAAATTCCTAGCATCATCATTCAGTTATCAAACGATTCTTTCTGAATTTTTCAATGTTATACCAGTTTCTGTCATATTCCTTATCAACATCAGTCCTATGACTGGGTGTGGTCATAGGCTTACTGTCCACCTGATTAACTCACTCTCTATATCTGGGTTGCAAGTGGAGAAGTATTCATTTATGCATAACATATCTTGGGAAAGTTGACTTGGCAGAGCTTATTTCTCTCTCAGTAAAACCTTTAACTTAAAATCTCGCGTACTCCATGGGGCAAGATGGTTGTTAACACTACAAGAATGGTCATCTGCCTTTTGATAGGTCTTGTTTCTTCTACTGGGTCTCTAACAACCCTCCTTACCAAAAAAAAGCTGGTTAAATTGTGCATTGCAAAAATTAATTTTTCAATATTTTGAATTTGTTAAAAAATTGGACCAGAAGTGGATTGTTATATGAAGTAAAACAAGTGACATCAATAGCATGCAGAAGTGGGGGTAGTGTGCAACGACCCTGGGCATCTATATCCAGAGGGCATCCAATTAAAGATTGAAATAAAAATTTAGAAATTGTCGCTGTTAACTTACCCTACAGTTCTACAAGCTGGTGTGAATATGGATCCATATTTTGTTAAGCGAGAATAGAGTAGGCCCTCCTACTTAAGACTTAGAGGCATACAATCAAGGAGTTGGCCCAGGACATCACCAAGCATGTCGAGGAGTTGACAGTCTGAAGGTGACAGGATTGGAGAACTTGCAACAGTAAGAACTTGGCAGAGCTCATTATCTCTTTCGGTTTAACCTCCAACTTGAAATCCCTCCTACCCCATGAGGTAAGATAGTTGTTGACACTACAAGAAGGGTCATCTGCCTTTTGACAGGTCTTGTTTTTAATTCTGCTGGGTGTCTCAACTACTCTCCTTACCAGAAAAGCCTTGCTAGTCAAAGTATGCTTTGCAAAAGAACAATTCTGAAATTTCATCTTGTCGGTGAACCGGTTTTGTTGCCGATGGCCGCACTGTGCGACAGATAGTAATAAGTTACATGGTACCAGCTGAATTCGTCGAGTGACCTGACATAATCAAAAGGAATGCCAAAATTAAAATGATTTTCCGTTTTCTTTGTGACTGAAAGTGTTCCAGTAACGTTTGGGTGGTATTTGGACCTCGGTGAGGTGCAGGATTACGTGTTCTAAATTTCTATATAAACGCCGAGATAAAAATAATCTTGCTCCAGTTTTCCATTGTCGAGAGTTGCTTAATTAGAAAATAAACATATTGACAATTTTTTTTATTTCGTTTCTTTAATTATATATTATTTATTATATTTATTTATTATATGATTATATTATTATATTATATTATTATATTATACTATTATATTATTATAGTATATTTATTATTATATTATATTTATTATATTATTTTATATTATTATATTATTATATTTATTATTGTTATATCATGTTTATTATATTTATTTATATATTCTTATTATTATATCATTATATTATATTTATTATTATTATATTTATTTTATTTATTTATTATATAATTATTATATTATTATATTATATTATTATTATACCATATTATTATATTAGGATTACATTATACTTATTATGATTATATTATATTTATTTATTATATTATTATTATATTATATTTATTTATTATATAATTATATTATTATATTGTTATATTATATTATGATATTATATTTCTACATTACATTATATATTTTTATATTATTATTATGATATTGTATTTATTATTATTATATTATATTTAATTATTATTATATTATATTAATATTATATTATTATATTATATTTATTTATTGCATATATTTTATTATTATTATTGTTATGGGTCCTTACCTATAACTACAGAATGAACTCTTCCTAACTCGATGTATACTACGCCTCTCAAGAGAGAGGGATGAATCGAGTCGAGCCGATAGTAGTTCACTCCAAACCAGACTGACAGTCATACTAATACCTACCACATCTTGTATTATTATTCCGTGTAATTTTTTTTTTTTTTTTTTAAGCGTATCACCCCAAGCAAGGCTGGTGGCCACTATCACGCATGGGGTTACAGAAGGGTTGGAGGAAGAGCAGATAGGAGTAGTAAAGGAAGGGATGTGGAGAAAGAGAAGGACGAAGGGTCGATCAAGGCAAGGGGGTTACAGGAGATTTAGAGCGAGAGCAGATAGGATTGAAAGATGAAAGGAAGTGGAGAAGGGAAGTGGATAGATCAAGGCAACTGGAGATGACGATTGACGCTACACTTAAACCGTTGGAGATTGTATTTGTCAGGGAAACAGTAATAGGGAAGGGAGTTCCATAGGCGAGATATATATCTTCGTTATTTCTACTCTTGTGTTCGTGTTGTTCTTCTTTGGTCCTCCTGTACCATAACAATTATATTATATTATTATATTCTATTTATTGATTATATTTATATATTTATTATGTCTTATTTTTTACCTGTGCTCGATGCCTGGCCCATAACATTATTATTGTTTTATCGTCTACAAAAATACTTTGTAACGTCGGGCTCCGATAATGATAATTGTGATGTGACAAAACGATAAGGGAGGTCCACACTTACAGGCGGATATACGCTTATCTATTTGACTCATGGCCCGACCCTTGGGATTTTTTCATAGCACTTGTACAACAACCGAGAGAGCTATTTCCTCTCATACATCATTTTTACAGTTTCGCTTTCAAACTGCTTGCAAGAAAGTAAATAAAAATGAAGTCAACGACAGATAACAAGCAGAACTAAATAAACTATTTGGAAAAGGAAGGAAAAAGTAAATAAGAAATTGAATGGATTACACGTAACTGCAATTGACCTTAAATAAAGAAAGAGACATTTCTAATTCTATTACGAATAAGGGAATGGTAAATTGTAAAAAGATAAATTAAATTAAATAACCCATGATCCCTCTCGCCCTACGCCTCGTTAATTTCTGATTCTTCTGAGTAAATTAGCCTAGAAGTCGGCCTTCGGACGACTTTCGCCTATCTCCCATGGAGGGCTTTTAGATTTTTGAATTTTTACCTTCAGCACTCTATGGATGTAAAAGTTATAAGAATTTAGAAATAATAATTTTTTTTATCTTTATTCGACACCTTAATTCGGCATAATCTTTCTTCATATACGCAACCGATCTTCGTAGTTTGTTTACGTTTATTTTGCGCGCAATTTTTATTTTCTTTTAAAATCACATAAAGGCACTCTTAAAAGACATTAGCAACATGAACTATGTAATATTTCGAATAGGCCACAAGAAAAACAAAAAGAAATGAGCAACGTACCGTGCGCCGGTCAAGTTTTAATTACTGTTAAATTAGACAATATCAATGACAATTGCAATGAAAAAGAAATTAAAGTTAAAATTTTAATAAAGAATTGTTTTTTAAAAGCTTTTACTCTGTTCGATGTTAAATTTAACTTTAAATGAGTTATTGATTTAATTTTAATAGACCGCTTTGTGGACAACAAACTGTGCAAAGGCTGACAAGACTGAAATTTAAATTTGCCAAACTAGTGATTTCGATGTGCCCGAAAATAAAAAAAGTAGTTCTTTTTTAATATTAGAATTTATTTAATACAATGCTCAAGAGCCACTCATGTAGAGAATTACTGTTAAAATCATAATGCCGTAAGAGGTGTGGGATATGAATGAAAAGGTAGGCAGTGAAGATTATGAGGATAAGGTGGATAGACAACGACTGACCGTTGAAGAGGTTAAGATTCTAGTCTTCAAAAGATGGTCAACATTTTTTATCTGTTGTAAGTTTTTGGATCAGAAATAAGCCAGATACTTCCTTTATGGACAGAATAAGAAAGTTTGGTAAAATGAACTTGGCACTAAATGTTGATGATATTGAAGAATTATCGTGTAATTTTAAAAAAGAAATTATTTTGATACCAACTTTATTAGTCGACCTGACTTGATACTTGCTTTTACGATCGGAAAATTACTTATCAACCAAACTTCGTAATATTGAACAGAAAAAAGTTTACTACATTTACACACAATGGAGTAATGGATAGCGGTTCGGATTGAGCATCGGAGAGCCGAGATCGAATTCCAGTCGAATTACGTGCTAATACCCTTGGGAAATGTATGAATCCTCTTCTTCTCCCCCCAGCTATGGGTAAATAGCAGGACAGACCTAGTTCTATAGCTTTGGATGGCAACTGGTCTACCGCGGAAAGAAATGGCAACTTACTGCATGAAAAAATCTGCCTCGACAGTTATAATTAAGAAATCATGACTGACGAGGCAGATTTTTTTCCCGCTTGTATTTAGTTGTATAGTAATGGATAAAGGCTAGGGTTGAGGAATCGTAGAGCCGAGTTCGAATTCCAGTCGAATCCATTACATTCACTTACGTGGTAATACCCTTGGGAAAGGTATGAATCCTCTTCTTTACCCCCCACCTCCAGCTATGGGTAAATAGCAGGACAGAACAGGTTATCTAGCCTTGGAGGGAACTGGTCTACCTCAGAAAGAAATAACAACCTACTGTGGGGAAAAATCTGCCCGTATCAAAAAGATACATGATCGCCTAGGCGTGTATCCCGCATTGCATATAACTGACTGACTGACATTTACACACCAGTTTCATTATTCTGTCAGGTCTGACATCTGTTTCATGAGATTGGAGGATTACCTGACAATCAAACCTCGTAATTCTTGAACAGAAATATTTCCATTTGGTCTAGAAATAGCGCATTATCTATCTAATGAGATTGTGTAAACGGTTGGCAGAACGGGATCGAGGAGAGTTAGCAAAAATATTTTAGTTTAAAAGGATGGGAAAATGCGGAGATCCATGATCATCCCCATTCTGAAGAGTCACGCTTCATCGAAGAAGAAGTCCATCAAAATGATCATGTCAGAATTTCTTTACAGCCTCATGAAAAAAAAACTCCAGGCACTGTAGAGTAAAGCTAATCTAAAGAATTATCCTGAAAATATTTCTAGAAAATATTTCTAGAAAGATTTCTAGAAAATATTTCTAGAAAGATTTCTAGAAAATACAGGAAAGCTACGTTATAGCTGTGTAAAAGTAACTGAAACCGAGAATCCAGGTGAACAACAATAATATTGGAGATTCTTCTGAGGATCTTTATCAAGAATATTTAAATACATAATAAAACTACCAAGCCAGTTGTGACAGCAATATCCAATTCAAGGACGAATGGCAGACTTATAAATTTGTACGAAATTTTGGGCGAGAGAAATTTTTAGCACAACATAGTGAACCAACCTTCCTAGCAGCAGACCTAGCAATGGATTCAATATAGACTTTCCACCTAATGGAAGCGGGAAAAGTTACCGTGAGAAGACGCAAATAGTTACCCTCCTGGGGGTTAGCATCAGCCATACTGAACGAAATCAAAAAGGGTTTCCTAATACGATTAAAGGAAAGTAATTTCGTTTTGGAAACGTTAAAATTAACAAGCCATTTCTTGAACCAGTTAACTGCAGATTGTAGGTCATTTTTGCGTCCGAACGCATCTTGTAATCATCAAATAGATTTCTTTATAAATAAAAATTCATATTGCATTTTGTTTACATAGGAAAACCTGACATCTACCAAATAAGTCATTTATGAATATTTTTTAAAAAAAGCATTGATATTAGAGGGGTTTATTAAACATAGCTTAGAGGCAGCACAAGGCCGAAAGGATGATGTCCTCAATAATGATAGAACTCGCTACCCAGTCGGAACTGAACTAGCGAGACAAGCTTGCCAAATATCAAACAACGTTACAGTGTCCAAGCGATTAATATTATAAACTGAAATGCAAGAAGTTTTTTGTTCATATAAATATAAGTACGTACTGAAAGTTTTACCGATATATTTGTAATCATTTCACCCCAAGCAAGGCAAAAAAGCCACTAAGACACAAGGGGGGGTACTGAGTGTTAAAGAATAATAAAAGGTCAAACATTATTAA
The DNA here is from genome assembly GCA_964036315.1 of Acanthosepion esculentum. Classification (NCBI taxonomy): domain Eukaryota; kingdom Metazoa; phylum Mollusca; class Cephalopoda; order Sepiida; family Sepiidae; genus Acanthosepion; species Acanthosepion esculentum. Next base: position 64,559,482 of record OZ038508.1, on the reverse strand, counting down.
GGAGCATGAACAATAATAGACGAATAAGCAGGACGACAGAAGGTAACGATTGACATTGCATTTAATTTTCCTAAGGTCAAAGTTGATTGGAAAGCAAGAACCCAAAATAGAATTCCACAAGTGAAAAGTGCAAGAGGAGAAACTGTTAGCATAGAATTTACGGTAGTCTTTAGTGATTTGAACTGTAAACTGATGAGAGCTCATTGCCAATCAGTACTGCGCTTAAATGTATTAAGTCTAGCTCCCATAGAGAAAGTTCATCGGGACAATTACCATGAAAGTATTTTTAAAAGAGCCAGGGAAGCAACATTACGGCGATGAGAAAGTGACTGAATTCGAGATGCCAAGTCTGGGCCAATAAAATTGCAGTAGCTACTTTGGATGTTATCAAAAATGTCTAAATTTATAGCACGATCTCCAAACCATATATGACAGTAATATTTTCGAAGCATGGACAAATGGTAAACTTGTAAGTATGTAAACTAGATTCTGGAGTGAGAAATTGTCTATCCCGACACAATAAATCAACTTTTCTAGAAGCTGGCCTATCAATGGAGTCAGTATAGTCTTTCTACTTCATGTCAGAAGAGAACGTTGACCCGAGAAAACACGAAGGTTAGCATCAGCCATGCTGACTGATAGTTTTGTTTTGGAGCCATTAAAACTAAGAAGCCATTCCTTGCCCCAGTTGACATCATATTTTAGATCACTTTTGAGATCATCTGCCGGTGTCATCTTATCGCAGCGATCAGACTTGGTTGGTTAATACCAAAAGTATTGTACAAACATTGATTTACATAATAAAATCTGAATGTCTATTAGAGAAACAACGCGGTCTGAAGCTTATTAATCTAATGTATTTTCTACTTAACCTTTCTGCCCATTTAAAATATTATTGATACATTCATTTTCAAGTTGTTTTTTTATATCATATCCACCATTAAAAGACAATAAAGCCACTAAGACACAAAGGGTTACTGAGTGGGGAAGAAAAAGTAAAAAAAAGAAACATTACGGAACGAGAAGAATCGAAGAGTAAGCAAGACAGTAAATAACTATTGAGTGGTCTCCCCTTTTTACACAAATGGACTCACCCAAGGTATACATATACTACTACCAGTGAATAACCGAGTGAGTAATAGTACGTTAAGTACCAGTAGTAGTAGAAAGTCGAGTCGGTCGGTAGAATAACGTAGCGGCAAGAGTCACATTAACAAACACGTAGACTCAGTAAGAAGTCATACAGCGATACGTCGATACCAAAGACTTTATGTATATTTGTCTACTAACCACGCATTCCTGGAACTACTAACCTGTATTACCAGTTTGTATTATTAAGTTAATACATTTATTTCCTATATTCATTCTTGGCGTTTGTTATTATTTGATACCGGATTTCATCCCGGAATCCACAACAATAACGACTGACAGTGCTTTTAATTTTTCGAAGATCAAAGTTGAATAGATTTCAACAAGCGAGAAGTGCGAGAAAAAAAACGGCCAGCATAGAACTTAAGGTTATATCCAACCATTTCAATTGGTCTGGAAAGTGTATAAATGAACTCAGTGGAAGCAGGAAGAACAATAACTGAGCAGAGATGGACAGTGGAACGAGAACAGTCTCCCCCGGTAGGTAAAAGAAACGGCTCAGTTCTGAATTCCCTGTACGTTACCCGGATCAGCATACGCCTGATGAAGGCCAGATGGCGGAATGACTGTTTGCCTCATGGGTCGATGGAATGACGACAGTCTAACCCCGTAGATTAAATAAAGGGTTCATTTCGTAATACCTTTTAAGTTCCCCGGAACGACATACACCTGATGAAGGTCGGATGGCACAGCACTTGAAACGTTGTGAAAATAAGAAAAAAGATATGGTGGAGGTAGTTTTTGCAGATTAGCATTTATTCCAAGTTCCTCAAATCACGGCATTTCTTAAAATTGAGAACTTTAAAAGGGATTCTGGTCATAATTATAAGGCAATGTCAAATCGATCCCCGACTTCTCAAAGAGATACATGTACTATTGTCTTTATAGTCGTAATATTGTCCTCATTTTTGTTGAGCTGTGAGCGAAACGGCCGAAGCATTGTACTAACAACAACAAAGATGAGGACAATAGTCCGAATGTAAATAGTGTAAAAAATGAGTTCGATCCCTGGTCCGGGGAGAGTGTATAAATGAACTCAGTCGAAGCAAGACGAACAATAACTGTGCAGGCCCAAAAAATAAAGAACTAGACCAGATATCCCTAGAGATGGACAGTGGAACGAGAACAGTCTACCCCGAGTTTTGTAGATTACCGGATCAAGCAACATACGACTGACGAAGTCCGGATGGCACAACGGCTGAAACGTTGTGATAACACTAACAAAGGTGAGGACGATAATCGAATTCACCCCAGTCAAAGCAATAAAGCCACTAAGACCCAAGGGTTTATTGGTTAAGGAAGAATTAGAAAACGGAAACATTGCTAAGGAGTGAGAACAGAAGAAGTGTAATCATGAGGGCAGTAGAAAGCGATTGACATTGCATTTAAATTATTGAAGATTAAAGTTGCTTGGAACCGGAAGAGAGTTCCACAAACGAGAAGTGCGAGAAAAGTTACATTCAAATGTGAGTTGATGAGAACTTGTTCCCAATCTAGTACTGCGCTTAAATTCATAAAATCTAGATACCATAGCGAAGAGTTTATTCGAATAATTACCATAAAAGTGTTTATAGGAATGTAATAGGGAAGCGACATTACGGCTCCGGGAAAGTAACTGAAGACGAGGTGCCAGGTCAGGACTAATAATATTGCTGATTCTTCTTTGGGTATTATTAAGAATCTTTCAATATGTAAATGAAAAATTAAGGCAACCTGCTTGTTCGTTTTTGTTCTTTCACGGATGTGTCTTTAATGCAGGCAAACAAAGTTAATGTTTCTTATAAAAAATGTTTCCTTTAAAAGTAACACAAAAATGAATTTTGATTAGTGAAACTGCTGGCAGTTATCTGAATTCCATTAACGGAAAAATCAAAACAATGTGGCGGTTGATAAATTTGTAGCAAACTTCGAACTTAGTCAACTATCTGGCATTTCCCCGTTGCGATAAATGCTGAACAACAGAGGAATTCACTTATACACTCTGAAATATCGCTTTTCTCTGTCAACGAAGAAAATCACTATTAACCGGAAGAGGTGTAATCGCTAATCCACACCGGAAAAAAGATATAACATCAGCGAAACAATGACAAACAAAAATAAAATAGGTTGTAATAAAAAAAGAAAAGAGAAAAAAGAAAAAGAAAAAAAAGAAAAATGACTTAATTTGCCAATGTAATAAAACTGGCTCCACAAATAACAACGGAAAGTCAAAAATAATGGCCAGCTCTTTAGTGGGTAGTGAAGGCCCTAAAATAGGGTTTTGTAATTAAATAATAGTAAAGGAAAGCAAGAAGGAAAAATATTAACTTTAAGAAGAGAGAATTCAGGGTGTCAGCAAAAGAGACAATGAAAGATAGGTTGGAATTGGGGACGTGAAAATCAATCCAGTAAAGAAATTTATCGAAAGTCTTAATAAAGAAAATGTCGCGAGGCACTGTGGGACATTATCGCAATATTAGGACTGTGAGATTTCCAAAAACGTGTTTAAAATTACATATTTCATTTAGTTATTAATTTTCTTGAACTATCTCGACTGGCGGCGACGTCCGATCATTTGACAGTTAAAATGGCTAAATGTAACTGTAAGGGCTATGCTAACAGTTTTTTTTTTAATCGTCTTTTTTTCCTATTCCACCATCTTGATTCCCTGTCATGTTTGTTTTTCAAGAGTTTAAATGCAATGTCAATCGTTATTCTTTTATTTTCCTCTCTCCTAAATGGGTTTTTCCTCATATTCTCTAACACTCAGTAAACCCTTGCGTTTTAGTGGCTGTGTTGCCTTGCTTTTTTATGTTCAGCTTTTATAACAGAGTTTTAGGACTAATGGCGAAAATGAAAAGAAAACTAGTTTTAAAAATAGCCATGAAGTATTATTTAATGATAGCATTTATTTCCACACAAAATGACTATTGGGTTAATGTTTCGTACAATCATTGTTCATGTTTGATTTGTTTAAACTAATTGATACTGAACGAAGCACAAAGCATTTGCCAACAAATATTACAATGTCAGGAAAAAACAAAACAAAAAAGCGGTAATACCAAAAAAGAGAAATATCATAAAATTCTATTAATTTTGCCCCCCCCCCCCAACACACATAAACATATAGAAACACAGATCGTTGACGCCTAACAAAACACGTCAGCCCATGTTAATTATAATGGATAGTCCTTAGAGAAAACAAATAGCCGACTTCGAATTCCAATCGTGTTACTTACATTCAATTGCGCGCAAATACCCTTGGTAAGGAATGAATCCATCTTTTTCCCCTGCTATGGGTTAAATAATAGTACATGTATCTGGAAAAATCAATGCTATTATCAAAAAATGCTAATTGAATATGTGCGCAAAAAATAATTATTCTTACAATCTAAAATATCTTTCAGCTTCGAATAACCCACAAAGTGTTGATAAACTGTAAAAATGTATCAATCAATTTCCATATTAAATCTTTTCTGATGGACATACTGTTTCTGTATATTTAAATGTTGCCCCATTATTAACGGACTCTACCACAGTGTAAATTTGAAACTAATTTTGAAGTCTGTTATCTTTTCTCATCTGGAATATGAATATGATATTTGATAATAATTTAATAGTTTTATTTCACCCTGATGAACTCTGTATCCGTAAAACATTAAAATTGGTGGAAAGATAAAGTCAATTGAACTGTTATTAATTTATTGTCAATACATAGTTGCACAAAAAATACATTCTTACTGATTAAAGTGTCCTCTTTGATAATTTTACATCAAACGCTTTCAGAATTTAACTTAAAAACATTATATACCCCTCACTTGAATATGAAAAAAGACGAGATGCATTTACTCTCTGTGCATTAGTTCAAATTTGGTCATAATGCTTCTCAAACTGCTCCCAACATTAACAGAGGATGTGGTGAAGTTTTCACTTGTGATCGAGCAGTACGGAGCTAGTTTCTGAAGTTCCGCAGTGGGGATACGAGTCTTGAAGATCAATGTAGCAGAGGACGTAGATCTGCAATTGATAATCAATATCTGAAAAAAAAAACAGTCGAAGGAAATACACGTCAATGTATCAAATAACGGATGTCAACATTTCAACAAAATCGGATTATTTCATGAAACTTTTGTAAGGTGAAGAATCTCGCTAAATTTTTTCCACATGAACTCCGGGAAAATGAAAGAGTTCGATGTTTTAAAGTGTGTTCGATGCCACATCAGCAAAATTCGAATTTCTTGATCAAATAGTGACTTGTGTTGAGAAATGGATCCTTATGGCTCGGGATACGAAGCTTTGCCACATTCACCACTTCCCCTCATTTCTCGCCCCCTCACTACCACTTTTTCAAGCATCTTGACAATTTTTACAGCAAAAGACATTCCATCTGTAATCTACAATCAACATTAAAAAAAAACTAGTCAAACAAAACCCATGTCAATTTGTCAGAGAAATATCTCAGATAATGGATGTTAACATTTTAATAATATCGGATGATCTTCTCCAAGGCTATGGGTAAATATCAGGACAGACCGGGTTCTATAGTCTTGGATGGCAACTGGTCTATCGCTGAAAGAAATGGCAACCTACTCCATGGAAAAAACTCTGCTTCGTCTGTCATGTATCGAAAGATACATGATCGCCTAAGCGTGTATCACGCATGGCACATAACTGACTGACATTCACTTGCACACAAATGCCCTTGGGAAAGTTATAAATCCTTCCTTCTAAGCTATGTGTAAATAGCAGGACAGACCGGCTTCTATAGCCTTGGATGGCAACTAATCTAGCGCAGAAGGAAATGGCAACCTATTGCAGGAAAAAAACTCTGCCTTGTCAGTCATGTATCGAAAGATACATGATCGCCAAAGCGTGTATCACGCATGTCACATAACTGTTTGAGGAATCGGAGAGCCAAGTTCGAATTCCAGTCAAATCCATTACATTCACTTACGTGCTAATACCCTTGGAAAAGTTATGAATCCTCTTCTTCTCCCTCCAGATATGGGTAAATAGCAGGACAGACCGGGTTCTATATAGCCTTGGATGGCAACTTTTCTACCGCAGAAAGAAATGGCAACCAATTGCGGGGAAAAATCTGCTTCGTCAGTCATTTATCGAAAGATACATGATCGCCTAAGCGTGTATCACGCATGGCACATAACTGAAGAACTCCCTGAAAGTCGAATAGCTTGACGTTTTGAAGTGCGATCAATGCTGCAAATGCGAAATCGGAATGATCCATTTCTTGATTAAATAGTGACTTGTGATGAGAAATGGATCGTTTATAGCGAACATAAACGATTGGCTCAATGGCTTCATCATGCCGAAGCGTCCAAACATTTTTCAAAGCCAAAATTCCAACAACAGAAGATAATGCTGACCGTCTGGTGGTTCACCATTGGCGTTATCCATTGATTCTTTTTGGAATCTAACCCGAGCATCGCTACGGAATTTTACTGCTAAGCAACTGAATCAAATGCACATCGACTTAAGCAAAACGCAGCCAGCACTGGTCAATCGACGATGTCCAATTCTATTTCATGACAACGATCGGCCATATGTTGTCAGGTTGACACTGCAGCAGCTTGGGATACGAGACTTTGCCACATTCTCCATTTTCCATTTGATCTCTCACCCACTTACCACCACATTTGCAAGCATCTTGACAGTTTTTTACGCCAAAAGACAGTCCATCTGTAATCGACAATAAACATCTAAAAAGACTAGTCAAACGAAACCCATATTAATGTGTCAGAGAAATATCTCAGATAATGGACGTTAACATTTCAATAATATGGGATCATCCTGGGTATGACGATAAACTACATCCAACAGTATGGCCTCTGATCAGGAGGTATTGAGGAGCGTGGAACCACCTCTTAATTGCTGGTGTTCCCAGGTCCACTCTGACTCGGGGTGGTAGCACCTGTTAGGGCCCCAACTATGGGTAAATAGTTAGTCCATAAACTGGGGTCAAACCCTATGAAAGTGTAAAAATGGGTTTTAATCCCAGAAATAGTTTGTAAAAATATTATTACCAGCAATAAATTTTCGAAGAAAAATTATTACCAGTTATACATTTCTGAATAAAAAAAATTACCATCAATAAAAATCTTGTCGGCATTAAATAAACCATTGAGGTTGATATGCAATACAAAACAATACAAACCAAATTGAGAGAATGAAATACACATCGACAGCACTGGTCAGTCGACGGGGTCCAATTCTGTCTCATGACAATGTTCGGCCATATGTTGTCAGGTTTTGGCTGCAGAAGCTTGGGATACGAGACTTTGCCACATTCCCCATTTTACATCCGATCTATCGCCCACTTACCACCACATTTTCAAGCATCTTGACAAGCCAGAAGACATTCCATTGTAAAGAAGATGCAAAAACTAAATTCAAGGATTCCTTGGCGTCCAATGATGAAATGTTTTAAGATCCAGGGCGCAAAGTTCCTGTATCTCTTACATTTCACCATTCCTGGCATAAAATTCTGTTATGACAGTGTGGGATACCTCCTAACAAAAGAGATGGAAAGAAAAAGAAAACTACTCCAAATGAACTCGGCTAGATAAAAAAAAAATTCTAAAATTCACAACACCCCTTTTTCGTGCGCCTCTGTAGTCGTAACAGCATAATAAAATTTAGTCCTATGAAGTCCTCAAGGACGAAACGCGTCACAAGTAAACTTTTTCCACTTTGTCATATATTTTCCAAAATATTGTTTTTGATATATATATATATATATATATATATATATATATATATACATATATATATATATATATATATATATATATATATATATATATATATATATATATATATATATATGTATATATATATATATATATATATATATATATATATATATATATATATATTAGTGGTAAATATACACATACATAATCAATCGTATATCTAAAATATATAAATAAATATACATACATACACATACATATGTGTATAAAAAATAATTCCAAGAGGATAGAATCCAGGTAGAACTCAATGTCTAGGACAGAGTAAGGATATAATAAAAAGGCTTAAACACTAATATTCCATGGCCACGATTCCAATTGAATAAATTATGACCATGGAATATTAGTGTTTAAGTCTTTTTATTATATATATATATATATATATATATATATATATATATATATATATATATAGAGAGAGAGAGAGAGAGAGAGAGAGAGAGAGATAGATAGATAGATAGATAGATAGATTGATAGATAGATAATATTAGTAGTCAATATGTATATATATATATAGGTCTGATGAATTGGATCGTGATTACGATTCCAATGTAATAAATTATAACCATGGAATATTAGTGTTTGAGCCTTATATATATATATATATATATATATATATATATATATATATATATATATATATATATTATCCTTATCTCATCATCATTATTGTAAATCCGTCCATCCATCAATAAAATGTGTCCAGTTGATAACTGCGATGAAATCACCAGAGTCGATCGTGCTGTTTGTAAAGAAGTGTCTCTATTTATTTATTTTTAACATAATAAACATGAAATCAACAGATTGTTTGCTTAATACTTCTCTTTTCGTGCCCTGCTTTCATTTTTTTATGACCGTATTTTCGTTCTTTGCCTCCCCAGAAATATAAGATACAACCATTTTCTTACGCCATAGTTTTTGGCTCAAATCTTTCCAGAGATCCTTGTAGTAGCCGGCGACGCGTCGATTCAGAACGAATACAAAACAAATGAAGAGGCCTTGGGAACAGTTGAAGATGACAAAAAACAACCCAACGACATTCAAGAGCAGACAAATCGAATAAGACGCGTTAGCGCCACTGCTGATTAGTGACGATGCTAATCCGAGAAACCACGTAAAACCCATGACAACAGACATACGAACGTAAAGAACGACATCATCTTTTCCCGACACTGGGTTGCTCAGCCTTAAATTAATCGTTTTTATAGTTTTTCTGATACTGACAATGGTCCGTGTAAAAAGCACAGCGTTGACGAGCACAATGCAAATTAAAGGTACCCCGAAAGCGATGAGAGACGCGAGAGGGTCCTGTATCCAACAACCCAACCTTCTAGGGCCGCCGTCTTGCAGAAAAGAGAGAGTTTCGTTTGGTTCCGTGTTTGTCATGTTGCCCCCAATGTAAAATAGGTCCACTGTATCGGACATGCCGTAGCCAACCCTTACAGAGGGAAAGACATGGCTAAAGTCGATAGTAACGCAGGCGCCGACGATGAGGGCGGGCGCTCCCCAGGCATAGAGGAGGTAGCGGGGAATGAGTTTTGTTTTGCTCCTTGGCCAGGGGAGGATGTTTGTATGACCGAATGTGCAGTAGAGATCATACGACATCACATTCATCCAGAAGAAAGAAGCGAGGAAGAAATAATGCAGGGAGATTGCTACCGTAGTGCAGACGACATCTGAATCGACCGAACCGAACAAAAGAAATATTAGTTCGGCCCAGAAGAGAGCGATAGTCAAGTTCATCGTATTGATACCGGGAATATTACGTAGTTTCGGGAACAAGGTATATGTAACTAACACTGCAAACATAGCAACTAGGGAAAGTACTCCAAAAATCAGGGTGAGAGCGACTTGGGCAATCACCAGGTTATGGTTGGTGTTGCTACAATCCTTTGGAACAAAATCCAGAGACTTCATGGTAGATGGAATACAAATGACAATCCTGCCGTCATCGAGTCTCTGGTATTCGTTTAAGCCGAGAAGGTGCTTACCGAATGTCACCGACATGTTTGGAAGGATTTTGTATTCATCGCTGTCTAAAGAGATCCTCCCGCAGGATTTGTCTTTGAGTTTGGGGGAATCGCAGACAAAAACGAACGCGGAGACGTTCGCGTTGTCCTTCCCGATGGTGCTGCGGACAAAGATCGTCAAGTCAAACTCTCCAGTACCGTACAAGGAACCTGTCTCGTTGATGTAGATCATCTCCGTCGTCTGTCCACCGTGCCGATTTTCGACATCGATCATGCTGAACTGGTCACCGGTATAATAGCGTTTCACCCCGTGCTCGCACCACGCGTCAAGGGTAGTCGGCTCTTGTTCGTTCTTCAGGCCGACAACGGTTAAGGACGTTTTGTTGACGTTAAACGTGAATTCCTTGTTTTGCACTAACTCGTCCATCTGCTGCACAATGGTCGAGACACTCTTTCCAATTGATGTTTCGTTCAGCGGAACTAAAACGAACGATATCTCTAAAGGAATATTCGGTAGAGAATTACCATTTTTTTCTTCGGTTGTCTGATTTAATTGTGTCTCAGTTTTAGTCTTAAAATTGGTGCCATTCTCAGAAACAGACGTCGAAGTGATTCTGTTCGGCTGGGATGTGTCGTCTACAATATCGACCGTGAAGTTCTTAATTCGATCAGCCGATATATTGAGAAGCTCACTCAATGACTCGACCATTAGTGTTTTAAACTCTGGGGTCAATGTTGTGAGATAATCTGCAAAGGTGACATTCGCCTGTAAAATGATCAGTGTCATGTCGTCTTCTATGTCGGCAACCACAGGCGTCGTTTCTGGTGAAGGCGTGAAGTTGTTTGAATTCGAACTGCCACCCATCATGCTTCGACAAAAGCCATCAATGAATTCGTAGCCCGCGTCACAAATCACCAATCGACACTTCTTATTAACAGGGTCGTATATTTCATCGATTTTACACTCTGTGTTCGCCGGTTCTATTCCTGAATCGTCCCAGTGGGTGTTGCTGAACAGGATGTGGGCCTTTCCGTCAAAGCCAAAGTTTATTAAGATAGTATAAGAAAGGGAGAGCTTCCACCTGGTTTTGTAAACATCAGAGTGAAAATAGGGTCTTGCCAAGCGCGGTAAGTTGTTCTGGGAGAGGGAATTTATTTTTTTCTTCCGTTGTCGCATCATTTCCAAATCATATAGCTGGTCGATCTTTTTACGGAGGTAGGCCGTTAGGGTACTTTTGGCAATCTTTTTGCCCAGCCGTGAGATTTTAGACGGATCTCCCTTGGCATGCAGCAGCTGTGAGAATGTGGTTAGGTTAACGGAAGAGGTTTCTCGGTTCGAATCGGCCATTGTAATCAGTGTCAGCTTCTCTCCGGAATCTTCTAGCGTCGCGAAGGTCTCTTGGGGTCGTTCTGCAAGCGAATTGCCGCGCTGGACATGTGGTATGCGGCCGGATGTCGATTGCAGGCACAACTGAAAGGTAGTGATCCACAGACATCCGATTAAAGTCGTGTTAGCAGACACCCTTTCCCAGGGTGTGCCTACGGTCGGTTCCAACCAGGGTGTGCTAGTCAATTGCATCGTTACTCGGTGCATTTAAATAACTTTTATGAATAAGTGCATTTATGATCTCTGTGATATTTACAAAAATTCCTTTATGGAGGTAAGCGAGTTCATTCCAAGAGTAATCCTGAAAAAGAAAGAAAAAAAGAAAATGAATAGGAAATTAAATAATCATAGGAGAAAAAACGTCGTTAGAATCGGAGATAAATTATTTTAACTTATATTCTACTTACGATCAGCGAAGCTAAGCAACTTCGGGTCTGGCTATGTTTGATCGCTGGAAATACTAGGTGATGTAAACTTGGATGTGTGGGTGGTGTAACGAATAATGTCTCGAAATTGTTACTTGGATAGCCGAGTTCCAAATCTAGTCGAATTATCTTCACTTACGCGCAAATACCCTTGGGAAAGGTATGAATCCACTTTTTCTTCCTCCTCCTATGGGTTACTTAGTAAGACTTGTATCACTAAATCATTATCATTCCTCCCTCCCCACCAGACTCCCCCCCCAAATTATTTCAATCTAAAAATATTTTCTGGGTTTAAATAACATGCAAAGCCGTAGAAAACGAATCCCTCAATCAATCAATATACAATTGTTTACCGGATAAAAGGCCCAAGTGCCGCTCAAGCTAAATTAAGTGGTTATTAAAGTGTAAAAAAGAAGCAAAAAGTGCATTTTATGTATGATATACAACAGCAGAACCTCGACATGAATTGATTCAGATTGTAATAATCGAAAAAAGCATTCTCTCGGGAGCAGTGGTTCTGGGGAAGATGCTGTTTGGATAAAACTTCTTCCTTACTAATGGAATACGATGAGAATGGAAATGATTCTTCCAAGTCTAATTAGCATGGCCGATCCGAACAACAAAATCTGAACTGGTGGAACTAAAGCATGTAGCTCGTACGGACATTTGACTTGGAAACAGCGATAGAATAGCAGAGGTTAACAACTTTTCGTCTGTAGGAAAGTGATATAAATTATTCATCAGCCACAAGGCCGCGTAATTGTGTTTGAACACAATCAATGCAAGGCAGTGTGGACAATGCAGCTGGAAGCTAAATATGGGAGTAATACTTCATTTGTTGTTACCCCCCAACAATTCGACCGATATTCTATCTGTGTAAGTCATATCTTATTGCACCTGCGCATTGGATGCACACATACATTCCCTATGTCAAAACGGTGGCCATTTTTGTTACGGTGAACAACCAATGTGTTTAGTGTGTTGGTATTTAAAATGTCCCTTTTTAAGAGCACTCAGTATTTGTGGTTCTCAGTATTTACAGGAGGAGGAGAAACATATTAAAAATACATTCAAGAATCTTCAATACCCAAAATATTTCATTTTCAATGCGAAACAAAAGGCTCATAAAATATTTCAAAATAGAAGAGCCGTCCTTCCTGACAAACCTAATGAACTAAAAAAAAATATTATTCTACCCACTAACAACTACAACCGAAAATTTATTTAAAAAAATAATCTTTCAAAAAATTTTGAAAATACCTACGTCTCTAGATGCATGCGCATGTGTAAAGTGGTAACGTCATAAAAACCCAGTCCGATGAAATCCAAACGGATGAATTGCGTCACAAAAACTTTCCAGTTTGCCATCTTTTTCTAAATACTGTTTGTTGATATATAAAATTGTATATCGTTACACCATATATATAGATAAAATTAGTGGTCAATATATATTTTAAGACATTTTTATGCTTATACATTCTTTTTATAGATACAAATAAATGCTCTGTTTATAATAAGCAGTATTAAACAACATTTACCGGCCAGAATGTGTGAGAAATTTTCATAGAAAATATTCGTCCTCAGACAGGAAACGAACCCGTATCTTATACGGAAACGTCATATAGCCTGACGTGCCTTTAACTGATTTGGCCACGGAGGTGCGTTCGATTAGCAATGTCGAATTTACAATCTTTAAAGGCATGTTGTTTAATAGTGTTTATTATCAACAGAGTATTTATTTAAAAATGTGTATCTATAAAAAGAACGTATAAACATAAAAATATTTAAAAATATTTGTCGGAATTCATAATATATATATATATATATATATATATATATATATATATATATATATATATATATATATATATATATAAATTCCCAAGAGGATAGAATCCAGGTAGAACTCAATGTCCATAACAGAGTAAGAATATAATATAAAAGACTCAAACACTAATATTCCATGATTATAATTTATTACATTGGAATCGTAATTACGATCCAATTCATCAGACCTATAAATTCAAAAAGAAATCGGAAAATATAACTCCGGGTATAAAAAATAAAATTTTAGTGAGAGTGTATGTGTGGGAGTGAGAAACAAGGGTGAGAGGGAAATGTATGAAAGCTCTAGAGAGGGGTGTAACGGAAGAAAGAAGAACAGGAAGGCCTAAAGGTAAAGGTGGGAATTAAAATTTAAAAGCGAGAACGTTACACCTCTCTCTAGAGCTTTCAACATTTATTTCACGCCTTCGCGAACTTCCGATCCTTAGCTACAATTAATTAATTATAAAAATGTTATTTTCATTTATGATCGATTTCATCACAATTCTTCTGTTAGGCGTGGAGAGTAATTATACATACTTATTGCCCAAAGAAGAGTCCAATAGTATTATAGAAACCTCGGAGAATTCCAGTAAGATATCTTTAATCAATTCTAAGATACAACGGTTCAAACTTAATTTAACAAATGGAGAATTTTGTTGTTGCACTATTTAGACAATTTTGCTGTTACACTCGGTATATGAATAAAGATAAAAATATATTTTATTCATATCTGCATTTTATATATATAATTTCAGGATCATTTTCCAACTTATTCAAGATGATCTTCGCCCACTCTAATCTTCTAAATTTCTATCCAAGTTGTCTCACACGTTTCACGTATAATTTCATTTTCAAGTCATTTTCCACTTATCTTCAAATTGTTATAGCTGAAATTCCTATCTCACCTGCCACAATTTTTATGGATTGAGTTGGATCTTTTCTAATTGATCTCTTTAGCTCTTTAGTTGAAATGATGATCCATCTTACTGTTTTGACCACCTGATCCAGTTTTCTTCTGTACTGTTCCCTCTTTTTAAAATTTATTCACCTTTTTCTTGATGTTTCTTAAACGGACTTTGAAGATGGAAGCCAGAGTATGACAGTTGGTACCATCACTGAAGGCCTAAATAATGTTTCCTCTCACCATTGCTCAGTTGGGAAGATATAGTGGGGCTAATACAAATGATTTTAACCTGTTATATTTCTAGCTAAATAACTCAAAGGGGTTTTCAGTGATTCTTGTGACAACTGGTGTCAAGATGGCGAAAAGTCTTATCGAAAAGCTGGAAAAAAGAAACTCAACTAATTTAGTATTTTTTTTAGATATTAAACATTTCGTGGGATGGACAATTATGCTGTTACACGATATACTAGCAAGTTTTGCTAGAATTCACCTACAAGGAGTGTCTGTTTGATTTATATTCAATTAATACTATTTTCGTTATACACCCAAATAAAATCCCGTGTAAGATATCCAAAGTTCATGTTTTTATCCGAGTACTTTTGACTGTCGCGGATGTGCCAACATTTATATGAGTTTATTGTTCGAATTTAACTTAACTTGTGCGTAACGATTCTGCGCACTACTTTATATAAGATAGATAGATAGATAGATAGATAGATAGATAGATAGATAGAAAGAAATAGATTGAAATAATAATCTACTTACAACATTCACTGCGCACTACAGTATATTAGATAGATAGATAGATAGATAGATAGATAGATAGATAGATAGATAGATAGATAGATAGATAGTGGAATAGAAAGAAATAAAGAAAGAAAGAAAGAAAGTGGAATAGATAGATAGATAGATAGATAGATAGATAGATAGATAGATAGATAGATAGATAGATAGATACTGAAATAGAAAGAAAGAAAGAAAGAAAGAAAGAAAGAAAGAAAGAAAGAAAGAAAGAAAGAAAGAAAGAGACTGGGGTAGATAGATAGATAGATAGATAGATAGATAGATAGATAGATAGATAGAAATAGACTGAAATTTAAAAAGAAAATAAAGAAAGAAAGAAAGAAAGAAAGAAAGAAAGAAAGAAAGAAAGAAAGAAAAAGAAAGAAATAGACTGGGATAGATAGATAGATAGATAGATAGATAGATAGATAGATAGATAGATACTGAAATAGAAAGAAAGAAAGAAAGAAAGAAAGAAAGAAAGAAAGAAAGAAAGAAATAGACTGGGGTAGATAGATAGATAGAAAGAAATAGACTGGAATTAAAAGAAAGAAAGAAAGAAAGAAAGAAATAGACTGAGATAGATAGATAGATAGATAGATAGATAGATATGAAAAGACTGAAATCTTACAGGTGATATACCGGTTCTTGTATGATCAGCTTGGTCAGTACGTAGATGGATGACCGTTGGGAATACCAGTCTCTGTAATCTTGGATCAACGACCTGAGTTTCAATTCCCGTCTGCTTCGTCACATTCACTTACGGCCAAATAGACTTGACAATGCTATGAAATCATCTCTTCTCCCCAACCACCGCCTGCTGTGGGTCAATTAGTAGGACTTGTATCAGTCAACCAATATTATCCCCAAAAAGTATTTTTGCAATCTAAAAAAATTTTCTGGTTTAAAATAACCTGCATAAGGTAGTTGAGCCGTAAAAATCAGATCAAGCAACCAAACCAGAATACTTATCTTGATCGTTATATTCACAAAGTTTGTGACCTTTTTACAGTCTGGCCTCCGTCAGGTGTCTGTCTTAATATATTCTACGCTATTTAACCAGGATGTGTATCTTCAGTATTATATAGTTATTAATTTCGGCAAA
>OZ038508.1:64511900-64536900 GCA_964036315.1 Acanthosepion esculentum | reverse complement strand
ACAAATTTTATCAGACACCCCGAATATGGATTCATATTGCACACCACTGTAACTGACCTAATCTGAGGAAAAAATAGAAATCGATTACACCCTGTCACTCCGGTGGTTCTAAAACTGACCGTATGATGAAAGAAAAGAAACTAAAGCAGTTGTTTCAATTAATTTGCACAAGAGTTTATAAGCCTTTTTTCCTATAGCTCGTGTATAATGTGACCCCAGATTCCGAGCAATACTACTAGGCCTACCATAGTCAAATATTGCAGTACTGGGCATCATCCTGGAGATATTTTATAGCAAATAAATTCGTTATTTAAGATACCAAGATTGCTAGAAAATCAACTTACCGTAAGATATCTGATACGAAGATTTAGATACCGTATTTTTGTTTGCGTTCATGCCTGATTAAGATAGCTCTTTACTTTGGTATGATTCATTTTTAACCTCTCCAATAATAATTACTTGTGTATAGTGCGACACCTTATTTTTTGCGTAAACTTTTGATTATAAAATCTTGCACATGTAGTCGTTAGAATGACACTTTTTTTTGTTACAATTGGCCCCGAAAATGGAAATTAATTAGGATTTATTATCATTGTCGCTCCCTTTGTAGGTCCGCACGATCGTCGCGCCCTACCATTACCTCATAAATAATGGACTATTCCGTTATGATCGCGTGGAAAGAGGGAAAAAGACACTACTTGGTTTCAGTGAGAAAATGAATGAATGAAACAAAGAAAGAAGGGAAGATAGAAATGGCGCATGAGAATCGGAATAAGCTGATGAGAACTGATTCTACACTTTGATCTCAACCAAAAGGCCGAGAAGCGATAGTAGTTTCTTGCCGCCCAACACTTGTAGGATGCGACCTAAGGTCAGTTTAATGTGGGGAGCACAAACGCGTGCACCTGCGGCAGGTCCAAAAATAGCCAAGCCACACTTGCAACCGTCGGTTGCGCTGGTATCGGTATTAATACCGACCCCCCTTCTTTAGTGGAATGAGGGACGCACTGCCACGGGACGCTGTTTCCCGAGACCGGACACCTCACAATAATGTTTTTAGTTGCTCTCTGTCCGCAAACAGAATCATATTTAACATTTAAAGATTCAAAGAAATGTCGCGTAAGGCGATTATGGCCCTCTGAAAAAAGGTATTTCGTGTAATCGAGCTTGAATAGCAATCAATGGTCAAACTGAGAGAATAAAGTAGAAAGTCAGTGCTCAAGTACTGTAAATAAGACATTTTCATGGACCAATTTCTCGAACACTTCGTTTATAATTCCATCTGAAGATACCCACATTTTTACACGTACGAAAATAGAATTTCATGAAAAAAAATATTCAAAAATATTCATCCGTTCCACTCACCTTTGATTTCTGTTCGTTTTTTTTTCCCAAATGATGTTAATTCCAATTAATGCTAAGCATGTCCACAATTCCTGTTTTCTGATTTCTGGTTTTTGAAGAATAAAATTATTCATAAATCGGGAAATGTAGAATTTTTTTAATATTTTGTACCAATATTCATAGAGGAAAAGACTTCCATTTTTTTCTTGATGAACAAAAATCCTTATTATATATGTAATTTTCGTGTAAAAGTTGTGATTATATGTAAACATTGATCCCAAACGTTTGTTTTAAGTGTTTTCCTTTGTTTTCTTTAATACTATTCATTACTTTCGAGAACTGAATGGTTTGATACGTAATAAACTTGATAATGTAATCAGTAAAACTAAACTTCGACGAAATATACATCGACGTGGTTTAGGGGTACTTCGACGCTGTGTTAGGGTACTTAAACATAGTTCAATAATTAGCAAGTTTGTCTCGCAAGACCAGTTACGACAGAGTAGTGATTTTGATCCTCACTGGGTACTCCATACTTTCGGACTTGTTCCACATCTAAGCTACGCTAAGTAAATTGATATAAAACTCAACAATGTAGATAATGAACATCTGCAGTTGATCAGACCCTCATTTTTTTTTTAGGCGAAAAATAAATTAAAAGCAATATATCACATATATACTGTATTTTTTGTATATTTATATTGTTTTTATAGTTCATATAAATAAGTATATATTTTTCATCTATATATAAAATAATATAACATAAATTTAAAAATTACAAGATAAAATAGTTCTTGGGATATGATAGATGTTCTGCAGATGCAACGAAGTGTAACAGAAGTCTAGATATTCTGACATGTTCTTATTTTTTAAAAATAATCCATTAGTCTCAAGAACTGAATGCTTTGACTGCGTAATAAGTCACTCTTGGACTAGCAAAGTAACCTGAAAGTATAAACATCACTTTTGAAAATGCAATTTACATTACAGACTTGATTATCACTGTTTATTTTCGTTTTTTTGTTTTGTTTTTTTGTTTTTTACATGAAAAAGCAATCAGTCTATCAAAAATGAGATAAATTCTGCACAGGTAACGGCAATAATAGATAATAATAAAAAATTATAACAAGCATAAAACAGAAGATAAAGATGGCGTTGGAATTAACCAATCAGAGCTCTGTAAAGGAGCGCTGACAGATGGCTCCTGATTGCCGCCTTCCCACGCTTCGAGCCTCAGCGTCCTTGTTTTGCTATTAAAGCACTTCAATTTAAGGACCGTATTTGTTCCGCTGTTGCTACAAAATCCATTTAGGACGAGACTAACTATTGTTAAAAGTTATTACTTCGATGCAGAGTTGCATTAAAATGGGATTAGGATTTTGCTTCTTGACACTTGTTATCTACTATCAAAATGGCCGCCATTTATATATCGTAACATTACGTAAACGACTGGATTAATTAAGTTAGTTTGGCGGTTAATGTAAAGCGTTTGATTATCGCGTGAGTTCCAAAGAGATTATTTATTTAAAACGTAATATAAATAACAATGAACAGATGCTTCCAACAGTATTATTTTACCAGTAGTTTTACTCTATCTTAGTAGTGTGTCTTTTAACCATAATTCTCTGATTTTATATTATTATTATTATTATTATTATTATTATTATTATTATTATTATAATTATTATTATTATTATTATGATGATGATGATGATGATGATGATGATGATGATGATGATGATGATGATGATGATGATGATTCCTTTGATTTCTGATTTCTGGTGTGTACACATTTCTTTCCGGGTCCCGCCCAGAGATCCAAGGTTAGAAATGGCATCATAACATTTTCCACTAACAAAAAAAAAAAAAAAAAAAATTACATAGATAAAGTCCTTCATAAGGTATGGGCTGTACATGTGACAACAATTTTTTTTGTATTTCTTTAAGGCATGAGCTTCCAGGAATCCTTTCAATTAGTCTACTGGAATCTTTTCCAACCAATCCGATGGCTCCAACTACAACAGGGACTGTCGATTTTCACATGTGCCACATTTTTGAGATTTCGATTTCAAGGTCTTTGTATAGCTTTTTGAAGATCTTCAAAGATACATTGCAGTCCGCAGGGACTACCATATCAATGAGGAGGCACTTTTTTTTCTTTTTTTTTTTTTTTGCTTGCGGTCTCTAATAAGAATGTCTGGGAGGTTAGCTTTGATTGTTCTGTCTGTGTGTATTGTGTAGTCCCATAGAATTGTAACCGGATCTGAGTGGTGTTCATACCAATTTCTTTCAGTTTCCTTCCCGTAGAAGTTGCAGATTATTATTATTACTACTACTACTACTACTACTATTATTATTATTATTATTATTATTATTATTATTATTATTATTATTATTATTATTATCTCATTACTAATTTCAATCCATCTTATTATTATCTCTTTTTATCTCAACACTCCGAGTTTATATTATATTTATATGGACTGGCGCTACAGAAGCCCCAACAAAAGAATAACAGAAACCATATGACTTGAACATAGCCAAAATGGAAAGCACATGTAATTCGAAGAGCAAATAATGACTTAATCAAGGTGTTGACTTTCCACACTACTTCAAACAAAAGGTTAGGAAGGAAACTCCCATCAATAATGGAAAGAGAGATAACAGGTACTGGACTTGAGAAACCAATTTTCCTGAAAAAAATGATTTAATAGAAAGATTTGATAAATTTTTACCGACAATCCAACAGTATTATTTTACCAGTTTAACTGTTTTATTATGTCTTTGGACTACAACTGCCTTTGGCGCCTATATGAGATAACGGTTAAAGGTGCCAGAAAGATGGTCGGTTCCCATTACCTCTTCAGTAATAACCTGACTCTTCCTGCTTTACTCTACATTTACAAGAACCAGATGAGACTGAAAATGGAGTACTATTGTCATATTTGGGTGAGAGCTGTTCAATTCTCACTTTCCAATCTTGGCCGAATTCATAAACGTTTCCTAGTCCTTGTAGGTGACGAATTATTTTCCCCTTTCCAACCTCTCTCTTACAGGTCGGATGCGATAGGCCTCTCACTGCTCTATCGTTACTTATGTGGAAAGTGCGCGGACGAACTATATTCATTGGGTCTACCAGGTCTAACTTTCACGACTTAGAGTCGCCATGCCACTTACATTATAGCAAGAGTGTACTGAACACTCACCGTGGAAATAGCGATAGAGCAACGAGAAGCTTGCGACGTGTCGTCTGTGAGAAGGGAGTTGCAGGGGAAAATAATTCGTCACCTACAAGTACGCGGAGACACTCCTGGACTATACAGACAGTGGGCAGTACTCCATTTTCGTCCTGGTCTGGCTCCCGTAAATGTAGAGGATAGCAGGAGGTGTCAATTACTTACTGGAGCGGTACAGGGAACCGACCATTTTATCAGAAGGGCAAAAAGTAATTACCTCCATAATTAATGCTGGCGTCAATTTAAATGAATTATTCGATGTTTTTTAAGGTAGTACCAGCATATTTAGCCTGCCTACCCACCCAGGCTGAGAGTGACACAAGGTCTTTTTAACGTTGGGATCGCAATACGTACACTTATGTATATGGGTCAAGGACAAAAAAATGTTATTTTGCCCAATCCCTATGACCACTGTCATTCTGGCATCAGTATTACATCGATCCTATTTCTTTAGAGCCATCGGGAAGCGGCTGCCGTATGGTTGAAATCCCCGAGGCTGAGCAAATTCTCCCATCTAAAATGAGGAGAGACACGTAGCTCCATTTACGGCACAAGAGCGATAAACTATGCATCAGTAATCCTCATCGGCAATGGTTAACTCCTTTGCCAGGCCACAATTCAGAATTTAAGCATTTCTTTTAATCCTTCCACCCCATTCAAGGCGATAAAGCCACTAGGATGCAAAGTGTTGCAATGAAAGAAACGAAGCTTTGATTGAAAGCAAGTTTCTCTGTTTGCAAAATTACCCTTGTAGAAAGCTTCTCATCATTTTTTTTTTTGCCCTTCCCTATGATAAACTTATTGATACGTTCACCGTCCAGTCGAATTCCAGTCGAATCCATTACATGCTAATACCTTTAGGAAAGGTATGAATCCTCTTCTTCTCCCCCCAGCTATGGGCAAATATCAGGACAGACCGGATTCTATAGAGTTGGATGGCAACTGGTCTATCGCAGAAAGAAATGGCAACCTACTGCGGAAAAAAAAATTCTACCCCATTCAAGGCGATAAAGCCACTAGGATGCAAAGTGTTGCATTGAAAGGAACGTAGCGTGGATTACAGAAAGTTTCTCTGTTTGAAAAATTACCGTTGCACAAAGCTTCTCATCAGCTGTTTTTTTTTTTTTGTTTTATGGGGGGTTTTTTTTGCCTTCTCTATAATAAACTTATCAATATGTTCGCCTTAGATGTCATGTTGCAATGAGCATGTTAATCTGTACGCATTTTTAACTGTACACAATACTTTTCACGTAGACGTTTGCTATTCAAGTCTGAATTTAGTTATTCGGCCGACTGTGACTCACACAACACAAACCCACGCCTTTTGATTATTTTTAGTAAAAACTAAATTAAAACTTAGAAAAAGCAGCTGTCGTTTCTCTAACATTTTGTCTTAGACAAACTTTTTCGCTGGTCTCAGCGAAATTATTCTCTTTAACCAAATACACTAGAAAGTAATTAGCTTTCACTGTTTTTTTATATTACTATACACCCATTAAAAGGCCCAGAAGGCATTCAAGGTAGACTAAACGTTACTAACTTATTTTATTGAAAAGGTGTACAATGAAGCAGTAAAATTCCCGGTTTTCTTTTCTTTTTATATGCCGTGTCCTTTCAGGACGTAGGCGATCATGGCCATCCACTTCCCCCTATCCCTTGTAACCTTTCAATAAGTTTCGTACCTCTTCCAACTCCCCCAGACCACGTTCTGTCATCCACTTGCTTAAGCACGTCAGGTATGTCATGCGTTGCTTTCTGTTGTCTATTTTTCCTTCTATTCGACCTGTGAGTATCAGATTCTCCAGGCCCTCCTTTCTCATTACGTGTCCCAGAAATGTATGTATAAGCTTCCTCCTTGTTTGCATCCTTTCCAAGACATCATTGTTGCTCCCACGCTCGGTCCATGATATCCTCAGCATCCTTCTGTAGAACCGCCGCCTCGAGTCTCTTCTTCATCCTTGGGGATACCGTCCAACATTCGCTGCCGTATAGGAGGAAAGATGTTACGTAGCAACTCAGTACTCTTTTCTTTGTCACCAAAGAAATCCTCCTGTCTCGCAGTACTCTGTCCAGATTCTGGAATGCATCCTTGGCCATCCCAATCAGCGTCACACCAACCGTCCTCCGTCAAAACACTTCCCAGATATTTAAATTGCCGCACATGCTTGATTTTAGTGTCCCTGACATGCAAATCGCATTTCGGGCTCATCCTTTTACTGATTACCATGCATTCTGTCTTCTTGTAGTTTATGCTTAGCCACTTCTTGCTCTCCCTAGATACCTTCTGTGGCGGATTTTGTAGTTTCTTTTTCGTGTCTGATATCAGTACTGTGTCATCTGCGTATCTTATGTTGGTAAGAGTGTGGCCGCCAATGCTGAATCCCAGTAGGATTTCCAATCCCCTCAGAATTGCCTCGCTGTACAGGTCGAATAAGTCCGGTGAGAAGACACATCCTTGCCTTACGCCCCTTTCTAATTTTGTATATTCGCTGTGCTCATTCTCAATGCGCATGCATGCCGTTTACTGCCAGTATAGGTTCTTGATTATTCTAATAGCTTTTCCCGAATATATCAAGGTTCCCTAGCAGTTCCAGCAGATCCTTCTGGCGTACTTTGTCGAATGCCTTTGCTTAGTCTATAAATTCTGATGAATCTTAATTCTTAAATTAATTTTTAAGCAAGTTCATGGCTAGTTCTACGACAATATCCGTAGAAATTCGCCTATCGCATCGTTAAATATTTTAAAATTATTATTAAGAGAAATGTCCGTGAGCCGGGGATTTGGCTATAAATAAATGAATGAATGAGGGAAGATAAAATTGTTTAATGTCTTCTGTCAATACCTAATAAATAATGGACTATTCCGTTTTGATCAAGTGGAAAGAGGGGAAAAGACACTACTTGTTTCAAGGAGAAAATGAAAGAAAGAGAGGAAAATAACGGCTATTTCAGTGAAATGGAAAAGGTTGTCATTTTCAAATCTGTTTATTTGTACCCGCTTACTTCTTAAAATAGGGGCCAGGATTAATATTTATGATTGTTATTGTAATATTTTGTTAAATATTTAACGATGCTACAGGGAAACTTCTGCGGATATTTTATTGTCATCGAACTCGCTATGAGCTTATTAACTTAAGAATTAAGATTCATCATAATGCAGAGAAACCTCGGATCTCCAACGTCTCACATGTCGAACAAATCCGTTTTGGAACAGAAAATTCGAGATAAAAATGCCTCGGTTATCGAACAAAATTTCGGTCCTCGAACAACATTGCCGAACCGAGCCGAACTTACCCGAGCCTAGCCGAACCGAGCCGAACCGAGTTAACCCGAACGGAATCATTTCTTAGTCGACCGCCGTGTTGTATAACATTCACGTGTTGTGCTTTCCAATTTTATTATACTGTGCCTTAAAAGAAAAAGATCATTTTAAGTCTCTCTCTCTGTCTCTCTCTTTGTCTCTCTCTCTCTCTATATATATATATATATATGTACAGTGTAACCCGGATATAAGAGAGTTGTCTGGACCGGAGATGAGGTCTCTTATATCCGGGTTTCTCTTATATCAGGGTTTGGTCTATTTTGTTTAGGTAAGTATGGCTGTAATCTGGGACCAGATAAAAATCTCTCTTATATCCGGGTTTATCTTATATCAGGGTCTCTTATATCCGGGTTACACTATATATATATATATATATATATATGAAATTGTGTGACTTCCGTCCGTCTGTCCCTCCATCCATCCATCACACCCTCTAAAATAGCCATACATTGACCTACTGACAGCTTTCACTTTTATTAAAGCTTCAGAGAATGAGAAACATTTTTTTTTCGGGTACAGTGAAACTTCGGTTCTCGAACGTCTCACATGTCGAACAAATTAGTGTTCGAACAAGATATTCGAGGTGAAAATGCCTCGGTTATCGAACAAAATTTCGGTTCTTGAACAACATTGCCGAACCGAGCCGAACTTACCCGAGCCTAGCCGAACCGAGCCGAACCGAGTTAACCCGAACGGAATAATTTCTTAGTCGACCGCCATGTTGTATACATTCGTGTGTTGTGTCGTGCTTTTCTTTCCCAATTTTATTGTATTGTGACTTTTTTTTCTCTACATTGATTCCTATTGGAAAAATAGTTTCGGGTTACGAACGGCCTTCAGGAACGAATTCGTGAACCGAGGTTCTACTGTATGAAAATAGGAAAACTGTGAAATTTTCACTGGTTAAAACTAGTTTAATTAAAGACCTTTAAAAATGTTCGCGTCATACCTACAGTCCTCTCGCAACGTACTGGTGTGCTGCGGTTGAAAATCACAGATCTAGTGTTGACCGTTATACTCTGCGGCCTTCTTTAGGTGTCTCTCTTCGTGACATTGGTGACATTATTGAAATGAGAATGATCTACTTTCACACTCACGGTTTCGGTTCAGAATTCCAAGGAGCTTACCGACTACGGTGGCAGAGACGTGAAAGGTTGCAACATCGTGAGAATAATAACCAAGATGGGCGTGTGGGTTGCTATCGCACGCCATTTAAAACAAATGTTCATAGAGTCTTTCAATCGGTGGTGTTTGACACCAAACTTGATTTTGTATCACACGTGACTGAAATGTATAACATGTATACAAATTCTGAAAGGGGCATGCATTTTTGTCTTTTATGCAAAAGTGCATGAAATGACAAAATACATGCCCGGAAAGCGAAGACGCTTGACAAAAAGCAAAATCGATAGGTTCCGTTTATGGTGGGGGTGACATTGTCCGTAATTTGTCCGTTAGGTTCAGAATTGGAAGACCGAGAACATTCCAGCAGGCCTGCAGTCATCGATAATGATCAAATCGATACACTGATTAAAAATAACCCAGGTCACGCAACACGAGACATCGCAGAGATACTCCACGTATCTAATATGCGCGTTGTAAGAAATTTGAAAGAAATACTGGATATGTGATTAGCAACGATGTTCAGAACCCTCATGATTTAACGAAAAAAAAACAATGAACCATGTTTTCATTTCTCTATTCAAACATTTTTTAAAACAACATTTGTAAGCGATGAAAAGTAGATTGTTTAGAACAATATGCATCGACAACGTCCTGGACCAAACGAAAATCTGGCCTTCATTCGAAGAAGGTGACACTGCGGATGTGTTGTGATTGGAATTGTAAAATCGAAAGTAGACATCAGACACTGTTCTCAGTAGGACTGCAGTCAATGAAAAGCATTCGGAATTGGTGAATCGAAAAGAAACTTTTCAAAATCCAGTAGAAATTAGTATGACTAGGCTGAATTGTCAGAGTATATCCATTGTATTCACCGCTGTAATGATTTCAATCCCTACAAAATTCACTTCAGGAGAACTTCAGCACTATGGAAACACATATATCATGTAAAATTACGATGATTCATCATCTGACAAACAGCTGAAAGGTTGGGACTATAACAACCAAGATGAGGATACTAGTCTGAATAGATCAATGTATAATAATGATAATTCCTCATCTAAGAAACAGCTGAAAGGTTGAGACTATAACAACCAAGATGAGGATACTAGTCTGAATAGATCAATGTATAATAATGATAATTCCTCATGTAAGAAACAGCTGAATGGTTGGAAATATAACAACGAAAAACAGGATACTCGTGTGAACATATTAATGTATACTAATGATAATTCCTCATCTAAGAAACAGCTGAAAGGTTGAGACTATAACAACCAAGATGAGGATAATAGCAATGTAAAATGAATTAAAATATATTCCTTCTTTTGTTAATATTTCTGATTAAATATAATTTTCCGATTCCACTAAGTGTTTTTCGCAAACCCTAATTAATTCCGTTTCGCCTATTCAAGTTCATATTTTACTAATTGATTTATCGATTGAGATTTGGTTTAATTACAAGATTATCAGGCATTAAATGCCGGGAAGGTCGTCACCGGTTTTCTTTGCTCTTCATTCGATAATCTTTTAACTCTCATTGAATTCCTTCATTTGTTAACGAAGAATGTTAATAACGTTTCGTAATTCTTGATTCTGTTATGAGGACAAGACGCGATCAAACGTCAATTTATACAGCATTTTATGACTCTACTATGTTGCAAATCTTTGTTCTATGCGTTCTTTAGATTGAATCAAATTGTAACCTTGCCTGGGGCGCTAGTTGCGTGACAACTGCTTTTCTAAAGATCTAAATGCGAAAGTTAACGACAAATGAAATTGAATTATGTCTTTAATAAACCTATAAGGTTCGTTTACATTTGTTCCGGCTCATGGATTCTAGTTATATGTTTATTTGTTTTTCTCCAAATGAAAGCGATCAACTGCGGACAGATAGTAATGGTAATAATAGCTATTTCCTAACAAGGAAATATTTGGCATTCATTGACCGAGTAGCCAGTATCGTTTTCGATTGTAATTGTTAAAATCTTTCCCTTCAAACCATTTTGCAGGAAAATTGTTTTTTAAAGTCCAGCGGCTGTTAATATCCTTTCCAGTAATGACAGGATTTCCTTCCTACTCTTTAATTTTGATGTAAAGGAATAACCAGTCACCCCCATGAATGATTACACTATAGGTAGTAAGTATCTATAAAGTCAAATGTCTACGAGAGACTTGTGGGAAGAGTGAGAGAGAGAAGATGCAAGTACGTCCGACCTTCCAATTAGTGGCACTCACTACTAGATTGACCTGTGTGTATAACCGTACCGTATTTCATATTGTACTGGTTGTGTACAATAAACCTCTCTTCTAGTATCCACCTGGTATTAAGTATTTATTCCCTTAGCACAGAATATAACAAATTTGAATATTTTTAATAGTAAGGTAATATTAGCCGTTTCCTTATAAGAACACATTTGGCATTCATTGACCGAGCAGCCATCACTGCTTTCGATTGAAATTTATAAAATCTTTCTCTTCAAACAATTTCTTCAGGACAATATGTTTTCCAAAAACATTGCGAGTGTTCAGAACACTCTTGCTACAATGTAAATGGCATGGGGGCTTCTAGCCGTGAAGGTTAGACTTGGCAGACCAAATAAATGTAGTTCATCCGAGCAGTTTCTATAGAAGTAGCGACTTGTGATAGAGAGGTTGGAAAGGGGAAAATAATTCGTCACTTACAAGGACTAGGAAACGTTTTTGAATTCGGCCAAGACTGAAAAGTGTGGATTGGACAGCTCTCACCGAAATACAATAACAGTACTTCATTTTCAACCTGATCTGATTCTTGTAAAGGTAGAGGAAAGCGGGAAGAGTCAGGTATTTACTAAAGTCGTATAGCATCTTTAGTAATAGATCGTATTTGTGAGTTCCACTTGAGGTCTCGGTTTAGTTTAAATACCAATAGGCGACCAAGGCAGTTGTAGCTCAAAGCAACAATAAAACAGTTAAACCTGGTAAAATAATACTGTTGAATTGTCGGTAGAAATTTATCAAATATTTCTATTGAGACAATTTTTCAGGAAAATCGGTTTCTCAAGTCCAGTAGCTGTTATAGCTCTTTCCATTATTGATGGGAGTTTCCTTCCTAACCTTTTGTTTAAAGTAGTGTGGAAAGTCAACATCTTGATTAAGTCATTATTTTCTCTTAGTTTAAGTCCCAATACACGCCCAAGACACAATAAAACAGTTAAAATAATAATACTGTTGACTCGTCGGTTGAAATTTATAAAATCTTTCTCTTAAGAATTACTATTACTATTCGTATCCGAGTATACCTGTCTACTAGGTCGGCTAGCCAATCCCTATTGCAGACTCTCGCTCAGGCACATTTTTGCTTGTTCAACACCCACAGGGCCCACCTGTGGCTTATACTGCAGCTATGCCGAGCGGGCATTAGTTACGGTTACTGGGAGGGAGCGCGTTATCTGTCTGGCGTGATAAGCAGCCTGAAGAAGGCCAGTGCGCCCAAACCCTCGGTCACGATAACTGGCTCAACCATCGACGAGGACTAGCCCAACTATCGACGAACCCTAAATAGTTCATTCCGTCTACGCAATACCACTCACAAGGTTTGGACATTTTTTCAGGAAAATAGGTTTTTTCAAATCTAGTAGCTGTTATCCTCATTCAATTATTGATGGGTGTTTCCTTCCTAACCTTTTGTTTGAAGTAGTGTGGAAAGTCAACATCTTGATTAAATCATTATTTTCTCTTCGAGTTGCATTTTTTATCCATTTGAGTTGTTGCTGCTGTTGGTAGTGATGTAGCTTCTCTTATTTGTTAAGGGTCATTGTTTGTGATTCTGTAGCGACAGTCCACAATGTTTAAATAAAGATGATCTTTGCCAAGACTCCTAAGACTTCATTCGCTCAAAGCCTTTTTTCACCGTTGAGCATAGCAATCGGTTCTATACAGCTGATCGTTTATATATTGCTGAAAGGGTTTGACGTCATGTCTGACATCTATATGAATGTCCCGATCTGGAATGTCAATATAAGAACATGACTCGGGTTTTCAAGTTGATGTTTTGTTTTGTAGCAATTTGCAATGTTAGGCGAAAGTAACAATAAAAGAAAAAGAATAAAGATAGAAAATAACAATGAACATTTCATTTAAATTTTTGAAGATCAAAGTTGTCTGGGAAGCAAGAAGCCGGAAAAGATTTCAACAAATGAGAAGTATGATAGAAGAACCTCTTAACATAGAACTTACGGTTATATCTATTCATTTCAACTGTAAAATGATGAGACCTTACCGCCAATCTAGTACTGCGCTTAAATTCATAAAGTCTAGGTACCATAGAAGAAATTTCATCCGAACAATTACCATGAAAGTATTTAAAGAGAACTTTCATGGAAGCTACGTTATGACGGTAGGGAAATGATTAATGCCGAGAGGCCAGGTCAGGACCAATAGCATTGTAAATTCTTCCATAGATTTTATCAAGAACCTCTAAATATATAGCAGGAGTACAAGACTAGATGTGGCAGTAATATTCAAAGCAAGGACGAATGGTAGACTTATAAATATGTAAGATAAGTTCTGGCGAGAAGAATTGTCTACTACGACATATTAACAACTTTCTTAGCGGCAGATCTCGATTCAATATAATCTTCCACTTCATCTCAGCAGAAAATGTTAGTGTATGAAGGCGCAACAAGTCACTTCCTTAGAGGTTAGCATCAGCCATACTGACCCTCAGGGGAGTAACTCATTGTTTGTTATAACTAATCAAGATGCCAAGTCCTACGGGCTTCATTCGTTTTTTAACCATTGATCGATGCAAATAAAATTTCTCCGAAACGTAAGAATTTGAGTTTTCCTTTCTTTTTAGCTTTGAGACTATTCATTGGCGTCTGGGACCTCCTGTGGGGAATTCAAATCATCTAAGTCCATTTCTTAATACAGACGCACATATCTATGTATACGGTTCCAGTTGAATACGGACAGGGTGGGAACCTTGAGCGCTCAATGTTTTGAGGTCAAAAATTAAGCTCTACCGATGTTTTCACGTAATTATAAACAAGTGGTTGTCACTTCTTCCTAAATAGAAACTTTCATTACCAAAACGACTCTAAGCTGATGCTATACTCATGGAGAGCTCGTTTCCTGATGCCAGGCTCATGAAGAGCAGGTTTACTGATGCTAGACTTATGGAGAGCGGGATTACTGACGCTAGACTCATGGAGAGCGGGTTTACTGATGCTAGACTCATGGAGAGCGGTGTTACTGATGCTAGACTCATAGAGAGCAGTTTCGCTGATGCTAGACTCATAGAAAGCTGGTTTACTGATGCTATACTCATGGAGAGCTTGTTTCATGATGCTAGGCTCATGGAGAGCGAGTTTACTGATACTAGACTCATGGAGAGCGGGTTTACTGATGCTAGACTCATGGAGAGCAGTTTTGCTGACGCTAGACTCATAGAAAGCTAGTTTACTGATGCTATACTCATGGAGAGCTCGTTTCATGATGCCAGGCTCATGTAGAGCGGGTTTACTGATGCTGGACTCATGGAGAGCGGGTTTACTGATGCTAGGCTCATAGAAAGCTAATTTACTGATGCTTTACTCATGGAGAGCTCGCTTAATGATGCTAGACTTATGGAGAGCTTCTTTAATGAAGCTATACTCATTGAGAGCGGTTTTTACTAATGATAAACTCATAGAGAGCAACGCACTGCAGATTCTTGGCCCCACGTTCTCACCTTTTTGAAAGCCTTCAAGTTAGATGGCTTCTGTTTTTTAGTAGAGTTTTTCTTTTGTTAGGGTTTTTGTGGCAATCAGTCTATATAAATAAACTATAAACTTGGAGTGTTGACATAAAAAAGAGATATGGATTGAAATTAGTAATAAGATAATTGTAATAATGATGTTTCATTGCTTCCTTGATAACTACAATTTTCAAAAATTTAAATTCCACCCCAATTGCAATCTTATATCCAGTATTTTCCTCTCACTTTAACTCCATGTAACCCCCTGCGTACCAATGGCATTCCCGCTTTGCTTGGGGTGAAATGATTAAGAAAAAATCTTATTGTTATAAGGTGTCCGATAGATCCGACAATTCAAAACTGTCAGCTGTGCCCTAAAATGATCTCCAATCATTTGTTAACTGGGGCAAGAAATGACTCTTAAATTTTAACGCTTACAAATCGAAACTGCTATCCTTTGATTCTCATAGAAAGCCGTTTTAACCTACATCGGCATGGCTTATGGTAAACACTAGGAGAGCATCTCATTACGCCATCATGGACTTCCCGTTTTCTGCTGATTCTGCTGAGTGGATTGATTATATTGAGTTAAGAGTGTTGGTTCACTGTCTCGCCCCAGTCCATTTTTCTCATCAGAATCCATCTTGCACATTTATAACTCTGCCATTCGTCCGTGCATTGAATATTGCTGCCATATCTGGTCAGCTGACCCGACTAAACATCTCGAGATGCTCGACAAAATCCAAAAGAAGTCTCTCTAATGTTATCGATCCTGACCTAACTACCCGACATCATTCACTTTCTCACCGCCGTGAAGTGACTTCCCTCTGTCTTTTCTAGAAATATTTTCATGATACACTATTTACATTATTCACACTATTGTCCTCATATTTGTTACCATATTTGTCACAACGCTTCGGCCAATGTACGCTCCGGCCTTCTTCAGGTGGTTGGAATGTCGAACTGAACCTTTTATTTTGCTCACTGGGGTTGACTGATCTAGTTACATGTGACATTTCTAATGGATGCCAGTTACCATGCCTTAACCAAGTATTGAACTCACAACACTTTGGGTCCTGTCACTAGATCTAACCGACGTCCAAATTCAATACCTGGTTAATGCAGTGGAGAACATGTAGAGGGGAATTTACAGGAGATAACTGATAACTGGCATCCATTAGACATGGCATGTGGAACTAGAACAGTTTACCCCAGCGGGCAAAATAAAGGGGTTCCATTCGACATTCCAACCACCTCAAGTAGGCCGGAGCGTACAACGGCCGAAACGTTGTGATAAATATGGCAACAAAGATGAGGACAATAGTCCGAATAATGTAAATAGTGTACATAATACCTCATCTCAGAAATATAGACAGATACTAGTATTTCCTTTATTTTATTTCTCTTGTATTTTGTCAGAGCTCATATTGCAATTTGTCAGTCACATGGCTCGTGGAACTAGAACAGTCTACCCCAGCGAGCGAAATAAAAGGTTCAGTTCGACATTCCAACCAGAAGAAGGCCGGAGCGTACAACGGCCGAAACGTTGTGATAAATATGGCAACAAAGATGAGGATAACAGTCCGAATAATGTAAATAGTGTAGATAATACCTCATCTCAGATATATAAACAGATACTTTTATGGTAGTTGATCTAATGAACTCCCTCCTTAGCACTTCAACCACATGAATTTAAGATACTAGATTGGCAATTAGGTCTCATCGTTTTAGTGTTGAAAGCTAGTTGTAATCGCAAGTTCTATTTTAATAGTTTCTTACACGGGACACATGGCACAGTGGATAAAGGCGTTAGTTAGATCCAGTGACAGGACCCAAAGTGTGTGAGTTCAATACCCGGTTAAGGCAGTGGATAACTTGGAGAGGGGAATTAACGGGAGATAACTGAAAACTGACATCCATTAAAACATAGCACGTGGAACTAGAACAGTCTACCCCAGTGAGCGAAATAAAGTGTTTAGTTCGACATTCCAACCACCTGAAGAAGGCCGGAGCGTACAACTGCCGAACCGTTGTAATAAATATGGCGACAAATATGAGGACAATAGTCCGAATAATGAAAATAGTGTACATAATACCTCATCTCAGAAATATAGACAGTGTTCTTTCGTTTGCAAGGAAGCGGCTGTTAATATTTGACTTCTTGATGGAAACGGAAAAGCCAAGGTGAAGAGTAAACGGCGGTCAATCAAACCTTAGTTCATCAGAATTAAAATATCTTTAAGCTTATAAACAGTCAGTTTTTATATATTGATTAATGGAAGATATCGTTCGGGCCATTTGAATGAAGGTACTAATAAGATTGAATAACCCTGTAAAACACTTGAAATTAATGATTTCATTATGGTCCGGCACTGAAAAATGGCGCTCGACTTCCCTCCCGTCTGTCTTTTCCCATCGACTTCTGCTTTTCTTTTTCTGAAGTAAAGAAAAAAATATCAGCTCGCTTACTGTAATAATTAAACAAATATAGAATGATGATTATGATGATGAAGAAGAAGAAGAAGAAGAAGAAGAAGAAGAAGAAGAAGAAGAAGCAGCAGCAGCAGCAGAAGAAGAAGAAGAAGAAGAAGAAGAAGAAGAAGAAGAAAATGAAAATGAAAATGATAAAGAAATAAAGATTAATGGGGTGTCTACTTTCTATTTTGGTTTAGAGTTTCGCTTTCCTTTTTGAAAATGTTGATTAACATGACACATTTGCAGGTCAGTCTGGCGCTGGTGAAATCCACAAAAACATATTGAAAACATTTGATAGACAAGAAGAATTCTTTTACGGCATTAGAAAATACATATGCACACGCGCACACACACATACACACAAACTGAATTTAAAATTCCCAGCATCCCTCATTCGTACGCATGTGTAGTTGCACCAATATAAACAAATTTAGTCCTAGAAAGTCCTAAAGGACGAAACGCATCACACGAAAACCTTTTTTCCACTTTGTCATACATATTCACCCCAATATTTTTCTTCATATATAAAAATGTATATATCGTTATTATATATATATATATATATGCGTGTGTGTGTGTGTGTGTGTGTGTGTGTGTGTGTGTGTGTGTGTGTGTGTGTGTGTGTGCGTGCATATATATAGAAAAATAGGAGAGAACACGTTAGGTTAATAATCCGAAGTTCTTTAGTATTTTTGTTTTTATTTTTTAAAAAGAGTGCTCAATACATAAGTAGAGCCTAAATTATAATTATTTAAAAAAAAATATGATTCCATCGCTACATAAGAGTTCTCATGTTTCAAAAACAGGAGCTAAAAATTTCAATTTAATTATAAAAATTAAATTAAAATAAAGTATCAAACCCTGTTTCAGCTTCAAGCGAAAAAAATTCCAAAAATCTCGCTTGAAGATGAAACAGAGCTTGAACGAGGAGACTATTACGAGGAGAAAGAACAAGGAAAGAAGAGGATTCAGTAATACAGACGATAACGATTGGTGATGCATTTCAATTTTTGAAAGTTGTAGTTGATTGGGAAGCAAGAAATCAGAATGGATTTATACAGTCTTGAATTTATACAGTTGAGGTACCAAAATTGAAAGCTAAGCAGAACAACTAACACGACAATATTGGTAGAAAAGACAGAGGAAAGCCCCGTCACGTCGGTGAAAAAGAGTGACTAAAGACGAGATGTCTGGTCATAATCGATGACATTACAGACCCTTCTTTGAATTTTGTGAAGAATCTATCTCTCTCTCTCTCTCTCTCTCTCTCTCTCTATCTCACTCGAATATATATATATATATATATATATATATATATATATATATATATATATATATATATATCATTAAGTTACGAAAAATTTGCTAATCCGTATAGGTAGTCCCAAGGAGGATGAAATCCTGAGAGCTCAATGTAAATCCAGAGTTAATAATTTAAAGAAAAACAAACCACTTTAAGGTTCCATGTAATAATTTATTTCACCATAGCCCTTTTAAAGGACGCTGGATCATTAGACTAGACTTCCAAAAGGTAAAAAGAAAAATGAAATGAACATTTACACTTTTGACGGGTAGTATTAAGTTTATGTAATTTAACAGATAACTTAATTTAATGATATATATATATATATATATATATATATATATATATATATATATATATATATATATCATTAAAAACGACAGACAAGGTACTACGATTAAGCTTTTCATTTAATTTTTCTTGTGTTCGAAGAAGTGTTTTCTTTTTAGGACACGGAGTGTGTAGAAACTGCTCTATAATTCCGAGCGCTTTCGGATATACTTTTATACTATGCTTCCATCTGTAAAAAAAATAAAAATAAAAATAATGGAAGCCTTAATAATAAAAAAGAAAAAGTTAACGCATAATAATATTAACTACGAACACGGCCACAATGTGCTAACTGTGTTCGGAAAATAAAACATCTCTGTAACACTAAAAAAACAGACACACAACGCTTGCACTCAAGTAAACTGGAAAAAGAAATCATCCTTGAAAATGGCTAAATGTGTAGCTAAAAGTGCTCGTAATTATAAAACATTTAAACTGTTTCTGCACAATCTGTGTCCCAAAAAGAAAACATTTGTTTGAACACAAGAAAAATTAAATAAAAAACTTAATCATAGTACCTTGTCTGACGTTTTTAATTAAACATGCATAAATGAAGGATTGCTGTCTAAATACACAATATATATATATATATATATATATATATATATATATATATATATATATATATATATATATATATATATACAAGGGTCATTCAATAAATAATGTGAATTTTTCGGTATAAGGACTTCTAATACAGATAGAAGCTTACTATTTTTATTATTTTTCAACGTAGTCTCCCAGCAATGTCACACACTTTTCCCATCTGTGCACAAGCTTCCGTATTCCCTCAGCGTAAAAATCTTTGGACTGATGTCTCAGCCAGTCGCTCACAACACTTTTGACTTCATCGTCATTTTTAAACTTCGTGTCTCTCGTGAACGCTTTCATGGGACCAAACAGGTGAAAGTCTGAAGGGGCAAGGTCTGGGCTGTAAGGGGGATGGGGGAGCAGTTCCCAGCCCAGCTCGTTGATGGTCTGCACTGTTTGGGCTGCTGTGTGAGGCCTTGCGTTGTCATGATGCAAGATGACTCCTTCTGACTGATGACTCCTGCGTTTGTCCCAACAGATAAGCTCAAACTCCTTGCAATGTCATCCACTGTCACCCTTCTGTCAGACTGAATGAGGTCATTGACTGATTCGATCACCTCAGGAGACCTCACTTCTGTAGGCCTCCCAGGCCTGTCTTCATCCTCAACACTACGCCGTCCTTCTTTAAACAATTTAGCCCACTTGTAGACATTTGTTTTGCTGAAACATGTGGCACCATACACAGTTGACATTCTCCTATGAATTTCAACTGGTTTTCACCCTTCAGCAACCAAAAACTTGATAACTGACCGCTGTTCAATCCTGGAGCATGCTTCTTGGTCGGTCATCTTTGTTAATCGCCAAAACTCTCAAAGTTTTTTTTTAATCTGCAAAAGAAATTAAATCCATGTGAAAAAGAAGTAAAACAAAAAAAATAAAAAAGAGTAAGCTATCTATATTAGAAGTCCTTATACCGAAAAATTCAACTTATTTATTGAATGACCCTCGTATATATATATATATATATATATATATATATATATATATA
Source organism: Acanthosepion esculentum (assembly GCA_964036315.1). NCBI lineage: Eukaryota > Metazoa > Mollusca > Cephalopoda > Sepiida > Sepiidae > Acanthosepion > Acanthosepion esculentum. The sequence goes on along the minus strand of OZ038508.1, from coordinate 64,516,473 downwards.
TATATATATATATATATATATATATATATATATAGTAAGAACACCAGAGCATATATGGCAGCAATATTCAATGCACGTACGAATGGTAGATTTATTGATGTTCAAGATGGATTCTGACGAGAAAAATTGTCTTGCGCGACACAGAGAACCGTAAGTAAGTTTAAAGAGTTGACTCCCCTGAATGATAACATCAGCCATGATGACGGAAGGCAGAAAAAGGCTCTCTATGATGATGAAATGAAAACAGTTGTTTTGGAAACGTCAAAATTTACAAGCCATATCCTGCCCCTGTAAACAACTGATTGGAATTCATTTTTGAAAGCATTTTTTTGTTTGAATTTATCGGGCCTGCTATTATTACAGCAGTAAATAAATTGTAGTAAATAGTTTTTTTACGTAAAAATTCTAATATAAATAAAATACATCTTTAAAAAAACAATATGAATAAAGACAGAAAGAAAACTTTTCTTTACCAACGCGTTTCGTCCCATTGGGGGGGGGACTTTATCAAGGTAAAATTAAGGATTTTATTTTGTAATATGTATTTATAAGGACAATGGAGGAAAGATATCATTCATTTTTTTTTAATTTTAAGGATGCTTTAACATATTCTTAAAGCTAATTTTTAATGATAAAACTCTGATGTCGCTAAGATGGTGTAATTTATTCCTAATAAAGAAAAGTGAGTAAATGCTGTTATTGAAAGTTGTTATTGTTGTTATTGAAAGTGAGTAAATGCTGTTATTGTTGTTATTGAAAGTGAGTAAATGTTGTTATTGTTGTTACTGTATTTTTATTTTTTTATTAGTTTATATACCATGTGTAACAGTAAACTTGTTCAAATCTCCATCCCACAAAATGTTTAATACCTAAAATACCACTAAACTAATTGAGTTTCTTTTTTCCAAGTTTTCAAATAAAACGTTTAGGCATCTTGACACCATTTATCGTAAGAATCACTGAAAAACTCTTTGGGCTATTCAGCTAGAAATGGAACAGGTTAAAATCGTTCTGTGTCAACCCACTATGTCTTCCCAACTAAGCAATGGTAAAAGGAAAAAGATCACACAGGCCTTCAGTAATGGTACCAACATTCATACTCTGGCTTCCATCTTTAATGCTCATTCAAGGACCATCAAGAGAACGGTGAATTAATTTAAAAAAGAGGGAACATTATAGAGGAAAACTGAATCACAACAGCAAGAGGGATAATCATTTCAACTTAGAGGTAAAGAGATCAATTAGAAAAGATCCAACTCAATCTATAAGACGTTTGTTACGCGAGAGAGGAGTTTCATCTATGACAGTCTAAAGAGCAGTGAAAAAAAATGAAAATGAAATCGCACGTGAAACCTGTAAGACACCTTGTTGCTCGAAGACATAAATTTAGAAGGTTAGAGAGGGCGAAGATCATCTTGAATAAATTTGAAAATGTTCCAGGAATATATATATATATATATATATATATATATATATATATATATATATATTTGAACTTTATTTCTATATTTCTTGAGCTTCAGATGCTTAACTATGATTACTTAATGATAAACATGTCATTTTCGCTTATGATCGATTTCATCACGATTCTTCTGTTAAGTTTGGAGAGTAATTATTCATTCTTATTGCTCAGAGTCCAATAATGTTATAAAACCGCGATTACACGATCTGAACAATTCTGCTGCTACACCCGGTATATATATATATATATATATATATATATATATATATATATATATATATATATATATATATATGGGTATGTACTTATGTTGTTGTGTATGTGTGTATACGTATGTATTTTTGAACATAGAAATTGAGGTCCTCGCTAGGTTAGATAATCGTTATTTTTATATTTTTATGTTTATATTAGATTTGTAACCTGTTGTCGATATTACCTTTGTCAAATTCTCTTGATTACGCAGCGGCCCTTTTAAACACCATTCGCTTTTCCTCTATTTCTCTGATCTTCTGAGCTTTAAGATTATATCGTCTATTGTGTGTGTATGTCACCAAGAAATGTACACACTTTTCCGGTGTATCTTTGGACATTTGAAAATATGCATATTTTTCTCACTTAAACCGTCTTTCACCCCCTCTTTAAAACTTCTATCTGTTAAATCTTAGTCCCCCTTCATCTTTAGACCTTCTTATTCTTCTCTCGTCTGTTACCCCTCTCTATAGATCTCATTTGCTCTAGCGTTCGTCCCACAATCTCATACATACACTCTCACTAAATTTTATTTTATTTTTATTTATTTATTTTTGTTGTTTTTTTCTGTTTTCTTTTTGAATTTGTAGGTCTGATGAATTGGATAGTTTTCACGATTCCAATGGAATAAATTATGACCATGGAATATTAGTCTTTTTATTATATATATATATATATATATATATATATATATATATATATATATATATATATATATATATATATATATATATATGATATTGATGATGTAATAATTATTTATCATTTTATTGTAATTGTTTATGCATTTATATATTTTAAATACTTTAAACCTTATTTTTAGCGGATACTCGTATTTGAATAGGCGCTCCGTTTATTTATTAAACAGTAGATTTATTCATTTTCATTTACCGGCCTGAATATTCGAGAAATCTTATTAAAGATAAATTTACTCCCTTCTCTTTCACGTTTGGAGACGAAACTATGTGCAGATATGAAAAAACTTGAAAGGTATGTGAAGTTTTTCTTTTGATTCCTCGTGGCCAAGTGGTAAGGCGCTCTCGGCTAAACAGTGTCTTCCTACAAGAAGAGCGCAAATTTCTCTTTAATAAGTTTTCTTGTATATTCAGATCGGTAGGTGAAAGTAAATAGATATTCTGTTTATAGCATCTACTCAAATAGCAGTAGCCACTACAAATAACGTTCAAAGTGATACCAATCTGTCGTATTAATAACATTCATTCTTTAAAAAAAATATGTTTTAAATAATATATCTTGAGTTTACCGTTTTCTTGTATTTGTTTAAAACATTTGTGGGTATGTTTGTTGGCTTGTTAAAGGGGTATTTCCTTTAAGAATGGAGCGATTTGAAAAAGATACAAAGCGTAAGTTAACATTTTGGCAAAAATGGATAGCTTCACTCTCAAGAATTTTCTGTCTAATTAAGTTATTTTCTCTTTTAATAAGTATAGCATTCTTGAGATCGAACTTGTTGAAAATATTTCTGTCTATAAATAATGCATTGGATAATCTGAGATGCTTTGTCTGTTTATAAAAACTTTTTTTTTTGTTTTGTTTTTTTTGTAAATTTCAGCAAGTTTCCCCAATATATTGTAAGTAGCAGTCGTGACAGTTTATTTTGCATATATCAGCTTCAGAAATATTGTTGTTATGGACATTATTAGTTCTGATATTATCCATAAGAGTTTGGAATGTGGTTGTAATTATTTTATTATATGCTTTTTTTATGTCATTTTTGATTTTCTTGTTGCTGTTGTTATAAATGATATTATTTTATTAATGCCGCTATATTTTCTGTTGATGGTAGTTTCATAGAATCTTCGAAATAATTCGTATTCTAAATTTGAATAAACCTGTAACAGAATGTACTTCATTTGTGATGTCAACGAACACCCGTTGCCACTTTTGTGATGCCAACGAATAGTCGTTGTCACTTTCTTAATACCCGTTATATTAGAGGCTTTGTAATCGCTGATACAATTATAGTAAAGCCGTTGAACAATACTGGTGTAGACGCCTTCGAATAGCACTCACACTAATAGTACTTGCCCGATAATACTCGGTCGAAAGTAACCACCGTATAGTGATCTTAATAGAGAAATATTATGGTGAATAGAGTACAGAATAGCGGTCCGTATAGTATAGAGTATAGAATAGAAATAGCGATCCGTATAGAATAGAGGACAGACTAGAAATGGAGATCCAAATAGTAATAGAAGATAGACTAGGAATAACGATCATTTAGACTTCACCCGACTTCCTACTTATGCGTTTCCTCTATGGTCACGTGGTCTACTTAATTCAATTATGGGATCGCCTGTGTTTGCTCACAGGCGATCTATGTTCAAACTCAAGTGTCGGCAGCGACACTTTATTCCTATATAACAACTTCTGTGTTTGAATAGAGCCATGCGCCAATCTGACAAAATAAATTGTCCATAAACAAATTTTCTATAAAGAAGAAATTAAAAAAATACTACAATATCCAGTAACATAAACGGTAAAATAAAGCAACAAAATTTTGATGGAATCAACCTCAACTGCATACCCGATATCTGGAACGGATTGTTGACATAAATCTTTTCTTTGGAATATCCCATAGGAAATGATCAGAACTTGTCATATCCGGGGAACGTGGTGACAAGTTTATGCTGCAACCGTGCGAAATTATTCTTTTTCCCCAAAATTTGCTTGAGAAGCTGGATTGTGGTCCTTATTGTATGAGTAGTCTTGTTGTACGGAAACAGGTTGAAGGATTTAAAAATTCATTGGATTAACATCCGAGAAATCCAAATCTATCGAGACCGCCTTCGCCTGTTCTCAGATCTTCTTTGTTACTCTCTCTTACTCACTCAACTACTC
>OZ038508.1:64499400-64509400 GCA_964036315.1 Acanthosepion esculentum | reverse complement strand
TTTTAAGGGGAGCTTACAGTGGATTTTCTGCCAACTTTTTGACTTTTTTCACATGATGATTGACCCCGTGGCCTCAAACGTCTTGATCCATCGCTATAATGTCAGTTTTGCTTTCTGGGGGGTGGGGGTATTCTTGTCATACTTTCTGCGGAATTTTGCGATGCTATGTTTAGCACACACAACATTTTTTGTTCTTCTGTAAAAGGCATTGTAGTTGGTGCCCTGGTTTTGGTCTATTCTCAGCTTTCTAAATCTGAAATATAAAAGCGAAATATTAAAAATCAACAAAATTACATACGTTTATTTATCGAACTAAAATGATTTCGTTGATGCGACTACGCATGCGCACGAAGGAGAAGGGACACAGAGAATTGTTATTAATATATAAAAATTTATATATATGTCTCCGATATATATATATATATATATATATATATATATATATATATATATATATATATATATATATATATATATATATACAATCACTCATTTATACAAGTTTTATTAAAACCGACTGACAAGGTACTACGGTTAATTTTTCTTGTGTTTTATCCGCAACATCTTCATTGATAATACAAATATAACAGCCTTATCCACTTGTAAAAAAAGCCTAAAAATAATGGAAGCATTATTAATAAAAAAAAAATTAGAAAGGCAACATTCAATAATATTTAACTATGAATGCGGCTAGACTGTGCTGACCATGTTTAGAAAATAAACCATTCCTATAACTCTAGCTACATGCATAAACAATCGATATATTAACTTAAATTTAAAAATAAAATCATCCTTGAAAATGGCTAGATAAATAGCCGAAAGCGCTCGATCGTACAGAACATTCGGTCAAATTCTGCATAATTTACGTCCAGAAAAGAAAAATTTAAGCACGCAAGAAGAATTGAATAAAAAACTTAGCCACACTAATTTACCAGTTGTTTTTAATGAAACTTGTATGAATATATATATATATATATACATATATATATATATGTGTATGTATAGGGTTAGGTAAATGAAATAACTAGATATTAGCAACCGTATACGCGCGTGCTTGCCTGCATGCATAAGTGGCCCACCAAACGTAGGTATATGTGTATTTATTAACATATATATATATATGTATGTGTGTGTGTGCGTGTGTGCGTGTGTGCGTGTGTTAAATGTGTATGTATGTATGTATGTATATATATATATATATATATATATATATATATATCTATATATATATATATATATATATATATATACATACATACATATGCAAATTATTATATATATTATATTATATATTATATAACGCGGTACTTATTGGAAAGCGCTCAATATCAGAGATAGAGTTAACATATTTAGTTGGATTGATGTGAGATTGTGACCCTGGGTTTCACTCTTTTGCGATCGTCAGACAAACGAAATATATATATATATATATATATATATATATATATATATATATATATATATAAAAGTGGACATGGAAGTCAGCACTTAGAGGCGGCAGTCTGTTTCATGCAAGTGCAATCGTCAATTTATATATATATATATATATATATATATATATATATATATATATATATATTATACTCTCTAATATATGTGTGGCATCCGTCGGTCTCCAGAGACCATGTATCTGCGCCCGAAGATTTATGCCTCAACTGCTTTCATATAATTTAGAATATATATATATATATATATATATATATATATATATATATATATATATATATATATATATATATATATATGTGTGTGTGTGTGTGTGTGTGTGTGTCTGTGTGTGTGTGTGTGTGTACGTGTGTGGTGTCTGTGTGTGTGTGTGTACGTGTGTGGTGTCTGTGTGTGTGTGAGCGTGTCTCCTCTCATCCAACTCCAGTATAGCTTACGGCCACATCACATTGAAAACACCAGTTATCGTACAAACACAGAAGTTAAGCAACGTCAAGCCTAGTCTCTACCTAGAGGGGTGACTGCTTGTGAATACCAAATGCTGTAACCTTAGATGTTTGGGTGCTGTAATGGATAATGGCTTGGAATTGTTAATCGGAGATCCGATTTCCTATTCCCCTTCGGTTCGTTATATTCACTTACACGTGCAAATAACCTCGGGGAGGCTATCAATCCGCCTATTCTCAACCGACCGCTCTCGGGTTAATTAGTAACACTTATGTCACTGTACTATTATCATCTTCAAAATATCTTATAATTTGAACAGTATTTGCTGGTATTAAATAACCGGCAAATGGTTGATAAACGGTAGAAAACGACTCAGTCAATCAATCAAACTCCAGGTTGGTCTTCCGATTTGGCAGTCCAGAAACTCCTCCATTACCTATCTAATGTTATTCACTACTTCCGTCTATTCCTATCTATCTATCTATCTATCTATCTATCTATCTATCTATCTATCTATCTATGTCTTCCATATCTATCTATCTATCTCAGTTTTTTCATATCTATCTATCTATCTATCTATCTATCTATCTATCTATCTCAGCTTTCCCATATCTATCTATCTATCTATCTATCTATCTATCTATCTATATATCTATCTATCTACCTACCTATCTCTCTATCTATCTATCTATCTCTGTTGTTCCATATCTATCTATCTATCTATGTCTTTCCATATCTATCTATCTCTCTATCTATCTATCTATCTATGTATTTCCATATCTATCTATCTATCTATCTATCTATCTCAGTTTTTGCATATCTATCTATCTATCTATCTATGTCTTTCCATATCTCTCTATCTCTCTATCTCTCTATCTATCTATGTATTTCCATATCTATCTATCTATCTCAGTTTTTTCATATCTATCTATCTATCTCAGTTTTCCCATATCTATCTATTTATCTATCTATCTATCTATCCATGTCTTTTCATATATATCTATCTATCTATATTCATATCTACCTCAGTCTGTTCATATCTATCTGTGTCGAGACTTTCTGTTACCATATTGTATGCAACGCCGTTGTTGGTTGTCAAATATGTTTAGTGTGGTTTTCGTAACTTGAATAAACATTCGGAGTTAGTGTAGTGTATAATTCAAATATATTGATATGTATAAATATATAATCAATTGTCTTCGTATTCTCTCTTACAGAAGCAAAATACTAACCGATATACTTTTGAGTTTATTTCACATACAGTCAGCATAAACAATAATTTTTAAGCACTTTACAGAATTGCAATAAATAAACTAAAAATGCAAGTAATTGAAGTGGATGGAAAACATTAAAATATAATTTGGACAGAAGGAAATCATTCGGCACTTTAAAAAATTATGTTTTTTTCTATTTATTTCATAAAGTTATATTTAGCATTTCTTTTTAACCTTATCTACACCCAATAAATGCACAAGTACGTCTTCAGATGCTGTGTGTATTCCCTCTTCTTTATTACATATGCATACATCAATGGCCGTCGTGTTTGTTTTAATTGTAATGTGCTTCTACAGAAAGATGCTGACAAGACGATGGACTGAACACGTGAGCAATGTCGGTATTTTAGAGAAAATGGAAACAAAAAGAACTCTTATAGGTAACATCAGATAACAGTTTCTCAGGTATATTATGAGGAAAGAGGGCTTGGAAAATCTGACACTCGCAGGGCATATTAAAGGACATGAAAACAGTGCATCATCTACCTAACGGGTTTGTGTAAATGACTAGAAGAGCATGGATGAGGAGATATATTAAAAATACAAACTTTACTAATGTCCACAAAGGACAGGAAGCTGTGGGGGAGCCATGATCCTAAAGGGACACGATACATAGAAAAAAACAGAAAAAAAAACAACATGACATTCTTGTCAGCGTCTCATTGAACATTGGATAAAAAAATAAAAGAAATTTGTCGAAGACACGTTTCAATGACATTGTTTATAATTTGACATTCATCAAAAATAAAGACTAAATAGACATTGTTTACAAATTCATCAAAATAAAGACTAAATAGTCCAATTGTATACCAGTTTATATAACAATTTATGAGGAACATTTTATATAATCCCGATATATCAGACTAATGGTGGTTAACTCAATGACAAAATAGAAAATAAATCAGTGACATGTTTCGTCCTTCTAAAGGTCTTCATCAGATTAAAATATAGTTCCTATTGAGGGAAATACGCACATACATACATACATACATGCACACAGACACACACACACACATACACACACATATATATATATATATTCGATTCTGGCTTAAAGCAATCGCATGTCTAGCCACACTAATGAGCAGTGAGTGATACAGCGAAAAATCTATCTGTAGATGACTATATGCGCCCGCTCTCGTAGGTTGAGCACTTTGGAAAAAAGACAATTTGACGGCTTCTGCTATTAACGTTAAAAGCTCTTCGCTATGAACTGAGCACTCTACTAGACGGTAATACTTATATATCGTATATAAAGTGCTAAAAATTCCCTTTATCCGCTACGTGAGCTGATGGCCTAAGAGGAGAGTCTGTGACTGATGACAAATCGGTCGTGTTTCGATCCTGTAATTTATTCAATTAAACATATATATATATATATATATATATATATATATATATATATATATATATATATATAAAGAACAATATTGGGAAAAATGTATGACAAAGTGGAAAAAAGTTTTCGTGTGACGCGTTTCGTCCTTTAGGACTGAATTTTTTTATGTTGGCGTTACTACTCTTGCGCATGAACGAGGGATGATGGGAATTTTCATTTTTAATACATTTTTTCTTAAGCCGATTTCCTTTAGATTCTAAATGAATCTCATGAAATCGGCTAATTTAAATAGGCTAAAAATAACAACAGAATATTAATTAAAAAATTAAAAATTCACAGCATGCCCCATAACAAATTCAGTCCGAAGACCTAAAGGACATAACGCTTCACACTAAAACCTTTTTCCACTTTATCCTGCCTTTTCCCAATATATATATATATATATATATATATATATATATATATATATATATATATATATATGTATATATATATATACATATATATGTATATATATATATACATATATATATATATATACATATATATATATATATATATACATACCACTATATATATATATACATATATATATATATATATATATATATATATATATATATATATATATATATATATATATATATATATATATATACCAGTATATATATATATACTGGTGTGTTTATGAAAAAATGAATACGAATAAACTCGCCGTTCTCTCTGCCTGACGTCGATGGCCTACGTGAATTTCCGACTGATAGTAAATCGTTTGGGTTTCCGGTCCTAGCCTGAAGCGATCGGATTTTTAGCCACAAGACTGGGATCACTTGCCTGGTGAGTCGGCCAGTCTAGGAGAAGAAATATTATGAATTCAATCCCTAGGAAGACTGATTGTATATTCGTGGCATAGTTCCAGAAATCGCGTCTAGTTCTGCCCTAGCCTTAACCACTAAAGTCGAAAGATCTCTGAGAGTAGCCTAACGTTACAGCTTTGAATTTAATTTTTCGGTCCTCACACGACGAAATTGTCGAGTTGGAAAATCTTTTCGAAACACACGTGAAATAGTTTGTTTTTTTTTGTTGACATTTTTCGACGAAGAAGCGGTTTCTTAATTTTTAACTGGTTCCAAATAGCTGCCATGTCTATTTAGAAAGACTGGGTTGATATAAACTTCTATGGCACTCTTGACAAGGAATAACCTATAATCCCTATTCAGAGTCGATTGGATTGTTACAATCTTTCTTCCCGCTTTAGTCAACAATTGGCTGGCTACAATTGTACATCTCTTTATGGCTGGCCACAGTCTAAAATCACTTCGTTGGCTACAATCATTCATCTCTCTCTCTATCTCTCTCTCTCTCTCTCTCTCTCTATCTATCTATCTATCTATCTATCTATCTTTAGCTACACTTGGCTGGCTACAATGGTTCGTGTCTCCCTCTCTTGCTCTTTCGTTCATCTCTCTCTGGTTACAAAAATTCATCTGTCCCTTTCTCTGTGTGTCTTTCGCTACACTTCACTAGCTACAATCGTCTATCTCTCTCTCACTCTCTCTCTCTCTCTCTCTCTCTCTCTCGCTACACTTGGGTGGCTACAATCGTTCATCTCTCTCTCTCTCTCTCTCTCTCTCTCTTTCTTTCGCTACACTTCACTGTCTACAATCGTTCATATCTTTCGCCCTCTCCCTCTTTCGCTACACTTAGCTGGCTACAACCGTTCATCTCTCTTTCTCTCTCTCTCTCTCCCCTCTCTCTCTCTTTCTCTCTTCAGCTGCACTTGGCTGGTTACAATTGTTCGTGCATCTCTCTCTTGTACTTTGGCTATACTTCGCGGGCTACAATCGTTCATCTCTCTCTATATATATCTTTCTCTCTCTCTCTCGTTCGCTGCACTTGGCTGGTTACAATCTATTTCTCTTTCTTTAGCTACACATGGCTGGCTACAATCGTTCATATCTCTCTCCTTCTCTCTGTAGCTACACTTGGCTGGTTACAATACTTCATATATCTCTCTCTTTTTCTCTTTCTGTCTTTCGCTACACTTCGCTGGCTGCCGTCGTTAATATCTCTCACTTACCCTCTATCTATATATCTCTCGTTCGTTACGCTTCGCTGGCTACAATCGTCCATCTCACTCTCGCTACACTTGGATGGCTACAATCGTTCATCTCTCTCTCTCTCTCTCTCTCTCTCTCTCTCTCTCTCTTTCGCTACACTGACTACAACCGTTCACCTCCCTCTCTTACGCTATACTTTGGTGGCTACAATCGCTCATCCGACTCTTTCTCTCTTTCTCTCTCTTTCTCTCTCTTTCGCTATACTTCGCTACACTTCGCTGGTTACAAACGTTCGTCTTTCTCACACTCTCTCTCTTTCGCTACACTTCACTGGCTACAATTGTTTATCCCTCTCTCTCGCTCTCTCTCTCTCTTTCTCTCTCTTTCGCTACACTTCGCTGGTTTCAAACGTTCATCTCTCTCTCTCTTTCTCTCTCTTTCGCTACACTTCACTGGCTATAATTGTTTTCCCTCTCTCTCACTCTCTCTCTTTTTCTCTCACTTTCGCTACACTTCGCTGGCTGCAGTCGTTAATATCTCTCTCTTTCTCTCTATCTATATATCTCCCTTTCGTTACGCTTCGCTGGCTACAATCGTCCATCTCTCTCTCTCTCTCTCTCTCTCTCTCTCTCTTTCGCTACTCTTCACTGACTACAATCGTTCACCTCCCCCCTCTCTCTCTTTTACGCTATACTTTGGTGGCTACAATCGCTCATCCATCTCTTTCTCTCTCTCTCTCTCTCTCTCTCTATCTCTCTCTCTCTCTCTCTCGCTACACTTCGCTGGTTACAAACGTTCATCCCTCTCTCTCCCTCTCTCTCTCTCTCTTTCTCTCTCTCTCTCTCTCTCTATCTCTCGTTACACTTCGCTTCTAGTCTTCCCATAGGTGACTACTTTATAAAATCGACCTGGGTAGAGAATCCAAGCGTGTGTCACTGTTTGGGATGTACCTGTAAAAAAAACAACATATCAAGTCTTTTGAATGAAATTGGATAGACGAAAGTGTTTGGATGACGTCAATAGTTACCCTAGCATAAGGAACCTGTCATAAGTTATCCTGGCCGACGTTTTGAGCGTACTGGCTTTCTTCAAACTGGTGATCACGTCTGATTACGCGCTCTTTTCCCAGAAACTGTAACTAGCAGAATAGCTCCAGTGTAAACCACGGATTGGGGCCTGTTGCTGTTGAAGAAAAACAGAGCAGGCGTTTGCAACAGGGATTACCTAGCAGGCATACTCTGATACGAAGGACCAACCATACAATTAACTGGCTACAAACTTGAACCTATTCTTAGCGGATGTTTGGCTGGTTACAATCAACAATTTTTTTTTATTTCACGTCTTTATGCAACCTATATTTTTTTTTATTTGGTTCTAGTCGAATTAAACACCTGTTGAAAATTCACATGTCCTTATCGGAAAGAGAATACAAATAAAAGACTGAAGATCGTTGTCTCGTTCATAAAGAATTTTATCTAAAAGGTCATAATATTGACAGCGAATATTTTAGTTATGCCATATAGTAGTCATTTTATTTTTTGGGAAATCAATTTCTCTCAAGAATGGCAACAATGCCACAAAGGCGCAAGAGATGGAATGAAAAGATTTGAGAAGGAACCGGGAGCCCGATCCTAAACAGGAAACAAGGGATAAACCCTTACTACTGTTCAAAAGACTGGGGATGAGTGTGAACCGTACAACACACGCACATACCTACTCCTAAGGAGGAGAAGAAAGAAAACAAAAGTAATTAGTAAACAAAATTTCAGAGTTAAGACGTAGACGTTAGAGATGACGAAGACTTTAAACGAGGCCGGGAAACCCGTTTTAAACAGGGAACAAGGGATAGACTTCTACTCCTGTTTAAAAAACCGGGAGTTAGGTGAACCTATCTACGCTTATTAGCATTTCTAAGAAAAATATTTGGTATCTTATTGCCCCTTTTCCGATTTCTTTTAAAATGTTATGTACCTTCAGTATTTAGACGATCATAACTCTCCAGACATTCCTTTTCTTCATTCTCTTTGAATTGCCATGTATTCTTGGAAAAAATAATGAAGTGGTTTTTCAATGCCTTCCCACGATTTGAATTAAGACTTTCCTTCTTTTAGACTGCTTGCCATTCAAAGTCCACTCTACTCTGCTATTTAACCCATAGCTAGGGAGAGAAGAGATAAATTCATACATTTTCCATAGGCATTTGTGCGAAAGTAAACGAAACATACTAACCCAGAGTTTGAACTCGTCTCATTTTTTTCTGCGCTGATAACCGCTATCCGTACAACCGATCATTTTTTTTTTATTAATGGCTTCCTTTTCATAGCAAATAAATGTAAAAAAAAAAATACCACATTGGTACACTAAAACAAATATGTGAGGAGGCCGAAAGACTCTCGGTCAGATCTACTTCCCAAGATCTGACCAAATGCCAAAGAACTATATGAAACGTCTTCTTTTTTTTTGGGGGGGGTACAGTGTTTTCAGCACCGTGTTGGTATAGCCTCACGTAAGGATAGAAGAACTTGATGCTATTTGTAGAGAGAGATAAGTTAAATACGTGTGCGTCTCAACGGGGCTTACAAGTATCTAAACGTCAGTAATCATCGTATAGTTAATCGGCTGCCAAACGGGAATCAATTCTAAATGCAGCAGAGGATGGTAGCAGAAGCCTCTTTGTTCAAAAGCCAACTTTGTACTTCAAATATTTAAATGGAATGTCAATCTTTATTTGCTGTCTTCTTAATTCGTGTTATTTGGGGGGAGTGCGCGTTATGTAGAGGGATCAACCGTCCAAACAAGGGCATCATGCTCAAACACTCGATCACGACGACTTATGACTTCGTGCTAGCACAACGATCGACGGGTTCCGTCTACCCAATTTCACTCACAAGGCTTTTTTCATCCCGTGGTATGGTTCCAAATGTTCCACACGTTGTGATTGTTACCTTCAGACCGATGGCATCAAGAATTCACCTTCCTAAAAAATCGATCATGGTCAGAAAATGAAGGTTGTAGCCAGTTGAATCATGTCATTAAGTCATAATTAAAGCATCGAGACTTTTATCAGCTTACGGTGTTTATCAAAGGACTACGATGTTTATCAAAGGCCTACTGTGTTTATCAAAGGCCTACTGTGTTTATCAAAGGCCTAAGGAGTTTATCAAAAGCCTACGATGTTTATCAAAGGCTCACAGTGTTTATCAAAGGCCTACGGTGTTTACCAAAGGCTTACTTTGTTTATCAAAGGTTTACAGTGTTTATCAAAAGCCTAAGGTGTTTATCAAAAGCCTACGGTGTTTATCAAAGGTTTACAGTGTTTATTAAAAGCCTACTGTGTTTATCAAAGGCCTACGGAGTTTATCGAAAGCTTACGGTGTTTATCAAAGGCTCACAGTGTTTATCAAAGGCCTACGGTGTTTACCAAATGCTTACTT
>OZ038508.1:64486900-64494400 GCA_964036315.1 Acanthosepion esculentum | reverse complement strand
TTCCCACTCACCAGTGAGCATCGTGACTCGGAAAGACTTGCCATAAGAATTCACGTCACATCATCTTAGGTTTTAACGTTTCTATGAACATTCAACAAACATTAAATCCTCACTCACTCCCCAATTCATTTCACGCAGAAGCCTGAACTTATTTCCTGCAAATGAATTAACTTTACATTTTCCAATCTTTTGAGAACATTGTCTCACAATATTAATCAAAAGAAGACAACTTCATTGAACTAAATTTGCACACATTTTTTACGCAAATTTATTGCTTAAATGAACAGTAACTTTCCAAGAAAAAACTTTCTCCTACAACTTAATTTATGAAACTTCATTCATACATTCTTCCGAACTGCATTTCTTATCTGAACTTATCAACTAAAGTCAAACATACACATAGATTAAGTTCAACACTAGTTAAATAAACCTAGATTCCATTAAAAAATCTACGCCATTAGAAAAATATAATGGAAGTTATTTGTTTACCAAATATTGCTTTTGTCTTTTCTCAAATTTGTTTATTGCTTCTTGTTCCTTTGCTGAAGAAAAATTTGAAATTGTATTGAGGAAATTTTTGCATGCAACCTATAAAAAATATTCTTCGCACATAAATATTTCCCTAGAAGTTCTTGGTAACGTACATTGCCAGACGCTGGTGCCTGTTTTATAAATTGTAACCATCGAAACTTCTTTCTATATTATCGACCAACCTATCCAATGAGCCGACGTATGTATCTGCTTTAATTCCTCTACCTGTCAGATCCAGTATCCTTCCAACGGAATTATCAGAACTTGTAACCATCCATTCTTCCTTCAGTCAGTTATGTGCCAGGCGTGATACACGCTTAGGCGATCATGTATCTTTTGATTTATCCTGCAGTAGGTTGCCATTTCTTTCTGCGGTAGACCAGTTGCCATCCAAGGCTATAGAACTCGTCCGGTCCTGCAATTATCCATAGCCTGGGGGTGTAAAAGAAGAGGATTCATACCTTTCCCAAGGGTATTAGCACGTACGTGAACGTAATGGATCTGACCGGAATTCGAACTCGGCTCTCCGCGTTCTCAATCCCAGCCGCTGTCCATTACTCCACTGCACTTCCTTATAATACCAAATTAAATCTCCACAGAGCGAGAACATATTTCTATTCTCATTCTATTTCCCGTTATGTCTGGTGTCTTTCCGAAGGAATTTCAGAAATTGTAACTTATTCTTCCTTATAATGCTGAGCTGCCTCTCCACTTTGTCACTGTACTTAATATCCTTTGCCTGTTAGCTTCAGTGTCATCCCGAAGGAATTTCTGAATTCCTAGCAATCAATTCTTATAAATGGTGTAACAATAAGTTGAACCGATTTTAAATGAGAATTAAGTTTAAACGTTTAATGATCTTTTTTCATTCAGATTTAGCGGACATTTAGGCGATATTTTTCTTCACTTAGCCGGTGCATTTATAATTCTTTTACCTGTCATGTCCAGTGTCATTTATAGGGAATTTCTGAGGTCCTAGCCATCAATTCTTCCTTATATTGTAGATCTGTCTCTGAAGTGTGCAGTTGTATATTTTATTTCTAATTCTTTTGCCTACCATGTCCAGTGTCATTTATAGAGAATTTCTGAAGTCCTAGTCACCAATTCTTCCTTATATTGCAGATCTGTCCCTCCCGTGTGCCGTTGTATATTTTATTTCTAATTCTTTGGTCTTTCACGTCCAGTGTCATTTATAAGGATTCACCAATTCTTCCTTATATCGCAGATCTGCCTCTCAAGTAAGTCGGAGTATATTTTATTTCTAATTCTTTTAACTGTCATGTCCAATGTCCTGTATAGTGAATTTCCTTAAGCCTCGTCACCAATTCTTTCTTATAGTGCCGTCTGCTTCTCCACTGAGACTGTAGACATTTTTTATCTTCTCATTGATTTACCTTTCATGCCTATTCTCCTTCTTGGGCAATTTCAGAACTTATAATAATTGCTTCTTCCTTATAAGGCTCATCTGCGTTTTTTCTACGCCGCCATTCATTTCTTCTCTACCGGAGTGACTTCATTTCAACGTATTTTGCTTATTATTCATGTCGCAGTTTGCAGCCATATTGCTACAATCCCCATCTTTATTTTATTCAGCGATCCTCTTTTGTTGCAATCGTTTAAGAATGTTAGATGTTTCTTCAATAATGATGCAATGCTATCATCATTCTTTGAGGATGGTCGTAGTTTTTAAAGACGATCGTGTTATCTTTCTACTTCCAGTTCGAAAGGAGCACAGCGAAGGGTTAATTCTTTACCCCCACGTCTTCGCGCGACTCATTATAAGTGGCAGAACTCATGACACAACGCACGGTTAATTTATTTCACGTAAGCCCTCCCTACCTGTATGAACAAACAGGCAATGATTCAGTGCTTGCGCGGCAATCGTGCAAGTCGGCGGGAAAAATACTGCGTAGATTTACCACGTGACCATGACCTATTTTTGCTATTTAACTGCAAGTTGAAATAATGGTATCAGTTATCTCATTTTTTTTTAACCGAAATGCAGAAATCTTAAAAAAACATTGAGAAAAATAAAAAGTTTTGCTTACAGATAATATTTTCAGACATTCACTGGTAGATTACTTCAGATCTATGTAATATTACGTAAATTAAACGGGGATCTGTTTAGTTGGTCTGTACCTATTTTGTGACCGAATATTTGTTTATATCTTATACCATGTTAAATAAAAAAAAAATAATCGTTCTATCCTAACTTCAATAAATACTTGAACAGAAGTAATAAAAAATTTTCTCTGAAAGGTGTTATTATATTAAGTGGAAGTTATCTTTCATTTGTAGGTCAGTGCTTCAGGCTTTTAGGCTGCCAGTTCATAAAACAAGAATGGATTTTTCGTGAGTTTCCTGAAAGCCGTTTTATATACAGGAATCCCTCGATTATTGCGTCTAATGTGTACATTAACAGATACAGACTAATCGAAAACGTATTAATCGAATATAATAATTTATAGGAAACGATGAAATTTGTACCTCTTGAAATTTTAGTCTTATTCACAATTAATTTCCAATTTGTGGACTTTTTAGGTATTCCAGTCGAATCTATTACATTCACTTACATACTAATACTCATGGGAAAGGTATGAATCCTCTTCTTCACCCACCAGCTACGGGTAAGTAGCAGGACAGACTGGGTCCTCTATAGCCTTGGATGGCAACTGGTCTACCGCAGAAAGAAATGGCAAGCTACTGCAGGAAAAAGAAATCGAAAGATGCATGATGACCTAAGCGTGTATCACGCACGGCACATAACACACACACACACACACACACACACACACACACACACACACACACACAAAATAAATAGGGGAAATCCTCGATTAGCGCGGTTAATGGATATATTAAAAGATACCGTCTAATCGAAAACGCATTAATCGAATATAATGACATAAGGGAAACGATGTAAATTGTACCTCAGTATTTTAGTCTTATTCACAATTAATTTCCAATTTGCGAACTTTTTAATTAAAATCTAGTTACATAAAAGAAGATACAATAAAAATGCTATGAAAAAATAATTTAGAATCGTTTGCCGCATGATATTCTTCTGTTCTTCATATCATTGTCGGGACTAAGAAATTTACCCCTTCAAATTTTCCAAACATATCATGACCATTAGTATTTTAACCTGAAAATTGTATTTATAATCTTTCTATTGTAAATCTCTACATCTTTTATTTTGGATATTTTTTTAATAAATGCAAATGTCTGTATCGAATGAAATCGCCATTTCTTTTAATAAAAAATCAGAAATTTCCTTTTAAGACCTTCAAAATAAACACGAAAATACCAAAATATTCAAAAAAACTTTAATCGAAACAAATAAATATTTTTATTATCGGTTTATGTTATAAAATTTATCAATTTATAACCGTCCATTTTTAACACTAGTTAGAAATCTTAATAACTGACAAACAAAAGAGTTAGCCATTTTCCATTTTTGAATTTCAGAAAATTTTCGATTAATCGGTAATTAAAAAACATAAATTTTCATTATGATTAAACTTAAGAATGTTTTACTGCACTAATCGAGTATTATGTATGCACTAATCTAATTTTGGTATATACAAATTTTAGCGTACTAATCGGATACGCATAAATCGAGGGATTCCTGTACTATCGTAATTCCCCATGTATAATACGCATTTTTTCTAAAAAAAATAATAAGCAAAATCACTGGTGCGTATTATGCAAAGCTACAAAAAATCTTTTTAAAAATTGCTGTAAAATAAAAAAAGGAATTATCAAAACACTAAATTAGAATAATATTATTCTATGTTTAAAAATATTTTAAAAAAATGAGAATTGGAAACACTGGCCGTAATAAAATTGGAGATGTACTATTTATAGGGTTTGATTAACAAACAAGGGGTGTGTATTATGCACGAGGAGAAGCATTTTCTCACACTTTCAGCACAGGTGTGCGTATTATGGATGAAGGCGTATTGTATATGGGAGATTACTGTATTTAATATATTACATTGCTTGATATTTCATTAAATAACAAAATGGTGATGGCCTCAAGCGTCTTTTCTTCTATGTGCCATGTCTTGAAAAAATAAGTAACAATTACTTTACATTCCGTTCTATTTTCAACATTTTTTAAATGACTTGTTGCCACTTATCAGGCAGCCGTTCCCTTTTTGTCCATGGAGCTCATTTTTAAGGGTCAATCGTGAAAATTTATCCTTTTCAATCCACTACCTTGTGAGTTGGACAATGTCAAATTTTTTCTTCAATTATTATGATATGAACGTGCCCGTGCCGGCAAAATTGACGGTAAGAAGAAATTTACTATCAGAGTAAAATTATATTTTTTTATTATTAAGTATTAATTATTATAAGTAAGACAAAAAGCACAAAAATTGGTTAGTTTCTTAGTTTAAGTAATATAACATAAATCTATTGAAATTTTCTACCATTATGTAACGTGGTTCCACAGGTATATATATATATATATAAAACAATCATTAATGCTTCCAAACAATTTTTAAAAATTTTTCCTGTAATTCTTTTTCTTTATGCCGATCAAGGCTCTCCACAATTTCCGGTCCCTCTTAATAACTTTTATCATTTTGCCATCTCTCCATTCACTCAAAATTCGTCCAGGTGGGTTTGTGCGTTGCTTTCCTCTGTCTCTCTTAAATTTTATATTTTGTTGGACTCTATCTATCTATCTATCTATCTATCTATCTATCTATATATATATATATATATATATATATATATATATATATATATATATATAATTTTTTTTTTAATAATTTGTTTGTATTCGTAATCTATCTATCTAAGTTAGGATCAAATACGGATCGCAACCCAACAGAACGATGAGAACAAATAGGAAACGTTTATCAATCTAAACATGTAAGGTTTAATAATCTAATATATATATATATATATATATATATATATATATATATATATATATATATATATATATATATATATATATATATATATACATATATATACATATATATAATATATATATATATATATATATATATATATATATATATATACACGCACTACACATAGGGTACGATGGATTAATATTCGACTATATAACGGAAAAATGAAAATAACAGTGACATTTAATTTTAACAGATATATCTACCAAAATTATACGAAAATATCTTGAAATAGTAAACATTAAATTTATTCAATAAAATCACGTTTCCCTTCAACTACGGCCTCTAGACAAATTCGGAATTTCCTGCATCTCTTCTGAGCGGTCTCTGTGTTTAAGTTTGTGAATGCTGCTGTGATCCTTGCTTTCAGTTCATCTTTAATGTTACAAGGAGTTTTGTTGGTCTCTCGCTCAACTACACACCACACATAATAATCAAGGGCGTTTCAGTCTGGGGAGTTAGGTGGCCTGGTTTAATGCTTGATGTGCTAGCCGAAATTTTCTGACGGTCATGATTGAATTCTTGACATAAGGCACTTGATGTAGGCCTCTGTGTTGAGTCTGAGACCCAGTTGGAAGTTGAATGGAGACATAAGATCTCCATCACTAGTGATCACTCCAAACACCTTTGTAATCACCATTAGAAAATGCAACTGTCTGATTCTTCTGCACTGTTCTCAGATTGACACCCAAACACTGAAATGTTCGCATTGAATCTTCCAGCGCGAATGCCAGGCAGTACAGCATGCCGTTTCCAAATTCCTGGCGAAGGGAATTGCGTCATGGCGTTCTTTTTCTCACAGATGGTGCCCAACTGAACCTACTATACTGTGCATTGACAAAAATCAAAAAAAACAATGCGCATGCGCGAAATTAAAAATATAAAATGGCCACAATTTACTCATCGCACCCTGTATATTAATTGGCTCGAATTAGTTTATATCCACTTGTATGAATGTCTTGCTTATATAGATATTTTTTATTTTATTTTTCGTGTAAACACCATTAAAACAATCAGTGTAAGTTTTCCAAGATGTCGTACCTTAGATGCTTCCAACTCTTTCCGAATATTCAGCACTGTCCTCAGATTGACACCCAAACACTCTAAAATGTTCGTATTTGTGCTTCCGGTGCGAATGCAGTCGACAAAATCAAAAACGAACAACTCGCATGCGCGAAATTAAAAATATAAAATGGCGACAATTTACCCATCACACTTTTTGTCTGATACATACACACCTGAACATCTAAAAAAAACATTTATAACTCTGCTTGCGAGAGAATGCGAATGGCTTTTAAACACAGAAAAACAAGTTTTTGAAATGTGCATAAATATTGCAAAATAAAACCTCTTCACTACGATGAGGGTACTTTTATCTCCTCTGATCCTTTAAGCCTTTTCATGATTTACGAAATACATTACAGATGTGCCATTGAAAGTTATAGATGGCTTACCATATTTAATCCATGCCACTTCAACATGAAATCGCTCACTTGGTTTCATTTAAACTTCTGATATTCGAAATCCGTTAGATTTTTTTTTTTTTTACAGTCATGTTTATTCTGTACTAGCACCGGGCGCATATGTGCTGACGATAACGGCTACGCTAGACTTGTGCAGGTTAAACTGGTGGTTCTTGAGAAGAAGCTGTATGAAGAAAATTTTCCATACGACCGCGGAATACAGGGGGAATGGGGATGACTCCACTCCGGTGTACCTGGCATGCCGAGTCCTAGCTGTAGATATCTGAACTAATGTAAATTAGTCTGCACATTTGCCATGAAATAGCGATAGTGTAGCCAGGTAGATACAGCTATAGTAAACAGATGTCCCTTTTTAGTGTGTAGGTTACTACTCTACGCGGGGTTACAGTCGAAGAAATATCCTTAACCCCAAACAACAGGGTGTTTCTGTGAGGAATTCTCAGTAGCTTCATATATATATATATATATATATATATATATATATATATATATATATATATATATATATATATGCATGTTTCATTAAAAACGACAGACAAGGTACTACGATTGAG
>OZ038508.1:64471900-64479400 GCA_964036315.1 Acanthosepion esculentum | reverse complement strand
TTATTCTTTAGAAAGAAAGAAAAAAGTGATCAACAAAAGAATGACATAAAGTAAGAAAAAAGTAATAAAAGTGTATATTGATTGAATGATTTTTACGGTTTATCAGCCTTTTGAAGTTTATGTAAAAACAGAATATATTTTTAGATTGTAAAAATGTTTTTGGAATATTAATGATTTACTAATGCAAGTTCTACTAATTAAATCATAGATGGGGGAGAAAAGGTGGATTGATTCCCAAGGGCATTTGCGCGTAAGTGAATATAAGGATCCCGACTGGAATTGGAACTCGGCTCTCCAATTTTCAATTCTGAGTCGTCATCCATTAAACACTCCGCACATCCCATATTACGGCACCTGGCATTCCCAAGTGGTCTTCCATCGAGGTACTGGCCACTCTCGGCGTTGCTTAACTTCGATTATCGGACAAGAACCGGTGTTTCAACGTGATATGTGACCGTAAGGCAGCACTGAAAGTAAATAATACAAAGAGAGCCACAAAAGAAAGAAAGAAAGAAAGAAAGAAAGAAAGAAAGAAAGAAAGAAAGAACAGACAGACAAAAGAAAGAAAGAAAGAACAGACAGACAAAAGAAAGAAAGAAAGAACAGACAGACAAAAGAAAGAAAGAAAGAAAGAAAGAAAGAACAGACAGACAAAAGAAAGAAAGAAAGAAAGAAAGAAAGAAAGAAAGAAAGAACAGACAGACAAACAAAAGAAAGAATTTGAGAGATATACATACATAGATAGCTACATACATACATGTCTACAAGAGAGGCGTTCTGATGTTTGGTCATTTGGTCGGCTTTTGGGAAATGGGTCAGATCATGAAATTTTCAGCACCTACTCGCATGTTTGTATCTATATATGTGTTTGCATATAAACCTATGTTTACAGGCAACATGAAGACTTAATTATTATATGTTTGTATGAATAAATTGTTTCTTCTTTATGGCCAATTTTGATACGATTATTTGTGTCAAGTGCAAAGGTTATCACTTCAGAATCTCTGTGTCTTTTCGGGATATTTTTTTTTTCGTTTTTTTTTAGAAGGTCCTTAAACAAGGTCCCTGGATGACTGACATACCAACACGTCGTCATCTCTCTGTCATCAGTAAAAAAAAAAAAGACTCACGTACTTAAAGAATATATTTTTCCATGCCTTCGTCAACTACGACCGATGGTAATGTTTACGTTTGTCCTTTCGCTTGAGTACACTAAACTGGAGACTATGACCTTTAAAGGACTAAAAAGAAGTCTTCCCGATGTGGAGGATAGAGTGTTTTGTGTTTGGGGGCTGGGAATATGGTTTCAATTCATCTGTATATCTTTTCTTTTTTGTATTGTCTTTATTTGCTTTTTTTTTCTCTCCTTTTATCTCATTTTTTTCTATCACTTATTTTAAAATCTCTATGCAAATATAGGCGGATCATATTTAAATTACATTAATGAAATGTTTTCAAAGACTATTTTCCCTCACTATGCGAACATTTTAAGTGTAACTTAAGAACAGAAAATGATGGAAGTTAAAAAGAAAACTTTGTTAATCCGAGACTGGGCCGAAAAGTTCACAAGCTAACTATGACGGAGTGATGTTAGATCTGTGAAATCTTGCATGCATTATTTTCAACTGTTTTTATTAATAACTGCATTGTTTTCTTTCCAGGTAAGAGGCTGGGCTGAAATCTTCATAGGCGGACTATAACAGTGTGAAGTTAGATCTGTGAAATCTTGCATGCATTATTTTCAAATCTTTGTAGTAATAACTGCATTGCTCTTTTTCAGGTAAGAGGCTGGGCTGAAATCTTCATAGGCTGACTATAACGGTGTGGTGTTAGATCTGTGAAATCTTGCATGCGTTAATTTCAAATCTTTGTAGTAATAACTGCATTGCTCTTTTTCAGGTAAGAGGCTAGGCTTAAAAGTTCATAGGTTGACTATAAAGGTGTGATGCTAGATCTGTAAAATCTTGCATGCGTTAATTTCAACTCTTCTTATTAATAACTGCATTGCTTTCTTTCCCGGTAAGAGGCTGGGCTGAAAACTTCAGAGGCTGATTATAAAGGTGTGATGTTAGATTTGTAAAATCATGCATGCATTAATTGCAGATCTTTTTATTAATAACTGCATTGTTTTCTTTCCAGATAAGAGGCTGGGCTGAAATCTTCATAGGCTGACTATAACGGTGTGATGTTAGATCTGTGAAATCTTGCATGCGTTAATTTCAAATCTTTGTAGTAATAACTGCATTGCTCTTTTTCAGGTAAGAGGCTAGGCTTAAAAGTTCATAGGTTGACTATAAAGGTGTGATGCTAGATCTGTAAAATCTTGCATGCGTTAATTTCAACTCTTCTTATTAATAACTGCATTGCTTTCTTTCCCGGTAAGAGGCTGGGCTGAAAACTTCAGAGGCTGATTATAAAGGTGTGATGTTAGATTTGTAAAATCATGCATGCATTAATTGCAGATCTTTTTATTAATAACTGCATTGTTTTCTTTCCAGATAAGAGGCTGGGCTGAAATCTTCATAGGCTGACTATAACGCTGTGATGCTAGATCTGTGAAATTTTGCATACATTATTTTCAACACTTTTTATTAATAACTGCATTTATTTCTTTTCAGGTAAGCGGCTGGGCTGAAATCTTCATAGCCTGATTATAAAGGTGTGATGCTAGTGCTGTGAAATCTTACATGCGTTAATTTCAAGTCTTATTATTAACTAGCTGACGTATCCGGTAATTGCCGGAAAATCGAATGTTATCTCCAGTCCCAGTTCTCATATTCTTTGTTCGGTTATCCGAAAGTAACAATTCAAAGTTCGTAGCACTGAAAAGTACTTTTGTGCGTTCACAGAGAATACACAACCGCTGCCCCTAGGATTTTAGAAGGAAATACCAATAAGTTATGAATACCAAAATCGTATAGCAACTTACGTAATAACAGGCAAATCGCTTATCCGAAATGAACAATTCAAAATAAATAGCCCTGAAAAGGGGTTTTCAGCGTTCACAGGGAATATAGCGCTTAGGAGAGCGTTAAAATAAACTTACAATAGATGTACAAATCGACTGGCACATAGTTTCACAACATACCTGCAAATAAATTTATATATAGATTTAAAAAGAGAATAATATATGGATTAACAACAGATCTACAACACTGACAAATAATACAGTTAAATAATAAATGCCTGATGCTTGAATGTTTCCTATAGGTACCTCCAGTCAATTTTTCGATACCTAAGGTTTAAAATGAATCTTTAAAAATGAAAAAGCATTCTTAAAGATTTTATTTTAGCTTTAATTGAAGGCTAAAGGATTAAATTTATTATTTCCAGTAAGATATTCTGCTGTATTTCAGATAGAAAATATATAGATTGGAATGTCAAATACATGTTCGATTTTTTTAAAAGATTCTTAAAAGCGGCCATTTTCTTAAATTTTAAGAAATTTGTAAACAAAAAACATTTCGATTTTAAAATTCTTTCTAAAATTAATTATATATTTTTGACATGTTATTTGAGTAAAATTAGAAAATTTAAAGTTAAATTAATCTGATTTGAAACAAGCATAAAAAATTGTATCTAAACATTTCTTAACGATGTGTCTGAATTTTCTCGTGACTTTATTCATGTTATCGATGTTATTGAGACGTTACGTCGTGATGACAGCTACTATGGATGACCAAAATTGATATAATTTTACGAAATGTAAGCGAACGAATTTTGTTGGGTTTTTAACTCTAGTAATGTTTAAAATATTAACATTTTTTCAGCAATTATGTAATATTTATTTTTATTTAATACTTTTTTTAGTTTGGGTTTCGTTTCTTAGGTTCTGAATCTTCTTATCTTATTGAATAACTTACTAACTAAAACAAAATCAGTGTTACAGTTAAATCATAAACGCCTGATGATTGAGCGTTTCTTATCAACTTTGCAGAGTCACATGATAAACAAGATTTTTGGTCTTCCGTGTGGTGTATGGGTTTGCCCTTTCTTCAACATCCCACATAAAGTTGGCGATGGGAGAAAACCGGCTTTGCAAGATTAAGGCCTACCACTTCTAAGGATTGAACCTGAGCGTTGTTAATGCTGATTGCAAAACAACATTTTCACCGGGAATTGCAGCCGCTTGAATTGGCAAGAAGTTTAATTATACTTGTTTTTAAAGAATTCACGTCAAATTATAGTTTTGTAATAAAAACATACAACGGGGATCGTATTCAAAGAAAGTTTAAAATGAATTACTGTGTTTAATAAACATTTTATTTAGAAAATGACCTGAGATTCATTCAGATGCTGTCCCCATAATTTTAAAAATCGAAAAAGATCCATGTCTGTCTGGAATTTTAAGTTTTAAGGGTTATGATTTTGTAACCAGTGAAGCTTTCTAAAAAGTTTGCGTGACCAATTATCTCCCTTACTTAAACACAGTAATAAACAGAATTTCGCGTAAACCCGGCGGCGAGCTGCGATCTAGGGGCCCTAGCGCTGCTATTATAGATTTTTATATATATAAAAAAAACAATTAGCCTAGTAACAAACGGGATGTTACTTTTTAACATGATAACAGTAACCGTTATCTTCCCCATGTTTTCCCATAAATTATGCCTCTTAATCTTTAACTCTCTGCCTCGAGTGTTTCTTAGGCCTTGAATTAGAAGAAGAAGAAGAAGAAGAAGAAGAAGAAGACATGTTAGAGAAATTCGTAGGGTAAATAAATAAGTATTTCGACCTCGACAGAGAACTGAATACATTGAGGAACATGAAGCTGTTGGTTGTGTTTGGAAAACGTTCTCCAAGATGCTGAAAAAAAAACTTGGAAGAAATGGTAATTAGGGGAAGAGTTAGATCCATCTAAACAACAGTATTATTGAAAACATTTAGAATACCGAGAAGAAGATTTTAGTATTAAGGAGGCATGCTGTTATTGAAGCTGACTTGAATATAGCCCACAGGTGAAGGACGGGGGCAGATCTTTGGTTTGGTTTGATTTCTTGTGTTTTACGGGATATCAACCACAATGGGTTATTTAATTCTGACAAAGTTTTTATTGCTGGTAATATTTTGTTTTGTCAAAAATGTATTTCTGGTAATAATTTTTTCCTTCAAAAATGTATTTCTGGTAATAATTTAAAAAAAATGTGTTGCTGGTAATAGTTTCTGTTCAAAAATTTATTGCTGATAATAATTTTTTATTACAAAGTATTCCTGGTATTAAAACCCATTTTTACCCCAGTTTAGGGGTTAACTATTTGCCCATAGCTGGGACCATAACAGGTGCTATCACCCCAGGTTAGGCTGGACCTGGGAACACCAGCAATTAAGAGGTGGTTCCAAGCTCCTCAAAACCTCCTGATCAGAGGCTTGGCTGCTGGACATAGTTTATCGTCTTACCCAGGACGCGGATGTAGTTTATCGTCATACCCAGGACGGGGCAAATCTTTGAGTGTTGAATAAAAACAAGTATACACGAGCAGGAAAAAAGCAATATAACTTGGCAGGCTGTCCTAACTGTTATTTTGGCGGGAGTAGTTTGTTATTTGTTTATTTACTTGGATTAAATTATTTTACTTGTTTTTTTTTTCAAATTCAACACATGTGCCCTGATTATTGCGTTTAGCATTAAACAGTCTGTCGCCTCTGAGTGTTGACTTCTATGTTCACTTTTATATTAATATTTACATGCGCTCTATCACTGATATTGAGCACTTTATACCATAAATAGGGCACACCTTAAAACTATATTTCTTCACACACACACACACACACACACACACACACACATATATATATATATATATATATATATATGTATATATATTGTGTATATTTAGGCAGCAATTTTTCATTGATGCATGTTTCATTAAATAATATAGACAAGTTTTGTCTATTTATTTTAAGTAAGTTCCTTTCATATTGTCTGATAAGCTTAATCACATTATCATTGAAAGACGAAAGGAAATCACCATATTGATACATGTTTAAATCCAATCTAAGCTTTCGGCTTACATAAGCCAATATCAAAGATGACAATTACATTTCAATATCTCAAACAATACACAGACGAAACAATAATGATAGTCTGTTTTTGTTGCATGAAAAATTTCAAAGCCACGACAAATTCGTGTATACGAGACACGGTAGCGAAAATCGCTGCGCAGCTCGTGACGTCACACATGACCACGCGAGAGTGAAAACGAGAAATATTAAGTATGGGAAGCCGTTGGTATAAACAAATGGCTTCTGTTATCAATTATAGGCATTTAAAAATATTTATAGCGATTTCGTAGTTTATTTTCTTCAGGTTAGGTTTCAACTGTTTTATGTATATAGCTTCAAGAATTTTTAGTTTTTGTTTATTGTTTTCATGTTTAAGTATAGTTGTGTTTTCCACAAGGATTTTCCGGAATTGTGTACGCGGCCAGGCATGTTGTTTTAAATGTCTAAAAAGTTATCATTCAAATGTAGAGTCAAGCGTAGTGAAAGTGAATTTCTGGTGTGACTGGATTAAATATTATTTAATCCATTGGAGATACAATCTCCCAAAGGGCACTTGAATTTGTAAACTATGTTGGTTTTTTGCAAATCGCTAATGGAGAGTGGGGAAGAATCATTGACAATAATTAAGTTGGATATACTAGATTTCGTGTAGTATATGATTAACCTATTATTTTTTTTTGCTAGGATCTATTGTAGATATATTAGTATTTACTAATTTTTTTAGTATATTTTCATCTTGTTTATAATTAGTATGCATTTGACTAAGATATAAGAGATTA
Source organism: Acanthosepion esculentum (assembly GCA_964036315.1). Lineage (NCBI taxonomy): Eukaryota > Metazoa > Mollusca > Cephalopoda > Sepiida > Sepiidae > Acanthosepion > Acanthosepion esculentum. The sequence continues at coordinate 64,472,621 of OZ038508.1, read as the reverse complement.
ATATGTTTGGGATTAGTTGAAGTAGTATTATGTTCTATTTGCTTAGTATTAAGACTTCTAAGAAAGCATTTTATTTGTTCATCAACTATATAGTTTGGAAAGCTATTATTAATAAGTGTTTGTTTTATATTCTTTAGTTCACTGTAAAAAATCTGTTTTGTAGATGAATTAGTTTCTGCACGCTGTATTAGATTTTTTATAATTGCTATTTTATAGTAATATGGACATCCACTTTTGTAGTTAAGTGTACATGAATTTATGCTGGTAGGTTTTTTGTAGAGCGAAATAGTAAATTTGTTATTTGTGTTTATCAATATGTCAAGGAAGGGAATTTTATTATTAGTATTGAGTTCATAACTGAATTTAAGGACAGAATTATTTTGGAACCGTTTTTGAAGTTGAAGTATTTCATCTGTATAAGCATATCATCAACGTATCTTAGATAGATGGAAGGTTTTTTAACATCTGTAAATATCTTATTTTCGATGTTCGACATGTAGAAATTGCTAAATGTCGGATCCAGTACTGAACCCATGGAGACACAATCACGTTATATATATATATATTATTACTATGATCTAAGAAAGGGACTTCAGTAGCACAAGCTAACAGTAGTTTCTGTAATATATTCGGATTAATTTTAAGTGGGGGTAAAGATGAGTTACTGTATATATTCCTTATAATTATGTCATAAGGACCATTTCGACCCAATTCACCAGTC
>OZ038508.1:64424400-64466900 GCA_964036315.1 Acanthosepion esculentum | reverse complement strand
TATAAATTTCATAAGATGATACTGATACTTGTAGGTACCCTTCTCAGTTGAAATGGAGAAATCAAATTAACTTCTCCACACGTGTTTTGCAAAAGTAAAGACCTTAACAGCGGGGAACAATGCGTAACTCAAGCAACGCAACTTAATTGTATTCTGGTTGGTCTTCCGTACTTTATAATTACAGCCCGATTATAAACAAAATTACATTTCTTAATCACTGCGGGTCTTCTGATTAGTCAAAACGATACAATTTACAACGCGCTAAAAAAGATCTATCTCATAAGAAATTTACGAAATTGGATGCGGCTTTTAACTAATTTTATATTTTAACAACAAAAATGTAAAAATCTATTATAATTAAAGAAATAACAAATAATTGTATTAAATTTCATTTTTCATTGAAATTTTTTTTTTATTTCATAAAATATTGTCCATATTCACAAAAACAACTAAAAGCAAAAAAAGCACTTGAAATGAAATAATATCTTTGTTTTATTGAGTTTTGTATGTTACAATTCAGAGCTGATTTTCAGGTAGGCGGGGTTCAATTAAAAAAACATGATTTGCATTCCTCAAAGCTTTTAACTATTGTAATCACTAAACTGTATTCGATCGAATTCCTAGTTTTCATAAAATTAGTTATGGGGGTGGAGTAATAAATTTAAAAAAATATTTCTGCCATGACTTTAATAAAAAAAACATATTTATTATAATTCAATATTCATCTGTGAATAGTTTCTAAAATTTTCATTAACATCCGACAATTATTTTTATTTTTGCAAGATTTTCCAAATTAATGTTTGTCATACAAAAAAAAAAGTATGTTATTTTACTAGTTCCGGTGATAGAAAGAGAAACAAGGTTTTTTTAATCAAAATTTAGAATGTTCTAAAAAGAAGGAAAAAATTTTAAAAATAATTAAAAAAAAAACTTTAGTCTTTCCTCTTAATAATGACATAAACATTTAGACGATAAAATTTTATTTTCGTCAAGTTTGGCGTCTTTTTCATCATGCTATGCTATTTTTTTTTAGTGATCTCATGGAGTTACCTAAGTTGACATTATGAAGTCAGCGTATTGACTGTCGAACTTTGCTTCTCTTGCCGACTAACTTGCCGTTTTGGCATAACATACTCGGACCATGAAGTCATTTACCTCGCCTCTCCACATGGCAGGATGTGGCACAAGGCCGTTTTTCATTTGGGGCGAGTCTGAGTCCGTAGTCTTGGTTAAAAATTCCCGTAGACTTCGCATACATGGGGCCGGATTTACTATTTACATTATTCGGACTATTATCCACATCTTTGTTACCATATTTATCACAAACGTTTCGGCCGTTGTACACTCCGGCTTTCTTCGGGTGGTTGGAATGTCGAACTGTACCCTTTATTTCGCTCGCTGGGGTAGACTGTTCTAGTTCCACGTGCCATGTCTAATGGATATCAGTTATCAGTTATCTCTCCAATCCCCCTCTCCAAGTTCTCCACCGCCTTAAGCAGGTATTGAACTTGCACTGTTTGGGTCCTATCACTGGATCTAACTAATGCCTTTATCCACTGTGCCATGTGTCCTTGGGTTCTCTACCAGGTATGGGTTTAAAAAATTGCCCAGTTCCCGCGACCACTGTCACGCTGGCGTCGACATACCACGGACTCCACCTCTCTTAGTTAAATGAAGAAGATGCTGCGGCAGAGTTGGAATCCCTGGAACAGGGCGCCTTGTCCCATCTAAAATGGGAAAACAGTTTACTCCACTTCCAGACGAAAGCAATCTTCTGCGCCATGTATGTAAGAGCAGCCTAGCCGGCCTTCATACAAACAGATATTAAAACACAGAAGACATAGATTTGGACATTTTGGTGACGTCAAGATTGGTGGCGCCACCTGCCACCACCTTTTCGTACTGCCCATCCATTACTTTTGTGTCTTCATGCTTATCTAATTGAACTGATTGTCTCCTCAAGTGCCATAAATTGTATGGTATATTTCCACGTATAAGGCGACCTATAGATAAGACGAGACCCAAAATCTAGGTAAATTTTCGCGGTTTTATCTGATATCCATCGTATAAGACGACCGAACAATTTCGAAGAAAAAATACCGTATAATGTATGTTATTGAAAAATAAATGATTGGTGTGAATGAAGGCATAGCTCTCCAAATGAAGATTGAAAAATTTGTTTACGTTATTTGCTAATTGTGAGGTTTGCTCAGAAGAACGTTTGCAAATTGTTGCGTATCTTCAATATTGCATTTTTATGTGAAATCAAGAAGTAAAAGTAGTTTTATTACATTTATAATTGTAGTACAACATTATGATGTGAATCGTTTCACCTAGAAATATTTACATTGATAGTTACCATACAGAGGCAGTTGTTAGCCTACCGCGATCCATGGCGCAAGCATACTAGCCTACTTACCAGTGCCAATACACCATAGTATTTAAGGTTAGCTTTTTGTAATTGTTGTATTAGACGCCCACCTATTTGGCTTGGGGGTATTTTTTAAGATTTAAAGGCCGCCTCAAACACGGAAATATGCGGTATTTATTTCATTATATGTAAAGATCATAAATTGTATAAAAAATAAATAAAAGAGGCATATTTCCTTTCTGTCAGTGTCACTCCGTGTTAGCCAGTATCACAGCTGGGAAAAGCTTATATAATTAACTCGTTTATGTCCAATGCAAATATTGTTATAAGACTGTAATTGCGCTGTTATTACTACATCATGCAAATCTTGGTAAGAATGACTGGCTTCGGCTACGAGGTGTGCCATCCCGACACACATTACTTTTCACTCGTCACATTGAGACAAACATTTATCATGTCCTGCTAATGAATTATCTAAAATAATCAAAAGAAATTATTTTAAAACGGTATGATTGACTTTTGACACGACAAATTCATTTTAACTGTCAAAACTATGCAGACACATTAAAATACATCCACTACATGCACAAACATCTGTTTTGCTTTGCAGGTAAAAACCACAGTTTGATCAGGCGTGGTTTAACCCCTAAGCTACGAAGAGCTTCTTAACCAAGCAATGTTTTATTTGTCTTTAAAGCACACTCACTCGTGTATATTTTCGCGAAAGGCATATCTGCCTGGTTTAGTATTCGAAACGTAAACAAAGCACTTTCTGAAAAATTAGCAGATTTTATTTTTTAATCCGACATATTTATTCATTTTAGTTTATTGAGCAGGCACGAAGGAATAATGGATAGCGGCTCGGACTGAGGAATCGGAGAGCCGAGTTCGAATTCCAGTCGGATCCATTACATTCACTTACGTGAATCTTCTTTAAATAGCAGTACAGACTGGGTGCTATAACTTCGGGTGGCAACCGGTCTAGGAGAATTAAAAACTCTGAATTCAAAATCGAGCTGGAGAGTGATGGGCTCCGTCAGGCCATCTTGCCCAAGAAACACCACTTCTACTGTGGCTGCCGTACACATCGTGCCTATGGGTCACGGGATAAAAAAAATTATTACTTTGTATATTATCTTTAGAGGATATCCGTATATGTGTAGACGCTGTGTTTTACTTCAAAAAGTATTTATTTCGTTTACCGGCCTTCACACTTGAGGAAACTTATTAAAGAGAATGTACCATCCAGCAGGATTTAAACATGGGCCCTTTTTTGCAGGAGAAACCAGCTCCTGTTGCTTAATTGTTATGGTCCAGGTTAGGACCAAGGAAGAACAACACGAACACAAGAGTAGAAATAACGAAGATATATTACACGGAATAATAATACAAGATGTGGAAGGTATGACTGTCAGTCTGGTTTGGAGTGAACTACTATCGGCTCGACTCGATTCGACCCTCTCTCTTGAGAGGCGTAGTATACATAGTATTAGGAAGAGTTCATTCTGTAGTTATAAGTAAGGACCCATAACACTAATCTTCGCTTATGCTCCAGCTTGGAGCTGGGCGTACAGATAAACATCTATATATTAAAGAAAAAAAACGTGTTCTATATATTGGTACAATATAGGGAAATAGATGTTATGTAACTGTTCAGTAGTCTTTTATTTGTTTCTAAGGGCATTTACTTATAGTAGAAATACCCATGAAAATTTCACGGTTTTCCTATATGAATATTCTAATAAATAATAATTTTGTCAGTTAGTGATTGAATAAGCTGATGAGTTCTAGGATAATCAAATTTTTTAAGCTTTTCACCCCATGCAAGGCTGGAAGCCACTAGCACGCAAGGGGTTACAGAAGGTTTGGAGGAAGAGCAGATAGGACTGGTAGAGGAAAGGATGTGGAGAAAGATAGTGGATCGATCAAGGCAAGGGGGTTACAGAAGATTTGGAGCGAGAGCAGATAGGAATGAAAGGGGAAAGGATGTGGAGAAGGGAAGTGGATAGATCAAGGCAGCTGGAGATGTCGATTGACGTTACACTTAAATAGTTGGAGATTATATTTGTCAGGGAAACAAGAATAAGGAAGGGAGTTCCACCGGCGAGAGGTGCGAGACGTGAAGCTATTGGAGTAGAAGAGACGTCTACATCTAACAGTTTCAACAGTGAAGGGGTGGGAACGGGATGCCAGCCTCGTAGGACGCTTAAATTCATGAGGCCTGGGAACCAGCGAAAGCTGCTCATCTGAGCAATTACCGTGAACGTATTTGTAAAAAAGACAGAGCGAGGCAACGGCGCGTCTGTGAGAGAACGACTGCAGACGAGATGACAGATCAGGGTCAGTTACGTTGCATATCCGTCTCTGGATCTTATCAAGAACCCTGAGGTAAACAGCAGGGGCTCCAGACCATATATGGCAGCAATACTCCATGCAAGGGCGAATGGCTGATTTATAGATTTGGAGGATCGATGCTGGGGAGAAAAATTTCTTGGCCCAGCACAGGGAGCCAACTTTCCTTGCGGTGGATGAAGCATCCATAGAAATTCCCCTTATCCCATCGTTAAATATTTGAGCTTACCAAATTTAACAACATATTGTATGAACAATAAAAAATATGAATGCTAGTCGTTACTTAAAGAACTATGTGGTACGAATGAAAAGATTTCACTGAAACAGATAATGAACATTACTATCTTCTCTTTGTTTCTCTTTTTGATTTTCTCACTGAAACGATGTAGCGTCTTTGATATAACCTTTCTGTCTTTCTACGCGATCAAAACGAAAGTGTCCATTGTTTATGAGATATTGGCAGGAGATGTTAATACTTCTAACTCCCATTCTTTATTTCTTCATTTATTAATTTATTTATTTCATTTTCTTACTGAAATCAAGTAGCGTCTTTGATATGTCTTTTCCGTCTTTCCACGCAATCAAAACGGAATAGTCCATTATTTATGAGGTACGGGTTGGAGATGTGAAACACTTCTATCTTTCTTTCTTTCTTTCTTTCTTTCTTTCTTTCATTTTTTCACTGAAACTAAGTAGCCTCTTTGATATGTTTTTTTTTCTGTCACGTGATCAAAACGGAATAGTCCATTATTTACGAGGTACGGGTAGGAGATGTGAAACACTTCTTTCTTTCTTTCTTTCTTTCTTTCATTTTTCCACTGAAACTAAGTAGCCTCTTTGATATGTTTTTTTTTCTTTCACGTGATCAAAATGGAATAGTCCATTATTTATGGGGTACGGGCTGGAGATGTGAAACACGTCTATCTTTCTTTCTTTCATTTTTTCACTGAAACTAAGTAGCCTCTTTGATATGTTTTTTTTTCCTTTCACGTGATCAAAACGGAATAGTCCATTATTTATGGGGTACGGGCTGGAGATGTGAAACACGTCTATCTTTCTTTCTTTCACTTTTTCACTGAAACCAAGTAGCATCTTTGATATGCCTTTTTTCCTTCCACGTGATCAAAACGGAATAGTCCATTATTTATGAAGCATTGGTGTACCAAGGTGTAACTAAGGAAGAGACAAGCATAATTATAATAAGACATCTTAAGTTACATGCAACTTCTCTTGTGTTCAATAGGCCCTGTGAGTGTTATATTCCTTCAACCTTCTTTCGCCATTATGCTTCCCCAAAATTTAAATTCCCTTTTTCTGATAGTAAGCATAAGTCACCTTACAGTTCCTGTTTTCTTCGTAGAAATTGCTCACTGCTCGTGTATACTATCATTACTTTCATAGTAAATGTTCAGATGAGTGCAATGCTTTTGTTTCGTTATTCCGGACATTTAGGAATCCAGATGCTACGTCCACGGATTTGAGGCACCCTTATTTCCCCTGTATTTCAAATTTAATGAGAAATTTATAGCCAGAGAGCTTTTCCCAAAAAAAAACTGCTAGTTTGTGGAACGGATGCAAACGTAGGTGCTTCCCTGAACATTAAAATCATAATGTCTTCAAATCAAAAATCAATCGTTATCGATACTCCTGAGCCTCATAATGTTCCTACCAACACGTCTTATATTCCTATCATACCTCTCATTCATTCACCATAACAATTTTAATAGTTATGCTCTACTTTGTGGATCTCTCGAGCCTTATATTGGGTGGACTTGTGTATAATATTCACGTCACCTCCTCTTACATTAAGAGCACACACCTCATTCACTCATCATAATCATTTTAACAGTAACACTCTAATTTGAGGTTCTCTCTTTCCTTGTATTCGGGGTGGGTGGGGGCTAGAGTATAATCTTCACACCACCTCCTACATTCATATCATGCATATCATTCATTCTTCATTTTAATTTTAAAACTCTACTTTGAGGGTCTCTCGAGCCTTGTATTGCAGAGACTTTAGATATAAAAAAATATCGTCTCCCAGGAAGAAAATATGGTTTCAAGCTACGATGTAGACTTTGTCCCCACTGCCACCGGTGAGGTTTTTTGTAAAATGCTGATTATTAATGTAAAAAGTACATAAGAGAATTGACGCAACACAATCTTCCGATCCGGATTTCTATCCCCATGTCGAACACCTGCGCTTCTGTCGGGCATCCGGGTGCATTTGCATTTGTTATTGTTTGTAAATATATAAGGAGAGGAAATCGAATGTAGATTTTCAAGGTATAGCAGAAATGGCGCTGTTTAATCTTCTTACACACATTTCCTGATATTTAACATTTGTGTTGTAAGGAGTTCGATTTAACAGCAAGATAAGCGCCTTTTTCTGCAGGTAGTCCGTCTCGCACTTCTAAATCAAGTAGGTCAGGATGTTATCGCAGAATCTGAGTTAAGTAACAATACGGTTAGCGCAATTGCGTTCAAAACCCCCGACTGATATCTTCGCGTCGTTAAAACCATTGATTGTCCAATGCGTTCATTATGTTGTTTGCGGGAGATGATCACAAAATACGCGCACATTTCGTGCTAAATGCCAGACAATGATACTATCATTTTTCGTAAGCAATTATAAAAATCTCGAACGATGTAAACGAATTGAGTTACTTCTTCCAATTTCACTTCATTCAACAAATCACTTTTTTTTTCGCTTCCTCTTACCGCGATCGCTTTCTCTCTTTTTTTTATCGTCTCGTTTTTTTTTATTATCCTTTTCATCAGTTAAGTTTTTTTTGTACGGACTTTTAATTTCACACTATACAATGGCCTAAGAAAAGTTTTTAGCCAGGAGAAATAAACTACATCCAATTTCAAAATTTAATTACGTAATCCCAACTCAACATAAATAAACAGTATTTGGAACTAGTATGGAGTAGGTCCTCCATTTGCTAGTTTCAGTGGTTGTATTCTATTTTTCATGGATTTCATCAAGTTATCAACAATCATCTGATCCATATTTTGCTACTTCTTTAGCAATGTTTCTTTAAGGGTTGCCACTGACGTGGTTTTGGCTGCATGCTCTCGAAGTTTTTTGCCTGGTCCATACGAAAGTTCCTGTTAATCTCTGAAATCAAAGGATTCTTTCTTGCAACTCTTCTTTAATAGCCTAGCTCTTTCAGAATCTTTCTCGCCGCATATGGCGACATTTCCATGCTGTTGGCGACATCTTTGAAGCTCTGACGACGGTTTCTGATGACTTCCCTCTTCAGCGCCCTTTTTGTTCGCTCAGGCACGATGCTTGGTCTTCCTGAACGTTGTTTCACACGACAATGGGCTTCTTCATTAAATTTCTTGACAATATTATTAACCGTTTGATGATTAACCAGGAAAAACCTAGCAATTTCTCTATTTGACTTGCCCCACTGATGCCATCCTATTATTTGTCCTTGTTGAAATTCACTAATTTCCCTACTTCAGCGAACTTTCATCGCAAAATATAAGTCAACTATCGTTCATAGATGAGAGTAGCTTGATACTAACACGGTATTGTCTGAAAAAAAAGAGACGTTATTACACAAGCCAAAATTGCTGCAATTACGGGTGGCCAAAAAATTATCATAGCCCACTGTACTTCGAATGTCTCCGCTTAAAATCCAAAATTTTTTTACTATTTTTTTTATTTAAATTTAATCTCTTATTTTTTTATTTCACTTTGTTTATTTTTTTTTCAATAGGAATAGATAGGTTCGCCTACCGTCAAGTTCAAACCCCCCCCCCCCCCAGGCCTTTGAACAGGAGTAGAGATTAATCACTTGTCTCCTGTTTAGGATGGGTTTCGTTATAAAGTCTACTTCACTTCTGACATATCTGCCTAACCTGCGTTCCTGAACAACTTCAACCCTGCTGGCTGAGCTCCTGAGTGGAAATTCGCAAATAATTAGTATGTCATGTTTGTAGATATAAGAATAATTCAACCAGTAGCTTGGCATTAAGTCATTTTTCTCTATCACTGTTCAACCAGTGGCTGAGCATTACGTCATTTTTCTCTACCACCGGTAAAGCAATGGTGAGGGCTTAAAAGGTTAATTTACTACTTATTTTTTATTTATTTTTTACATGATAGGAGTAGATAAGTTCGCTTATCGTCCGGTTCACACACATCAGCGATCTTTTAAACAGGTGTAGAGGCTTATCCATTGTTTCCTGTTTAAGTTTGGGTTTCCGGTTCCTTTTAAAGTCTTCTTTCGCTCCCAGTTACCTCTTTTGTCTCAATGTAATTATCCCTTTGTTTGAGGTGAAATCATGCAAAAAATAAAATTAAAATATTTATTCTATTCTTCCCCCTATTCGCCCCATTTTTTCAATTTATTTTTCTTCGGTCTTTTGCATTGTTTTTTTTTTTCGATCATCCGTGTTTTTTTCATTTCACTTGATATTCTTACTATGCCCAATACATTTAGTGTATGAAATGCCTATGGAAATGGCTATATCCCAAAAGAGTTGATATTTTTACCGTATAAAATCTATATACAAATGGCATACATATTATGGGACAGTGGGGGCACTTCGACTGGCGTAATGTTTAGCAAGATTGTCTCGCTATGTTAGTTACGGCTGAAGAGAGAGTTCGATTCTCACTGCGTGCTCCATATACTCGGCCTCGTGCCACATCTAAGCTACGCTTAGAAAATCATTTGGACGCCTCGACGGAAGTGACACTTCGACATGGCGTAATAGTTAACAAGCTTGCCTCGCAATGTCAGTTGCGACTGAATACTGAGTTCGATTCTCACCTCGTGCTCCATATTTTCGGCCTTGTGCCACATCTAAGGTACGCTTAGAAAATCATTTGGACACAGTGACAGTGGTGTCACTTCGACGTGGCATAATGGTTAACAAGCTTGTCCCGCTAAGTCAGTTACGACTGAATATTGAGTTTGATTCTCACTGTGTGCTCCATGTTTTCGGTTTGGTTTGTTTTACGGTATATATACGGTCAATGGGTTATTTAATGCCGACAAATCTTTTATTGCTGGCAATATTTTCTTTCAAAATAAACTAATAGTTGGTAATAGCTTTTTTTCTATAAATGTATTGCTAGTAATAATTTTTTTTTACAAAGTATTTCTGATAAGTATTAAAACCTATTTTTACACTTTCATAGGGTGTTAACTATTTGCCCATAGCTGGGACCATAACAGGTGCTACCACTCCGGTTCAGGGTGGACCTGGGAAAACCAGCAATTAAGAAGTGGTTCCACACTCCTCAAAACCTCCTGATCAGAGGCCTTGCTGTTGAATATAGTTTATCGTCTTACCCAGGACGCGGATGTAGTTTACCGTCATACCCAGGACGGCCATATTTTCGGCCTTGTGCCACATCTAAGCTACGCTTAGACAATCATTTGGACAGCCCGACATGATTAGCAAGCTTGTCTCACCACATTTACGACTGAATCGTGAGTTTGATCCTCACTGGGTGGCCTATGCTTTTGGCCATGTGCCGCATCAAATGTACGCTTAGAAAATTACAATATTATGGTAATATATATATATATATACTTACCAAATGTACGCTTAGAAAATTACAATATTATGGTAATATATATATATATATATATATATATATATATATATATATATATGTAAAAATCCGTGGGAAGTAATCCAAGTGAATCCTAGTAATATAATATATTATAACTGATCCACTGAAGAGAGCTTAATATATTTATGACAGAGCAATTAATTTTAATTTTGTCTACACCATATATAAAAAAAGATTTATAAAAGGTTTTCTGAAAAAGATAGTTTTAATTTTTTATTTTTTATCACCTTGTTATTACTAGCTGACCGTTTATTAAATTCCATTTATGTCTGTAGTAATATTGTAGTTTCCCTCCTTAAAGGGATCTTTAAATTTCAAATTTTAAATTTTAATCTAAAATTTAAAGAGACTCTAAATTTTAATGTAATTTTTATCCATAAAATATAATTAACATATAATTTAATATATATTTTATATAATCTTATTTATCATTCACTTATATTGTACTAGTTTGTTCTTACTTATCTGTTTAGTTTTTTGTCATTTATTTAATTATTTTTATATATTATTTCTTTATACTTCTTTTAAAAATATATACTATTTAAAAAAAATTATCTATTATTTTATATTAATATTATGTGTTTTATATACTAAAGATCTTCATAATTAAATCTTTTTAATGAAATGAAAAGATCTTCATAATTAAATCTTTTTAATGAAATCTTTTTTATTAGCATTTATTATAATATTATAATTTCAATTTTAAAATATTAAATAATAATATAGTAAAATTTCCTTAATACGAGGGTTATTCAATAAATAAGGTGAATTTTTCGGTATAAGGACTTCTAATACAGATAGAAGCTTACTTTTTTTATATTTTTCAACGTAGTCTCCCAGCACTGTCACACACTTTTCCCATCTGTGCACAAGCTTCCGTATTCCCTCAGCGTAAAAATCTTTGGATTGATGTCTCAGCCAGTCGCTCACAACACTTTTGACTTCATCGTCACTTTTAAACTTCGTGCCTCTCGTGAACGCTTTCAAGGGACCAAACAGGTGAAAGTCTGAAGGGGCAAGGTCTGAGCTGTAAGGGAGATGAGGGAGCAGTTCCCAGCCAAGCTCGTTGATGGTCTGCACCGTTTGGGCTGCTGTGTGCGGCCTTGCGTTGTCATGATGCAAGATGACTCCTTTTGACTGATGACCCCTGCGTTTGTCCCAACAGATAAGCTCAAAGTCCTTGCAATGTCATCCACTGTCACCCTTCTGTCAGACTGAATGAGGTCATTGACTGATTCAATCACCTCAGGAGACCTCACTTCTGTAGGCCTCCCAGGCCTGTCTTCATCCTCAACACTGCTCCGTCCTTCTTTAAACAATTTATCCCACTTGTAGACATTTTTTTGGTTGAAACATGTGGCACCATACACAGTTGACATTCTCCTATGAATTTCAACTGGTTGGCACCCTTCAGCAACCAAAAACTTGATAACTGACCACTGTTCAATACTGGAGCATGCTTCTTGGTCGGCCATCTTTGTTAATCGCCAAAACTCTCAAAGTTTTTTTTTTAATCTGCAAAAGAAATTAAATCCATGTGAAAAAGAAGTAAAACAAAAAAAATAAAAAATAAACAAAGAGTAAGCTTCTATCTGTGTTTGAAGTCCTTATACCGAAAAATTCACCTTATTTATAGAATGACCCTTGTAAAATCTAAAAAAAAAACTTTTTTTAATTTTAAAGATTGTATTTGCTTATGTAATTTCTCATCTTGAACAAGAGTTAACATGTTAAACATAGGTCAAAAGGTCAACTTATGAATATCTTAACTTCCTGATTTCTCTGCTTCTTACCCATTACGTTTATCCCTTTATCCTTTTCTGTTTTATTCTTCTCTTTTTTTCTCTCTCTCTCTCTCTGTCTTTCTTCTCTTTCTATTGTAGTTTCCTTCCTTAATAAAATAGGAAAAAAGAGGAAGGAAAATCATAAATAACGGAAATATATTTAATACATTTCCCTTATTTATGATTTTCCTTCCTCTTTTTTCCTATTTTCTTTTTAATATTTAATTAAAAAATCATTATGATTCATTTTTCTTTTATCTAACTGTTTGGTATTGACAAGCCCGTACTGGACGAAATGGCCATGAAAAAGAGGTATTGAATTTTATTTATTTGTAATTCATATATATATATATATATATATATCAAAATGTAAGAGAAGGAAAATTAAGATTACAGCGTTCAGAACATTTAATTTAAAAACAGTGCTCAATACATAAAGTAGAGCCGTAAATATTTATTTATCTTATGTAGTGTTACATTAGAACATGCACATATCCACTACAAAATTGTACATTTTTGTTTCGACGTCAAAAAGGGAAAACCATTTTTAAACGTCTCATCAGGTGGAGAATCACTGCATAAGATATATATATATATATATATATATATATATATATATAAGTTTGTTTAGGTTCAACGGACAAGTCCTGTGTGTTTAATGTTTTATTGTATTTTTCCAATTTTCGAATAAGACTTATTGTATATTGGCAACCTTGTTTCCTAGTATTCATTAAAAAGCTGAAAGTTTTAAATAGGCCATGTTGACGTCATGCATATTTTTTTTTTAATTAGAAGAATACAATAAAAATGAATCAGACTGACCTTTTAGGTTGAATTTCTTTCTTCCTTTACCATTTTCGTTCTTTCTTTCTTTCAGTCTTTCTTTTTTCTTTCGTTCTTTCTTTTATTTCTTTCGCCCTTTACCATTTTCGTTCTTTCTTTCGTTTGTCTTTATTCTTTCTTTCTTTTATCTCTTTCATCCTTTACATTTCCTATGTGTTTACTATTTTCTTTTTTTCCTTCCGTTTCCTTTCTTTCTTCTTTCATTTTCTCTGTTTTCCTTCTTCGTTTTTAACTTTTCTTACTTTCATTCATTTTTCTTTCTTTTTTCTTTCTTTTTCTATTCGATTATTTATTTATTTTTTCTTTTACCTTTTTCTACGCGTTTACCATTTTCTTTCTTTTCCTCTTTCTTCCTTTTATTTCTTTCGGCTTTTATTATTTTCTTTCTTTCCTTCATTCTTCTTTCTTTCTTTCTTTTTTCTTTATATCTTTCTTTCTTTTTCTCGTCCGATCCTTGACAAATTTTCCTATTTTCTTCACATGAAAATTATCGCTCACCGTAACATTCCTGTAATGAGAGATTTGTGAGTGAATCAGCCCAAATTCTGGGATCGGCATAAGGAATCCGATTCTGATTTCATTCGAATTCCACCCCCACCTCACCCTACAAAATATATCTTCACCCCCTCCACAGCATCTCCATCCATCTTGTCAAACCATTCAAGGTAAGGAAATGAGGCTTTGTGCGACTTTCAGAATCTTCGGGAAACTTAATGGAATATGTTTTGTCAGCGTGCATTTCAACCAATCGGTGAAGAGTCCGGACACATTTGGAAGAAATTTTGCGAGTGTGTTTAGGTGGGGGGGATTTCCTGTGCACGCTTGTGTTTGTGCACATGTTGGATGATTTGTGACATGTGTATATGCTGTGTTGTGTATAGCATGCGCGTGTCAGGTATCGTTTTGAAAGATCTTTCTCAGTCACGTAATTCTGTCGCCAATTTCAAAACAGCGATTAGAAACTTTGGATTCTCTCTTTACTGCTTGACGTAGGATCTCTTTCGTCTTCTTTATGATCTACCTTTTCTTTATCGATTTCTTTCGTTTTTCGTTCGTTCGTGCGATTCTTCAGGTTTTTTTCTAATATACTATCATTTTCTTTGTTATTTTTATTATATACTAGTTTTAACCAATTAAAATTTCACGCTTTCCTATTTGAAATTTCTGTCAGTTTAGTTATGTACTATGTGTGATCCACGCTTACGCAATCATGTATCTTTCGATACATGACTGACGAGGGAGATTTTTTTTCCCGCAGTGGGTTGCTATTTCTTTCTTCGGTAGACCAGTTGCCATCCAAGGCCACAGAACCCAGTCTTTCTTGTTATTTACCCATAGCTAGGAGGAGAAGAAAAGGATTCATTCCTTTCCCAATGGAATTAGCACGTTAGTGAATGTAAAGGATTCGACTGGAATTCGAACTCGGCTCTCTGATTCTTCAATCCGAGCCGCTATCCTTTACTCAAATGTAATCCTAATCCGTCAGTTAAGGATTTACTCGCCATGAGCTTATTTGCTCATGGCGAGTTTATCTCTGAAAATGAAATATCCGTAGAGGTTCCCCAATCGTATCGTTAAATATTTGAGCTTAATGACTTTTAATAATTTGACAATACATTGCAATAACAATAATAAACATGAATGCTGGTCGTTATTTAAAGAAGTAAGGGGGTACAAATACAAAGATTTGTAATTGAAGTTTTTTCTATTTGACTGAAACGGACGTTAAGCACTTCTATCTTACATTCTTCCCCTCGCGTTACAGCTTTCTGGTGTTCTTGAAGCCTTACCTTGAGGGGGCGGCCTGTCTCTCCTTTATATTCCTTTCCGCAGCTGCACGGGATAGCGTACACACAGTCTTTAGTCATGTTCTCCTCTATGGGGGGTCTCATTCGAGAGAGATATCTGCGAAGTGTTGTCACGCTTTTGAAGGTGGTCCTGATGTTATATGGACCGCAGATCCTTTGTATTTTCTCTGATAACCCCTTCACATAAAGCAGGCAGGGTTCAGTTCGAAATTCCAACCACCTGAAGAAGGCCGGAGCGTACAACGGCCGAAACGTTGTGACAAATATGGCGACAAAGATGAGGACAATAGTCCGACTAATGTAAATAGTGTACATAATACCTCATCTCAGAAATATAGACATATATATATATATATATATATATATATATATATATATATATATATATAAAAGTGAACATTGAAGTCAACACTCAGAGGCGACAGGCTGTTTCATGCTCGATGCAATCGCATGAAACAGCCTGTCGCCTCCGAGTGTTGACTACAATGTTCATTTTTATATTCACACACGCTCTATCTCTGATACTGAGTACTTTATTCCATAAATATAGCACACCTTAAAACTATATTTTTTCACATATATATATATATATATATATATATATATATATATATATATATATATATATATATATATATACTGTTTATACGTTATTTGTATAGATATAATTTAATTAAGTAAATGGTCTGCTTTTTAATTAAAGAGTATTAATTACATTTATCTGACTGAAATTGTATCTATAAAAATAGCGTATAAACAGAAATATATATTAAAATACTTGTCGGACTTAATCCATTTCATATGTTGTCAATTTTTACGTTAAGTTATATTTCGTGGGCTGATAAGATCGATTGATAAAATTCGTCGAATGTGTATGTCTATAAATAGTCATTCGGATTTTGCCAACCAGATGCTTCTTTGTGGCTGAATGATTAACAGCACATCAGATGAAATGGTGGTTCCTATTAGGGCTACAAGTCCGATTCCTGTCGGTGAATCACATATTTTCCTAGAAACTAAATTTCTGGAACACTGAGGCCGATAAATGTAATTAATACTGTTTAATTAAGAAACATATATATATATATATATATATATACATATATATATATATATATATATATATATATATATATATATATATATATATATATTAACTGATTTAAAAATATACATCCATCGCTACACATTAATTACCATGTTTTAAAAATAGAAACTAAAAACTTCAAATAAAAGTAAAAATATCAATAAGAACACCAGGTTATATATCTTACTGTTCTTTCTTTTTTTACTAATATATATATATATATATATATATATATATATATATATATATATATATATATTTAAAGACATTTTTATGTTTAACATTCTTTTTAGAGATACAAGTAATTTCTATGAAAATGTCTCGGACATTCAGGCCGGTAAATGTTATTTAATACTGTTTATTATAAAAAGAGCATTTACTTAAATACTTGTATCTATAAAAACAATGTTAAACATAAAAATGTCTTTAAATAATTGTCGGACTTTGTCCATTTTTCTCTCTCTCTCTCTCTCTCTCTATATATATATATATATATATATATATATATATATATATATATATATATATATATAACGCTCAAACACTAATATTCCATGGTTATAATTTATTACACTGGAATCGTAATCATGATCTAATTCATCAGACCTACAAATTCAAAAAGCTTTTTGAATTTGTAGGTCTGATGAATTGGATCGTGATTACGATTCCAATGTAATAAATTATAAATTATAACCATGGAATATTAGTGTTTGAGTCTTTTATATTATATTCTTGGTCTGTCCTGGACATTGAGTTCTACCTGGATTCTATCCTCTTGGAAAATTAACATTATCTCTCTATATATATATATTTATATATATATATATATATATATATATATATATATATATATATATATATATATATTTATATATATGTGTGTGTGTGTGTGTGCATGCGTGCGTGTATGTGTGTGTGTGTGTCTAAGTGTGTGTATATTGATATAATAGGAACGAACTGATTGATGATCCGAAATTATGTAGCAATTTTGTTTTTATTTTTTAAAAAACTGTGCTCGATACACAACTAGAGCCTAGATTAAATTGATTTAAAAAAAAAAATGTGATTCGATCGCGACACAGAAATTACTATGTTTCGAAACTGTTCAACAGTATTTAAGTTTAATTCCAATATTAAACCTGAACCACTGGGTGTCAGTTTCATCCTCAAGCATTGTTTTGGAATTAAACTTAAATACTGCTGACCATTTTCGAAACATAGTAATTCCTGTGTCGCGTTGGAATCATTTTTTTTTAAATAATCGTAATATATATATATATATATATATATATATATATATATATATATATATATATATATATATATATATTATAATTATATATATAATTTTGCATTTCTTTTAGAATGATGTTGGGAAGATAAAGGTTAACCCTCGACTTGGGTAGTATTAAATACGACTAACAAAGTACTACAGTTAAGACTTTATTCAATTTTTCTTTCAATCGTAAAAATATTTTCTTTAATTTTTTTTCATTATCTGAATATGAAGATTTTTGTATGTGTGCATCTATAGTGAGCTACTCGAACTGCTCAGCAACCTTGATATATTCGGGAATGATATTAGAATAATCAAGAACCTATACTGGCAACAAGCAACGTGCATGCGCATTGAGAATGAGTTCAGCGAATATATAAAAATAGAAAGAGGTGTAAGGCAAGCATGTGTCTTCTCACCGGACTTATTCAACCTATACAGCGAGGCAATTCTGAGGGGATTGGAAATCCTAACGGGATTCAGCATTGGCGGCCACAATCTTAACAACATATGATACACAGATGACACTGTACTGATAGCAGACATGGAAAAGAAACAAACAAAACCTCCTACAGAAGGTAGTGAGGGAGAGCAAGAAGAAAAGACTAACCATAAACTACAAGAAGACAGAATGCATGGCCATCAGTAAAAGGATGGAACCAAAATGCGATTTGAAAGAATTCGTTAAAGACACCAGAACAAGGAATGCGATATTCATGCTCAGAATGTTATCAGGAAGAGCAATAAAAATGCAGAAGGACATGTACCTATGTTTCATAGACTAAACAAAGGCCTTCAACAAAGTACACCACAAGGATCTTTTGGAACTGCTCAGCAATCTTGATATATTTGGGAAAGAAATTAGAATAATCAAGAACCTATACTGGCAGCAAACAGTATGCATGCGCATCGAGAACAAGTTCAGCAAATATGCAAAAATAGAAAGAGGCATAAGGCAAGGATGTGTCTTCTCACCAGACCTATTCAACCTATACAGCAAGGTAATTCTGAGAGAATTGGAAATCCTCCTGGGATTCAGCATTGGCGGCCACACTCTTAACAACATAAGATACGCAGATGACACAGTACTGATAGCAGACATTGGAAAAGAAAGAAACAAAATCTCTTTCAGATGGTAGTGAGGGAGAGCAAGAAGAAAGGACTAACCATAATCTACAAGAAGACAGAATGTATGGCCATCAGTAAAAGGATGTGATTTGCTGGTCGAGAACAATAAGATCAAACATGTGTGGAAGTCTAAATATCTGGAAAGTGTTCTGACGGAGGACGGTATGTGCGACGCTGAGATCCGAAGACGGATTGGGTTGGCCAAGGATGCATTCCAGAAGCTGGGTAGAGTACTGCGAGAAAGGAGGATTTCTTTGGTGACAAAGAGTACTGAGCTTCTGCGTAACATCTGTCCTCCTATACGGCAGCGAATGTTGGGCGGTCTCCCCAAAAATGAAGAAGAGACTCAGGGTAGCGGAGATGTGCTTCTACAGAAGGATGCTAAGGATATCATGGAGCGAGCGTGTGAGCAACGATGAGGTTTTGGAGAGGATGCAAACAAGGAGGAAGCTTATACTTAACATAAAGAAGAGGCGGATGAAATTTCTGGGACACATAATAAGAAAGGGGGGCCAAGAGAATCTGATACTCACAGGTCGAATAGAGGGGAAAAGAGACAGGGGAAAGCAACGCATGACATATCTGGCGAGCCTAAGCAAGTGGATGGCAGATCGTGGTCTGGGAGAGATGGCAGAGGTACGAAACATTGAGATAATAAGAGATGGGGGAAGTGGAGAACCAAGATCGCCTACGTCCTGAAAGGACACGGCACATAAAAAGAGAGAAAGATAATAATGGAATTTTTTCCAAACACGGTCATGGTCGTTATGGTGGTGTTCATAGTTGATACTATTGAGCGTTGGCTTTTTTCGGTTTTATTTTTGTTAATTAATAATGCATTAATCATAAAATAATTAACCCTCGTGTCGGCAATAAAACGCTGTGTCTATAGGACGGTTTTTCCCTTGACGCCGCTATTATTTTTACTGTCATCTGCAATGTTAAAAGGCGATTATTAGAAATCTAATAAAACCGGAACACATGAAAGTGAATTTATCGATTTTCTTTGTCCTTTGAGAATTTCTGAACATAAAGTGTGTCAAAACTGTCCAAATGTTTGTTTTTTTATCCGAGCTCTTTCGGCTATTCTGTTAGCCATTATCAAGGATGTTTTAATATTTTTAAATGAATATGTAGATTTGTATATATGTGCATCTATAGTGTTGGGAATGTTTCATTTTAATTTTCCAAACACGGGTCAAGCAGGTTGTGGTGGTGTTCATAGTTGATTATTATTGTGTGTTGTCTTTTTATGTAATTATTATTATTATTATTATTTGTGTATGTTTCCTGATTTGTATCCTGTAGAGCCATCTCCAATCTATTGTCTTTAGGTCCTATAGAAGAATTGCCATTTAATTGATAGCACTTTTTTAGTATATGGGATGTTACTAGTAGGGTGATCTTCTGGGCAACATGTATGTTGAGGTTACCTGGGATGCTGTTAGTAAAATTGTCCATTTCTTTTCTCACTAGACCCAATTATTATTGGTAGAATCTTAGTCTTCATTCCCCACATTCTGTAAAATCTCGTTCCCCATGTCCTTGTATTTGGAAAATTTCTCGATAATTTTTATGGAGGTGTTTCTCTCAGAAGTTACTGTTATGTCAATAAGCATACACTTCCTATTTCTTGTCTATTATAATAATATCAGGCCTGTTGGTCGTTATTTCCCTGTTTGTTTGAATTGGCATGTCCCAGAGGATAGTTACATCGTTATTTTGGGTAACTGTATCTGGTTGGTGCTCATATTATTATTATTATTATTATTATTATTATTATTATTATTATTATTATTTTCTTTGATATCTGGCGTTTACACATTTCTTTCCGGGTCCCGCCCAGGGACCTAAGATTAGAAATGGTATAATGACACTTTCCACTGGAAACAAAATATTACATAGATAAAGCCCTTCGTAAAGTGTGGGCTGTACTTGTCAGAATCATTTTTTGTATCTCTTTGAGGCATGAACTTCCAGGGATCCCTTAGATTAGTCTACTGGAATCTTTTCCAACCAATCCTAAGACTCCAACTACGACAGGGATTGTTGATGTTCCCATGTGCCACATCTTTTAGATTTCTATTTCAAGGCCCCTTGTATTTTGACAGCTTTTCGAATATCTTCAAAGATACATTGCAGTCTGCAGAGACTGCCACATCAATAAGGAAGCATATTTTTGTTTGTGATATTTAATAACAATGTCTGTGCGGTTGGCTTTGATTGTTCTGTCAGTGTGTATTGTGTAGTCCCATAGAATTGTAACAGGTCCTATCTCCGTAACCGGGTCTGGGTGGTGTTCGTACAAGTTTCTTTCAGTTTCCTTCCCGTAGAAGTTGCAAATTTTCCAGTGCAGATATTGGCCCACTCTGTCATGCCGGTTTTTATATTCAGTGGGTGCCAATAACGTGCAACCTGATACAAGATGATCAATGGTTTCTGGATATTTATCACAGAATCTGCATTTGGGGCTAACAGAGTATTTTAGTACATGTGCTTGATAATTCCTAGTTAACAAGCATTGGTCCTGTGCAGCAAGGATAAAACCTTCAGTTTCAGCTTTCAACCCTGCACTACGTAGCCACAGATGGGTACGGTTTTTGTCTACGTCAGCTTGTTTGGTACGGGCAGAGTATTGGCCATGGAGCGGTTTATTTTGCCATTGTTTCTTTATCTGGTCGGTCGCATTTCTCTTTGCATTCTTTTTTAAGTATTTTGCAACTTCAGCCGGTTTACCGTGTTGTACTTGTATTTCTGTGCCCATTAGAAACTCCATTTTGAATTTTTTATTATTATTATTATTGAATTTATGATTATTATTATTATTATTATTATTATTATTATTATTATTATTATTTTATTTCCTTTGATTTCTTGTGTGGATTCATTAAGGTCAAAAATTGCATCATGACATTTTCCACTGAGAAATTAACATAAAAATTTTTTAAAAAAATACACATTTTTTTACATTGATAAATACCTTCGTAAAAACAATTACTCGTGTGCTGTACTCGTGAGAATTATTTTTTTTTGTTTTTATTTCTTTAAGGCATGGGCAACCAGGAATCTCTTCAAAGGGTCTACTGGAATCTTTTCCAATCAATCCGAGGGCTCCAACTACGACAGAGATTGTTGCTGTTCTCATGTGTCACATTTCTGTGATTTCGATTTCAAGGTCATTATATTTTGATAGCTTTTTGAAGATGTTCAAAAATACATTGCAGTCTGCAGGGACTGCTACATCAATAAGGATGCATTTTTTTTTACTTATTTTTTTTTTTTGTGGTCTCTAATAACGATGTCTGGGCAATTAGCTTTGATTGTTCTGTCTGTGTGTATTGTGTAGTCCCATAAAATTGTTACACATCCTATCTCTGTAACCAGGTCTGGGTGGTGTTTGTACCAGTTTCTTTCAGTTTCCTTTCCGTAGAAGTTGCAGATTTTCCAGTGCAGATATTGGACCCACTCTGCCGTGACCTGTTTTATGGTTGGCGCTCATGTTATTATTATTATTATTATTATTATTAATATTATTATTATTCTTTTTCTTTTGATTTTTGGTCTGGTGTGTACTCGTTTCTTTCCGGGTCCTGCCCAGAGACCTAAGGTCAGAAATGGCATCAAGACATTGTCCACTGAGAAATTAAAACAAAAAAAATACACATATTTTACATAGATAAAGCCCTACGTAACGTGTGGGCTGCACTCGGGAGAACATTTTTTTTTTGTATTTCTTTAAGGCATGAGCTACCAGGAATCCATTCAATGAGTCTATTGGAATCTTTTCCAACCAATCCGGGGGCTCCAGGATTGGTTGGTAAACAAGGATTGTTGATGTTTTCGTATGCCACATTTTTGAGATTTTGATCTCACTATAATTATTATTATTATTATTATTATTATTATTATTATTATTATTATTATTATCATCATCATCATCATCATCATCATAATCATCATCATCATTATTATTATTATTATTATTATTATTATTATTATTATTATTAATAATAATACTTCCATAATGGAAGCATTAATAATAAAAAGAGGCAAAGAGGCAGAATTTAAAGTTCGTGCACGTAATAAAATGCTGTGCGAAAGTGAGTTTTTTTTCCTATAACACCGCTTTTTTTTTTTACTACCTTCATTACTTTGGCCATACTTGTTGTTTCAAAATGCGATTATCAGAAATTTAATAAAACCCAAACGTAGGAATCTGAATTCATATATATATATATATATATATATATATATATATATATATATATATATAGATATAGATATAGATATATATATATTGTTGTTGTTGTTGTTTTTAGAATGGTAAATTATATCGGATTTTACTTCGTTCAACTATTTTTAGATAATCTTGTAAATAAACATTGCCAAGGCGGCAGTAATAGCGGTGTCAACAGAAAAAGTGTCCTTTTGAAACATCCTTTTTGGCGGATACGAAGATTAAACATTGCCAAAAAAGAACACAGTTGATATAATCTCTGTTTTTTAAACTGTGTAAGTGTCGCCTACCGACTAATCCCCCAAATTTCTCGCTCCTCGCAGCCAACACCGTGCTGGTGTCAATATACTACCGACCCTCCTCAATGAGGAAGGTACGACCGCATGATTGGTATCTCCCGGACCAGGGAACCCTCATTCATTTGTTGTTCTCTCCGAAAACAATTAAGCTATAAAATGTAGTTTGTCTCCCCGAAAACAGATACTAAACATTGATTATCGCCTGATGAACTGGGAGTGAAGAAGCTGTTCGGTCAATGGATACTGAATGTTTCCTTATAAGGAAACGACTGATATTACCTTTTACTATATCTTGTTGAAAGTGCGTTCGCTCTTTAGTGGCTTCCCGTAACTTCTGTTTTATTTTTTCCCCCGACTAAACGAATTGAAATTACAGGCGTATGACCGTGGGAGTAATGGTTTACGCGCTAGACGAATAGATCATAATAGATAATCAATGTGTCTTGTAAAGGCAGATGATAGCTTGAGGTATCAGGAGCGCTACAGGGAACCTACCATAATGCTATAAAAGAGAAACTGGTTGCCCGTCCAACAGACGCTGCATGTGACTTTGCATACACGTGTGTAATGTATATGCATATGTTTGTATTGTGCCTCAGTAACTTACCTATGCTTGTGCCATTAAATACACACACACCCATAATTTAAAATAAGACTTTGGAATAATACATTCCCCACGCACATAATCTAGACAGCCCTTACGTTGGGCTGAGTAATATAATCATGAATTTGGGGACATTAAAAAACGAATTAATTTTTTAGGCCTTAAAAATCAGATAATTATGAGAATTTGTTGAACTTTGCAGAAGTTATTCGGTAATAAATAACGTATTTACCAGCGTCAAAAACGTAGATTTTTTTTCCTGAAATAAGGCTCAAAAATTTGTCGTGCATCCTTGAGGAAGAAGGTTAGGGCTTTCGTAGGCCTATGCTAACCCCAGAGGAAGCTTATCTATGGCAGACTGTAAACTGAATTTTTGTTTTTTATGCAAATGTCTGAGATTTATTTCAAGAAAAAAAAACTACATCCTTGACGCCAGCAACAGTACGTTATTTTTTAGTATTTTCTTTTCTTTTTTTTATCATAAAATATTTTTCGGTCTGTCAGTGAATTAATATTTACGTTCGTGCGCGCGCACACACACACACACGCACACAAACTATGAATGGAATTGAAATTGACATCTGTATCACGAGCGCTAATTTTACGTTATATCTGACAACAATTCTAGGAGAACGGGAAAGGAGTATTTGCGACACATTAGACACTTTAAGGATTTTTTAATAACTTCACTGTCCGAGGCTCGGCTAAAAAGTTCATAGACTGACCAAGATATTCTCACGGAAAGTGACCATATGATGTTTATCTATCAACATAGTCCCCTCCCCAACCCCACATTGCGGTCCACACACTACTTCCATTGGTGTTGCAGTGCTTGAATCCTATGTTTCAAAAAAATGAACAAGGGCAGATATGACGACATCGTCTCTGTGATACTGGTTCAAGTATTTTTTTCATGTTGGGAGATGTTAGCAAAATCGGGGTCAAATCAGCAGAATAGGGAGGATGACCAATGAATTCAAATCCACAGTTACGCCAGAACCCATTGAAAAAAAGACCTGTGTACTAGAGCATTGTCCTGATGAAGCAAAACCACTTTCGTTAGTTTTCCTAGGCGTTTGGTTTTGATAGTCTTTCGTAAATGCCTCAGTAAGTTTTGAAGATATTCAATAAACACAATGTCTTTTGCATCCCCAAAAACTGAAGCTATCACCTTCTCTGCAGATGAAAGGACCTTGACCTTCATTCAAGCACGTTAGCGGGGACGTGATGAACCGAAAACTGATCCTGGGTTAGGAAACATTCATGAAAAACCAGCTGAACCTTCCTCAAATATTGTCGTATTTTCCGGTGATGTGATCAGCGTGGGGCGCTTTTAATCAGATGTCAGAAGACGTGGAACACACAGAACAGAAACCTTCGTCATGACAGGTTCATTGTGCAGAATATTTTCAACTCTCTCGCGGGATATGTTGATAGAATTGGCTATTTGATTTATAGTCAATCGACTGTCATTCATCGGGGTGAACATGATGAATTTTTTTCTCGGTGGTGGCAGTTAAAGGCGGCGTCAGACGTAGGGTAAAATTCAAGACTCTCCCTTCTCCTTGGGAGAGCTAAACCTTTTTTCTGCAGGTACTTTAAACATCACGATGCCAGATTTTTTCCATTTTAAAGTCGCTATTAGTTATTTTTAAATCGTCTTTGAACCGTAAGAAATCAGTTTACTTGGAATGAAACAATGCAGTTATTAATAAGGAGAATGGAAATTAATACATACAATATTTCACGGCTCTAGCATCACTCCTTCCTAGTCAGCCTGTGAATGTTTCAGCTCAGCCTCGTACCTGGACAGAAACAATGCAGTTATTAATAAGAAATGAATGCATACAAAATTTCACAGCTCTAGCATCACTCCTTCATAGTCAGTCTATGAACGGTTCAGCATAGTCTCGTATTTAAACTGAATATATTCGATAATAAATGTTACATTTTTAAGTGGACAAGCAATTTGTATTTGAAATTTGATCATCCTGACGTCAGCGAAATGACAGGTACTGAAAGAATGTAACCGTTGTGGATTCCGGGATGAATCCGATATCAATGAATAACAAACGGTAGGAATGGATAAGGGAAATAAATGTATTAACGTAATAATACAAACTGGTAATACGGGTTAGTAGATCCAGGAATGCGGGTTAGTAGCAATAATATATATACAGTCTTGGTATTGAAGTATCGCGTTATGACTCCTTCCTAAGTCTAGGTGCTCGTGACGGTGACTCTTGTGCTACCCTCCTCTATTACAGACCGCCTCTATTACAGACCGCGGGTATTCACTGGTAGTAGTATATGTATACCTCGGGTGAGTCCATTTGTGTAAAAAGTGGAGACCCCTTAACAGTAACATATTATATAGATTATTGATCAAGATACAAGACGACAGAATATGATTGTCTGGATCAAATCACGAGATTTTCGAGAAAACGCAAACATGACAGATACCTTTGACAATTAATGGAGATTTGTTTTTTTTCTATATCAGTGCCAAGACTATGTTATTTCTAACTCTGAAAATATATTCTCCCTTGATGAAAATGTGGGTCTGCATCATCATGGGATCGGTGTAGATTTGGCCTATATGGAATAAAAAGAAGAGAAATGCGTGAGAGGGTGAAGATAGGAGAAAAGAAAATTATGAGAATGGCCTCAAATCGGTTTGTGTGATTGTTTCGTATTTACGGTTTATCAACCTTTTGCAGGTTGATAAATCAATGCCAGAACATATTTTTTAATTGTTAAGATTGTTTTTCAGATAATAATGATCCAAATACTACTAATTAACCCATAGCTGTGGGAGAATTGGTGTATCCTTGCGTTCTCCGCGTATATTTTGCGCAGTAGTGAAATTAACGAACCCGACTTGAATTGGAACTCAGCTCTCCGAGTTCCAATTCGTAGCCGTTATCTATTACACCAGCCGCACATTCAAACTTAAAGCACTTTTTATTTCCAAGCAGTCACCAAGGTACTGACCAGACTCGACGTTGCTTAACTTCGGTATTCGTACGAGAACCGGTGTTTCGACGTAATATGGCCGTAAGCCACCTCGAATCTGAATAAGTGAAAAAAAAAAAATAGTGAAGAAGAACTGACAATAAAAAAATCAGAAAAGCGAAAAGATGTGTGATTATGAATAAAAGCTATGTAAGATCCCAGGTAAATTCGCCTTTTTTTATTTTTTATTTTTTTGAAGAGCAGAGAGATAGACTGTCACAGTGTAGCTATACAATCTTCATAC
Source organism: Acanthosepion esculentum (assembly GCA_964036315.1). Classification (NCBI taxonomy): domain Eukaryota; kingdom Metazoa; phylum Mollusca; class Cephalopoda; order Sepiida; family Sepiidae; genus Acanthosepion; species Acanthosepion esculentum. The sequence goes on along the minus strand of OZ038508.1, from coordinate 64,440,247 downwards.
CTATATTTCCCTCAAACTGACAAAATATTATAATATATAGCTATTTGTAAATATAATAAAGTCTTAGTAAAGAGAAATGCCTATTTAATGTCGGGGGTAGTGAAAGGTAGACGATGAAAATTTAAAAATTAGGATTTTGCATAAAAATCACGATAGGCCAGTGTACCATCAATCGGGGCGTTAGTATCACGCCATCTGCTTTTTCGCATTCAGAAAAATGTTTTGTCAATACATTATATTGATCCATTTTTAAAAGGTAAAGAAACTATTCAAACTTTATATTTTTAAACGTATGTAATGCTCTAAATATTGTACCTTTAATGATCTGATCTTTTCTCAAACATTTACAGATCTTTACTCCAAAGTAAATTTCATGAAGCTTTTGTAATGTTCTACATATGGTAACTTTAGATGATCTTAGCTCTTCTGAAATGTTTATAGATCTTTATCCTAAGCTAATTTCATGAAGCTTATGTAATGTTCTACATATGGTAACTTTAGATGATCTTAGCTCTTCTGAAATGTTTATAGATCTTTATCCTAAGCTAATTTCATGAAGTTTATGTAATGTTCTACATATGGTAACTTTAGATGATCTTAGCTCTTCTGAAATGTTTATAGATCTTTATCCTAAGCTAATTTCATGAAGCTCATGTAATGTTCTACATATGGTAACTTTAAATGATCTTAGCTCTTCTGAAATGTTTATAGATCTTTATCCTAAGCTAATTTTATGAAGCTCATGTAATGTTCTACATATGGTAACTTTAAATGATCTTAGCTCTTCTGAAATGTTTATAGATCTTTATCCTAAGCTAATTTTATGAAGTTTATGTAATGTTCTACATATGGTAACTTTAGATGATCTTAGCTCTTCTGAAATGTTTATAGATCTTTATCCTAAGCTAATTTCATGAAGCTTATGTAATGTTCTACATATGGTAACTTTAGATGATCTTAGCTCTTCTGAAATGTTTATAGATCTTTATCCTAAGCTAATTTTATGAAGCTTATGTAATGTTCTACATATGGTAACTTTAGATAGTAATTGTCTATATTTTTGGGATGAGGGGTTTTCCATACTTAGACATAATAACTCACGTGGAGGAGGTAGCCTTGAGAATCCCCACGAGCCAAGGCGATGAGATAAGATGGAAAGTGAGACAAGTACTGGAGAAAGCCAAGCCACCCAAATCAAACATCACATGGGAAGATAAGCTGGCTATACGATCTCTACAGAGTGACAGCAGTATAATAATACTACCAGCAGACAAAGGCAACGCAACTGTGGTAATGGACATGTCGGAATACTCTGAGAAGATGGCAAGCCTAATTGCAGATGGTAGCTACGGTAAAATAAAGAAGGACCCAACTCTGAAAACTGAGAGGAAGCTGTCACAGATCCTAACTAAGAACAAGGAGGACATCGCACCAGCGAAGTATAGACAGCTGGTCCAGCATTACAGTAAGCTACCACACATGTACGGTCTCCCCAAGATACACAAAGACGGTATTCCACTAAGACCTATAGTGAGCTGCCGAGGCTCAGCATTACATCCACTGAGCCGCTACCTTGTGGATATAATAAACCCATTGGCAGGCAAGTCAGCAACACATGTTAAGAATTCTGCCCACTTCACAGAACTGATCAAAGAGGCACCCATCAGTTCACACCAGATGGTTAGCCTCGACGTAGTCAGTCTGTTCACCAAAGTACCAACAAGTGAGGCACTAACAGTAATTGGGGACAAACTAGCTGCGGACCCTTCCATACAAGAGCGCACATGTGTACCATTGCCAAACATAATGGAAATGCTGACCTTCTGCATGGAATCTTCCTACTTCAGAATGGGTACTGACATATATCGACAAGTGGAAGGTTTGGCTATGGGTTCGCCGTTGTCACCGGTAATGGCGAATATATACATGGAGTACTTCGAAGACATGGCCTTAGGTTCAGCTCCCTTAAAGCCAACTATGTGGCTCAGATACGTTGATGACACCTTCGTACTCTGGCCTCACCAGGAAGACGTCCAGGTACTACTGGAGCATGTGAACACAATACGACCATCCATACAGTTCACAATGGAGAAGGAAAGAGATAACCAACTGGCCTTCCTGGATGTTCTCATAACACGCACAGAGTGTGGGTTCAAGACATCAGTGTATCGCAAACCCACTTTCACCGGACAATACCTAAACTTCAACTCCTATCACCCATACAGTGTCAAACATGGAATCGTACGCTGTTTACAACATCGAGCACAGACAATAAGTAGCGATTCCCACACGTACCACCAAGAAATGACCAGGCTAAAAAATACCCTTCGACGTAACAACTACCCCGATAGCATACTGTCCACCAAAGGGAACAATAGAGTAAGGGAAGAAAATGACTCGCAAAAACCTCCAACGGTCTGCTTACCATACATGCGAGGCGTCTCAGAAAAAATTCAAAAAGTATGTGCCCCTTACAACATCAGGACGGTATTCAAAAGTGAATCAACACTGAGAAGACACCTAGTCCGAGTAAAGCCACCCATAGAGAAGAACCAGACCAAGAACTGCATATATTCCATCCCATGCAGCTGCGGCAAGGTTTACAAGGGCGAAACATGCCGCCCCCTTAAAGTAAGGGTGGATGAACATCGAAAAGCAGTGACTAGAGGGGAGACGGAAAAGTCGGGTATAGCCTACCATGTATGGAAGGAAAAGGGTGACCATCGCCCTCTCTGGGATGAAGTTAAAATAATAAACAGTGAGCCCCACTGGAAAGTGAGAAAACTCAAAGAAACAGCTCACATGCTAGGACATAACAACCTCCTGAGCAGACCAAGTATAGAGCTGAACACGATTTGGGCACCCCTAATCGTAAGAGAGAACCTAGAATAACAACTTAGGTTTAAATATACCAAAAATTCATACACGACACATGGCCGAGGCGACTAGGACGTTGAAACAGTGATTGCAAGTTCTCCCGATGTTCTGAGTTCAATCCCGAGCAAAGGCAGTGGCAGCGACAAACAAGAGCGGTGACAACGATAATAGAAGCACAGCAGCAGCAACGATGGCGTCAAGCAGTAGTAGCAGCAGCGATGGCCTTAATGGAACGAGAACATGGTACCCCTGTAACAATAAAGGGTTGGGTTCGAAATTCCAGACCGACGGTTCCCGAGTTCGAGATGCACCTGAAGAAGGCCGGAGGATCAGACGGCCGAAACGTTGTGAGGAAAGCAACCAAGATGAGGAAGTCAGTCCGATTAACGAAATCCATAGTAACTTTAGATGATCTTAGCTCTTCTGAAATGTTTATAGATCTTTATCCTAAGCTAATTTCATGAAGTTTATGTAATGTTCTACATATGGTAACTTTAGATGATCTTAGCTCTTCTGAAATGTTTATAGATCTTTATCCTAAGCTAATTTCATGAAGCTTTTGTAATGTTCTACATATGGTAACTTTAGATGATCTTAGCTCTTCTGAAATGTTTATAGATCTTTATCCTAAGCTAATTTCATGAAGCTTTTGTAATGTTCTACATATGGTAACTTTAGATGATCTTAGCTCTTCTGAAATGTTTATAGATCTTTATCCTAAGCTAATTTCATGAAGCTTTTGTAATGTTCTACATATGGTAACTTTAGATGATCTTAGCTCTTCTGAAATGTTTATAGATCTTTATCCTAAGCTAATTTCATGAAGCTTTTGTAATGTTCTACATATGGTAACTTTAGATGATCTTAGCTCTTCTGAAATGTTTATAGATCTTTATCCTAAGCTAATTTCATGAAGCTTTTGTAATGTTCTACATATGGTAACTTTAGATGATCTTAGCTCTTCTGAAATGTTTATAGATCTTTATCCTAAGCTAATTTCATGAAGCTTTTGTAATGTTCTACATATGGTAACTTTAGATGATCTTAGCTCTTCTGAAATGTTTATAGATCTTTATCCTAAGCTAATTTCATGAAGCTTTTGTAATGTTCTACATATGGTAACTTTAGATGATCTTAGCTCTTCTGAAATGTTTATAGATCTTTATCCTAAGCTAATTTCATGAAGCTTTTGTAATGTTCTACATATGGTAACTTTAGATGATCTTAGCTCTTCTGAAATGTTTATAGATCTTTATCCTAAGCTAATTTCATGAAGCTTTTGTAATGTTCTACATATGGTAACTTTAGATGATCTTAGCTCTTCTGAAATGTTTATAGATCTTTATCCTAAGCTAATTTCATGAAGCTTTTGTAATGTTCTACATATGGTAACTTTAGATGATCTTAGCTCTTCTGAAATGTTTATAGATCTTTATCCTAAGCTAATTTCATGAAGCTTTTGTAATGTTCTACATATGGTAACTTTAGATGATCTTAGCTCTTCTGAAATGTTTATAGATCTTTATCCTAAGCTAATTTCATGAAGCTTTTGTAATGTTCTACATATGGTAACTTTAGATGATCTTAGCTCTTCTGAAATGTTTATAGATCTTTATCCTAAGCTAATTTCATGAAGCTTTTGTAATGTTCTACATATGGTAACTTTAGATGATCTTAGCTCTTCTGAAATGTTTATAGATCTTTATCCTAAGCTAATTTCATGAAGCTTTTGTAATGTTCTACATATGGTAACTTTAGATGATCTTAGCTCTTCTGAAATGTTTATAGATCTTTATCCTAAGCTAATTTTATGAAGCTCATGTAATGTTCTACATATGGTAACTTTAGATGATCTTAGCTCTTCTGAAATGTTTATAGATCTTTATCCTAAGCTAATTTCATGAAGCTTTTGTAATGTTCTACATATGGTAACTTTAGATGATCTTAGCTCTTCTGAAATGTTTATAGATCTTTATCCTAAGCTAATTTCATGAAGCTTTTGTAATGTTCTACATATGGTAACTTTAGATGATCTTAGCTCTTCTGAAATGTTTATAGATCTTTATCCTAAGCTAATTTCATGAAGCTTTTGTAATGTTCTACATATGGTAACTTTAGATGATCTTAGCTCTTCTGAAATGTTTATAGATCTTTATCCTAAGCTAATTTCATGAAGCTTTTGTAATGTTCTACATATGGTAACTTTAGATGATCTTAGCTCTTCTGAAATGTTTATAGATCTTTATCCTAAGCTAATTTCATGAAGCTTTTGTAATGTTCTACATATGGTAACTTTAGATGATCTTAGCTCTTCTGAAATGTTTATAGATCTTTATCCTAAGCTAATTTTATGAAGCTCATGTAATGTTCTACATATGGTAACTTTAGATGATCTTAGCTCTTCTGAAATGTTTATAGATCTTTATCCTAAGCTAATTTTATGAAGCTCATGTAATGTTCTACATATGGTAACTTTAGATGATCTTAGCTCTTCTGAAATGTTTATAGATCTTTATCCTAAGCTAATTTCATGAAGCTTTTGTAATGTTCTACATATGGTAACTTTAGATGATCTTAGCTCTTCTGAAATGTTTATAGATCTTTATCCTAAGCTAATTTCATGAAGCTTTTGTAATGTTCTACATATGGTAACTTTAGATGATCTTAGCTCTTCTGAAATGTTTATAGATCTTTATCCTAAGCTAATTTCATGAAGCTTTTGTAATGTTCTACATATGGTAACTTTAGATGATCTTAGCTCTTCTGAAATGTTTATAGATCTTTATCCTAAGCTAATTTCATGAAGCTTTTGTAATGTTCTACATATGGTAACTTTAGATGATCTTAGCTCTTCTGAAATGTTTATAGATCTTTATCCTAAGCTAATTTCATGAAGCTTTTGTAATGTTCTACATATGGTAACTTTAGATGATCTTAGCTCTTCTGAAATGTTTATAGATCTTTATCCTAAGCTAATTTCATGAAGCTTTTGTAATGTTCTACATATGGTAACTTTAGATGATCTTAGCTCTTCTGAAATGTTTATAGATCTTTATCCTAAGCTAATTTCATGAAGCTTTTGTAATGTTCTACATATGGTAACTTTAGATGATCTTAGCTCTTCTGAAATGTTTATAGATCTTTATCCTAAGCTAATTTCATGAAGCTTTTGTAATGTTCTACATATGGTAACTTTAGATGATCTTAGCTCTTCTGAAATGTTTATAGATCTTTATCCTAAGCTAATTTCATGAAGCTTTTGTAATGTTCTACATATGGTAACTTTAGATGATCTTAGCTCTTCTGAAATGTTTATAGATCTTTATCCTAAGCTAATTTCATGAAGCTTTTGTAATGTTCTACATATGGTAACTTTAGATGATCTTAGCTCTTCTGAAATGTTTATAGATCTTTATCCTAAGCTAATTTCATGAAGCTTTTGTAATGTTCTACATATGGTAACTTTAGATGATCTTAGCTCTTCTGAAATGTTTATAGATCTTTATCCTAAGCTAATTTCATGAAGCTTTTGTAATGTTCTACATATGGTAACTTTAGATGATCTTAGCTCTTCTGAAATGTTTATAGATCTTTATCCTAAGCTAATTTTATGAAGCTCATGTAATGTTCTACATATGGTAACTTTAGATGATCTTAGCTCTTCTGAAATGTTTATAGATCTTTATCCTAAGCTAATTTCATGAAGCTTTTGTAATGTTCTACATATGGTAACTTTAGATGATCTTAGCTCTTCTGAAATGTTTATAGATCTTTATCCTAAGCTAATTTCATGAAGCTTTTGTAATGTTCTACATATGGTAACTTTAGATGATCTTAGCTCTTCTGAAATGTTTATAGATCTTTATCCTAAGCTAATTTCATGAAGCTTTTGTAATGTTCTACATATGGTAACTTTAGATGATCTTAGCTCTTCTGAAATGTTTATAGATCTTTATCCTAAGCTAATTTCATGAAGCTTTTGTAATGTTCTACATATGGTAACTTTAGATGATCTTAGCTCTTCTGAAATGTTTATAGATCTTTATCCTAAGCTAATTTCATGAAGCTTTTGTAATGTTCTACATATGGTAACTTTAGATGATCTTAGCTCTTCTGAAATGTTTATAGATCTTTATCCTAAGCTAATTTCATGAAGCTTTTGTAATGTTCTACATATGGTAACTTTAGATGATCTTAGCTCTTCTGAAATGTTTATAGATCTTTATCCTAAGCTAATTTTATGAAGCTCATGTAATGTTCTACATATGGTAACTTTAGATGATCTTAGCTCTTCTGAAATGTTTATAGATCTTTATCCTAAGCTAATTTTATGAAGCTCATGTAATGTTCTACATATGGTAACTTTAGATGATCTTAGCTCTTCTGAAATGTTTATAGATCTTTATCCTAAGCTAATTTCATGAAGCTTTTGTAATGTTCTACATATGGTAACTTTAGATGATCTTAGCTCTTCTGAAATGTTTATAGATCTTTATCCTAAGCTAATTTCATGAAGCTTTTGTAATGTTCTACATATGGTAACTTTAGATGATCTTAGCTCTTCTGAAATGTTTATAGATCTTTATCCTAAGCTAATTTCATGAAGCTTTTGTAATGTTCTACATATGGTAACTTTAGATGATCTTAGCTCTTCTGAAATGTTTATAGATCTTTATCCTAAGCTAATTTCATGAAGCTTTTGTAATGTTCTACATATGGTAACTTTAGATGATCTTAGCTCTTCTGAAATGTTTATAGATCTTTATCCTAAGCTAATTTCATGAAGCTTTTGTAATGTTCTACATATGGTAACTTTAGATGATCTTAGCTCTTCTGAAATGTTTATAGATCTTTATCCTAAGCTAATTTCATGAAGCTTTTGTAATGTTCTACATATGGTAACTTTAGATGATCTTAGCTCTTCTGAAATGTTTATAGATCTTTATCCTAAGCTAATTTCATGAAGCTTTTGTAATGTTCTACATATGGTAACTTTAGATGATCTTAGCTCTTCTGAAATGTTTATAGATCTTTATCCTAAGCTAATTTCATGAAGCTTTTGTAATGTTCTACATATGGTAACTTTAGATGATCTTAGCTCTTCTGAAATGTTTATAGATCTTTATCCTAAGCTAATTTCATGAAGCTTTTGTAATGTTCTACATATGGTAACTTTAGATGATCTTAGCTCTTCTGAAATGTTTATAGATCTTTATCCTAAGCTAATTTCATGAAGCTTTTGTAATGTTCTACATATGGTAACTTTAGATGATCTTAGCTCTTCTGAAATGTTTATAGATCTTTATCCTAAGCTAATTTCATGAAGCTTTTGTAATGTTCTACATATGGTAACTTTAGATGATCTTAGCTCTTCTGAAATGTTTATAGATCTTTATCCTAAGCTAATTTCATGAAGCTTTTGTAATGTTCTACATATGGTAACTTTAGATGATCTTAGCTCTTCTGAAATGTTTATAGATCTTTATCCTAAGCTAATTTTATGAAGCTCATGTAATGTTCTACATATGGTAACTTTAGATGATCTTAGCTCTTCTGAAATGTTTATAGATCTTTATCCTAAGCTAATTTCATGAAGCTTTTGTAATGTTCTACATATGGTAACTTTAGATGATCTTAGCTCTTCTGAAATGTTTATAGATCTTTATCCTAAGCTAATTTCATGAAGCTTTTGTAATGTTCTACATATGGTAACTTTAGATGATCTTAGCTCTTCTGAAATGTTTATAGATCTTTATCCTAAGCTAATTTCATGAAGCTTTTGTAATGTTCTACATATGGTAACTTTAGATGATCTTAGCTCTTCTGAAATGTTTATAGATCTTTATCCTAAGCTAATTTCATGAAGCTTTTGTAATGTTCTACATATGGTAACTTTAGATGATCTTAGCTCTTCTGAAATGTTTATAGATCTTTATCCTAAGCTAATTTCATGAAGCTTTTGTAATGTTCTACATATGGTAACTTTAGATGATCTTAGCTCTTCTGAAATGTTTATAGATCTTTATCCTAAGCTAATTTTATGAAGCTCATGTAATGTTCTACATATGGTAACTTTAGATGATCTTAGCTCTTCTGAAATGTTTATAGATCTTTATCCTAAGCTAATTTTATGAAGCTCATGTAATGTTCTACATATGGTAACTTTAGATGATCTTAGCTCTTCTGAAATGTTTATAGATCTTTATCCTAAGCTAATTTCATGAAGCTTTTGTAATGTTCTACATATGGTAACTTTAGATGATCTTAGCTCTTCTGAAATGTTTATAGATCTTTATCCTAAGCTAATTTCATGAAGCTTTTGTAATGTTCTACATATGGTAACTTTAGATGATCTTAGCTCTTCTGAAATGTTTATAGATCTTTATCCTAAGCTAATTTTATGAAGCTCATGTAATGTTCTACATATGGTAACTTTAGATGATCTTAGCTCTTCTGAAATGTTTATAGATCTTTATCCTAAGCTAATTTTATGAAGCTTATGTAATGTTCTACATATGGTAACTTTAGATGATCTTAGCTCTTCTGAAATGTTTATAGATCTTTATCCTAAGCTAATTTTATGAAGCTTATGTAATGTTCTACATATGGTAACTTTAGATGATCTTAGCTCTTCTGAAATGTTTATAGATCTTTATCCTAAGCTAATTTCGTGAAGTTTATGTAATGTTCTACATATGGTAACTTTAGATGATCTTAGCTCTTCTGAAATGTTTATAGATCTTTATCCTAAGCTAATTTCATGAAGCTCATGTAATGTTCTACATATGGTAACTTTAGATGATCTTAGCTCTTCTGAAATGTTTATAGATCTTTATCCTAAGCTAATTTTATGAAGCTCATGTAATGTTCTACATATGGTAACTTTAGATGATCTTAGCTCTTCTGAAATGTTTATAGATCTTTATCCTAAGCTAATTTCATGAAGCTTTTGTAATGTTCTACATATGGTAACTTTAGATGATCTTAGCTCTTCTGAAATGTTTATAGATCTTTATCCTAAGCTAATTTCATGAAGCTTTTGTAATGTTCTACATATGGTAACTTTAGATGATCTTAGCTCTTCTGAAATGTTTATAGATCTTTATCCTAAGCTAATTTTATGAAGCTCATGTAATGTTCTACATATGGTAACTTTAGATGATCTTAGCTCTTCTGAAATGTTTATAGATCTTTATCCTAAGCTAATTTTATGAAGCTCATGTAATGTTCTACATATGGTAACTTTAGATGATCTTAGCTCTTCTGAAATGTTTATAGATCTTTATCCTAAGCTAATTTTATGAAGCTTATGTAATGTTCTACATATGGTAACTTTAGATGATCTTAGCTCTTCTGAAATGTTTATAGATCTTTATCCTAAGCTAATTTTATTAAGCTTATGTAATGTTCTACATATGGTAACTTTAGATGATCTTAGCTCTTCTGAAATGTTTATAGATCTTTATCCTAAGCTAATTTTATGAAGCTTATGTAATGTTCTACATATGGTAACTTTAGATGATCTTAGCTCTTCTGAAATGTTTATAGATCTTTATCCTAAGCTAATTTCGTGAAGTTTATGTAATGTTCTACATATGGTAACTTTAGATGATCTTAGCTCTTCTGAAATGTTTATAGATCTTTATCCTAAGCTAATTTCATGAAGTTTATGTAATGTTCTACATATGGTAACTTTAGATGATCTTAGCTCTTCTGAAATGTTTATAGATCTTTATCCTAAGCTAATTTCATGAAGCTTATGTAATGTTCTACATATGGTAACTTTAGATGATCTTAGCTCTTCTGAAATGTTTATAGATCTTTATCCTAAGCTAATTTCATGAAGCTTATGTAATGTTCTACATATGGTAACTTTAGATGATCTTAGCTCTTCTGAAATGTTTATAGATCTTTATCCTAAGCTAATTTCATGAAGCTTATGTAATGTTCTACATATGGTAACTTTAGATGATCTTAGCTCTTCTGAAATGTTTATAGATCTTTATCCTAAGCTAATTTCATGAAGTTTATGTAATGTTCTACATATGGTAACTTTAGATGATCTTAGCTCTTCTGAAATGTTTATAGATCTTTATCCTAAGCTAATTTCATGAAGCTTATGTAATGTTCTACATATGGTAACTTTAGATGATCTTAGCTCTTCTGAAATGTTTATAGATCTTTATCCTAAGCTAATTTCATGAAGCTTATGTAATGTTCTACATATGGTAACTTTAGATGATCTTAGCTCTTCTGAAATGTTTATAGATCTTTATCCTAAGCTAATTTCATGAAGCTTATGTAATGTTCTACATATGGTAACTTTAGATGATCTTAGCTCTTCTGAAATGTTTATAGATCTTTATCCTAAGCTAATTTCATGAAGCTTATGTAATGTTCTACATATGGTAACTTTAGATGATCTTAGCTCTTCTGAAATGTTTATAGATCTTTATCCTAAGCTAATTTCATGAAGCTTATGTAATGTTCTACATATGGTAACTTTAGATGATCTTAGCTCTTCTGAAATATTTATAGATCTTTATCCTAAGCTAATTTTATGAAGCTTATGTAATGTTCTACATATGGTAACTTTAGATGATCTTAGCTCTTCTGAAATGTTTATAGATCTTTATCCTAAGCTAATTTCATGAAGCTTATGTAATGTTCTACATATGGTAACTTTAGATGATCTTAGCTCTTCTGAAATGTTTATAGATCTTTATCCTAAGCTAATTTCATGAAGCTTATGTAATGTTCTACATATGGTAACTTTAGATGATCTTAGCTCTTCTGAAATGTTTATAGATCTTTATCCTAAGCTAATTTCATGAAGCTTATGTAATGTTCTACATATGGTAACTTTAGATGATCTTAGCTCTTCTGAAATGTTTATAGATCTTTATCCTAAGCTAATTTTATGAAGCTTATGTAATGTTCTACATATGGTAACTTTAGATGATCTTAGCTCTTCTGAAATGTTTATAGATCTTTATCCTAAGCTAATTTTATGAAGCTTATGTAATGTTCTACATATGGTAACTTTAGATGATCTTAGCTCTTCTGAAATGTTTATAGATCTTTATCCTAAGCTAATTTTATGAAGCTTATGTAATGTTCTACATATGGTAACTTTAGATGATCTTAGCTCTTCTGAAATGTTTATAGATCTTTATCCTAAGCTAATTTTATGAAGCTTATGTAATGTTCTACATATGGTAATTTCTGATGATCTTATCTCTTCTGAAATGTTCACGGATGTTTACTCTAAATTTAATTTTACAAAGCTCATGTAATGCTCTAATCATGGTATATTTATATGATTATTGGTTCTTCTCAAATATTCACCGATGTTTACTCTAAAGTCAATTTTACGAAGCTTATGTAATGCTCTAATCACGGTATCTTTTTATGATCTTCGCTCTTCTGAAATCCTCACGGTATTTACTTTAAAGTTAATTTTACAAAGCCTATGTAATGCTCTAATCACGTTATCGTTTTATGATCTTAGCTCTTCTGAAATGTTCACGGATATTTACTTTAAAGTTAATTTTACAAATTGTTATAATTTATTCTTTTCAATAATGCTCCACTGAATCGGGTTATATTCACATTCGTTTACATCTCTGGTCAACTGTCCTTCCAACAGAATTTCATTATTCATTATCATTATTATTTTCCTATGAACAGTCTGTATTTTTTTCAGTATATAATTCGGTTATTGTAATCACATCTTCCATGGAAACTAGATGACATTTACGAACATGTTTATCCACGAGCATTTATCGAGAGGAGATTCCTTTAAGAAAATCTTGTGACCTTTGATTTAAAACCACCAAAATATCACCAAATTTGCCTATTTTTCTGTGACTACAAAGATAACAAAATCAAAGAATCTGATCTGAGAGTATTACTTATACCAATTCATACCATTTTTTTCATTTCTCCCGCCGTACTTACATTAGTATAAATCCCCACATCTCTACAAAATTTCTTTGCAACACCATATCGAAATCTAGTGACATTTTTACTCCTACGTTCAGGTACGCACATACACGCCCGGAACAAACGCCGATAAAGTTACGACATCAAATGAAAGTAAATATTTCTCTTACGAACCGTGGGAGGTGGAAGTCTCCAGGAGGTAGCATATTACTCACTATAAAGAGTAAGACTTTTATACTCATGTTGTTATTTCGCTAATGCTCGAGTGGGCGGGTTGTGCCTTGTTTTTAAATAAAATATACATCAATATTCTATATGCCACCTCATAGTTACCTTGTTTATGATTTACAACCATGTCTAATTAAAAAATTCCTTCTAATTGAGATTATCTTTCACGTTAGTTATTTGAATATTTTTTTCGGTATATCGATTATTTTTGCAGCTGAAAGCTAACGTGTGCTTCTCGAGGTTTTCCAGATTAAATGGAGATGATAGCTACATTCCAGTGGTGATACTTCGTTGCTATTATAAATTGATTCGATCCGAATGTTTTCTCCATATTTGTAGTTTTGAAAAATATTTCAGGATTTGTATTTTGCCGGTCTTAATTCTAGAGACGAAATTTCTTTACTATTATACATTGACCATTTGCTCCGCATGTGTTATCCTGAAGAACAGGCTTTGTACTTCTGCCATTTCTGTCAGTCTTAATTTTAAGGTTGAAATTTCGTTAGTACTGCACATTGATTCTATCTAAATTTTGTTTTCCTTTTATAATGTCAGCCGATCTAGTACTTTTTAATTACAATTTAAAAAGAAAAAAATTTAAGTTATCTACGTGACCATGTGCTTAGAGTGTTAGCGTTCCGACCATGAAACTCGGGTTTAAATCTCCTCATGAACGATTTACTGAGGATACAGTGCATCACTCTGCGTTGGGAAGTGACAAATTACCATGCCACTAGTTAACTTAGGTATGTTGATTCAGTTTCAATCAACATACCTGGGTTAGATAGAACTTTTCAGAAGGTATCTTTATTTTCGCTAGTACATAGACACACGACCTCATATAATGGGCAGATAGAAGCAGCTTAAAACTTGGCTGGTAAACTCTCGATGATAAGGCAGCCATCGTCTAACAGTTTGTCCACTTGAAAGGATGTATTGGTCTGAAAGAAAACAGGCACATTGTCTAGAATTCATTTAAAAAATTAAACCGTATGAGTTCGCAATTGGCACCGAAGTCCGAACACGCACTGGAAAAGCAAAAGATACTTTCAAAAAGCAAAGCAAACTGTAAAAAAAAAGGAAAATTTCGTTTGAATCAAAGAAAAGTGTGCTGAACTGATATATATATATATATATATATATATATATATATATATATATATATATATATATATATATATATATATATATATATATATATTTGTGTATTTAGGCAGCAATCCTTCTTTCATGCACATTTCATTAAAAACGACAGGCAAGGTGCTTTTTATTTAGTTTTTTATACAATTTCTCATGTGATCTAATAATGTTTTTCTTTTCGGATGATAAATTATATAAAAACGAAGCGCTCGGATAAAAAGAACATTCGGACAGTTTTTATATAATTCATCATCCGAAAAGAAAAAACATGATTAGATCGCATGAGAAATTGTATAAAAAAATAAATTAAAGCACCTTCTCAGTCGTTTTTAATGAAATGTGCATATATATATATATATATATATATATATATATATATATATATATATATATATATATATATATCATCAATCCTCGTATATGGCAGTGAATGCTGGACAATTTCCACGCAGATGAAGTGAAAACAGGAGAAAACAAAAAGGTCGTTCTACTGAAGGATGCTGAGGATGCCATGGATGAAGCACACAAGGAAAATATAAAAAAACAACTCAGAATCAGAAAGAGACAACTGAAATTTATTGAACACATAATGAGGAAGAAAGGTTTGGAAAATTTGACACTCACAGAACAAATCGAAAGCAAGATGAACAAAGGAAAGCAAGGAAACACCTACCTGACAAGCTTGTATGAATAAATGGCCAAAAAAGGTGGTGGGAGGCTTGACAAAAGAATTAAAAAGGGGTACATGCCCTACACGCAAGCCGCCAGTGGCCCGCTGGCGCGGCCGCCGATGGCAACACCAGTGTCCTCTGGTGGAAGCCACTGGCAGGCCATCGGTGGTCCACCGATTGGCCTCTAGCGGTCCGCCAGTGGTAACATTGCGGAGACGAACACGCCGGCGGTCCAACAGCGGGCCACCAGCGGTAAACACTAGTGGCATGCCACCCAGTGGCAGATTGTTGGCTTGCATGTAGACTAATCGCCGCCGTTCTGAAGAGACACGGCACATGGAAGTTAGTTGTTTTTGTTTAGCGGCATATCAACATCTATGGGTCATTTGATGCCGAAAAATCATACGCACTTTTTCTTATAAATTTACAGTTAATAATTGTCTCAGTGATACAAGTCTTACTAATTAACCCATAGCTGGGGGATGCGAAGTAGATTCATACCTTTCCTGGGGGTATTTGCGCGTAAGTGAATATAGCGAACCCAACGGGAATTAGGACTCGGTTCTTCGATTGACAATTCACATCCAAGCTTACAGCACCAGGTATTCGCCAATGGTAACCCATCTAGGTACTGATCACGTTCGACGTTGCTTAAAGTTGATGTGGTCATAAGCATGAACATAGGAGCTCGGAATCTTCTACAGGCGGTAATAACGAAACAGGCGGTTATCAGTGAACGAGACCCTGAACCGAGTTTCCCGCTGTATGAATTGTTTCTTATAACAGTCAGGAGAGGAGAAGTTGACACAAGTCGCCACGGAAAGGCGGGCCCGCAGAAAGCAAAGTGACAGCTCTAACAGACCAGAGACAGAAAACACATGCGACATCTGTAAAGGGGTTGTCACTCTCGCATCAGCCTTTACAGTCACAGACGTCGATGCTCCAGCCAAGCAGATAACTACCCAATCCTGACCGATGGAGGCCTA